>VXBO01013305.1:0-29791 GCA_013400135.1 Rhinoptilus africanus | reverse complement strand
AGCTCCAGCGGCGGCTTTCCTGCCCGGCACAGGCAGCGGGGCCGGAGCGGCTTTGGCACGTCTCTTGGGTCGAGCATTTCAACAGACTTGGGAGGAAAAGGGAGCGGGATGATTCCTCGGATTTTACAAGGCGCGGGTATTTGCTTGTCGATCGCCACCAGACCCTTTTTTGCCTCCCGCGTTTAAGAGCGGTGTGATCCCTTCGCTGGGGATTTAAAGCAGGGGCTCCCTTCCCTAAAGGATCCCTTGCTTAGAAGGCACATTAGTAAGCGAGTCGTTAAGGAAGGCTTGTTTGGCTGCCCAGATGGAGGGATCCTGGGGCCGGCTGGGGAATGACTGTAACTCCTGAATGAGGAAGAGAGGTACCTTGCAGATGAATTCAGGAAGGTTGTCCTAAGGAAAGGCAGAGGTAACACCTTGGAGGGATGCAGTCACCAGGATGTAGCCTAGCGAAGCAGTGAGCCTGCAGTATGTGATACTTGCGAGAGCTCATCAGTGGAGTGCTGTTCCCTGTTGCTGTTTCGTACAGGTCCTGAGCGATGCCTGGCAGCAATGAAATGGAAAAGTAACACCTGTATAATAAGAAAAGATTATAATTTTTTTTGCATGTTGTACAAATCCCAGGTAGGTTTCACTGTAAGGGGATAAAGTATGTTATAATGTCAAAAAAATGATTAAAGTCTTATGAATGACCATGTATCTGTGTAGATAATGAAGTCGCATCCCTGATACTTACATGCTTTAAGAAAATGTTTACAAGAACCAACATAAACAAAGCAAAGACTGTCAATTTCATAAACAACCTCTAGCTGCCTCCTGCACAATTGCCGGTAGGTGTGTGGTGGTATAAATGCCAATATGGGTTGTTACTTTATTTTTCACGCTTTTATTTTTTCTTTAAAAGCAGTTCCATTCAAAGCCTGCTGAGTTTGATGGAAAGGCTGCTTATCTTAAATGAGTTTTGGATGTGTTTTCTGGCATGGGTTTCTGTCTTGGGGACTGGATTTGATAGGCCGTTGGGCTGATCTCTTACGGCTGTAAATGATTGCACAGTGCTGGTGATCCTTACCTTCGCTTTGCATAAAGTAGTTGAGATGACACAGGGCTATAAAGTTGTCTGTGAGCAAGAAATTGTTCCTCGTTTGCTGGCAAGAAGAGATTTGCAGGAATGGCATTTGGAAACTTGAATCACGGTATTGTTCTCTTGTGCTGATAGACACTTCAGATCACACTTGTCTTTAAGAGCTAAATATGAAAGCTAGTAAAAAAAAAAGAAGAAAAAGAGGTGGAACAAGGCTTTTCACACACTTTTATACATGTTTAACCTTTTTTCCTGAGCTCTTTCTGGAAAAAGTTCTTCAAATTTTAATTAAACTGATGGCTTTTATATCTTCTGTAAAACTCTAGTACTGTAGATGAAACTTGGGGAAAATCGTGTGCTTCCAGAAGGAAGGTGTAGATGCTGTGATGCTTCGGAGAGGTTTAATTGTATTCTAGTGTCATATTGAACTGCCCTATTGAGTAACAAGCTCTCAGAAAATAAATAGGCTGAGAGAAGGTGAGGGAGGGCAATATCCTTTTAAATTTGAGCTCATGAAGGTTTCTTTTGAAGAGGATGTTTGGAGCAGAGGAGAGCTGAGCAAAAGTGGCAGGTATTGATCATCTTTGTTCGTTAAGTATACTTAGCTCCACCAAAGCTTGTGCCTTTTAATGATATCTTGCCAGGTAGTAATTCCTCCTGTCTTGTGCCCTCTTAATTAAGTAATGAAGTGTTTTCATCTGGTGGCTGTTATCAGTGAATATATCTTAATATGACCTCGCCCCTACACACACACTCTCCTTCTCTCTCTTGGACACTGAGGCTCATTTTATTATGCGTTTTAATAACACACAGATGTTGAAGCATCTCCTTTGAAGGCTTCAGGCAGTTGTCAGTTAAAGTAGAAGAGGGGAAGAGAGGTGGGCAGCCGGGGTGACGCTGGCGAGCAGCATGCTCAGCTGAATCCAGAGCTGAATAAAGTCCGTGGAGAGCTTCCTGCAGACTTCTGCTCTCCTGGGCCAGACCTGCACGTGCGCTGGGGTGCTTCTCAGTCCCCAGTTGTCTGCGTGTTGGTTTGGGCTTGTTTTCTCTAGAAAATGGAACTTCTGCAGTCCTGTTGTCTGTTTACTAGATGGCTTTCAGCGCCTTTGTGACTGAAAACCTTGGCTAAGCCCAAGCCAGTATTTATAGGCTAATACAACAAATCTGACAGAGGTTAAAGTCTTAAGGATTACTAAGTTCTTAGAACCTTCAGGAAGATCAGCAGCTCAGTTGAGGAGAGAGGCCCAACCCAGTGCTGGGTGAGGGACCAGCGGGCAGACTGGCAGGTGTGTGTGTTCTCTCTCCTCTTATGGCTGGTGCCCATTCCACCCATAATAATATTAACTAAATACTTGTGAGTTTGTAGCCTTACACCCTCCTCTGGTATTAGCCATGGTGTTAAAGTTGCACACCGATGGATCCCAGATACGAGCTTCCTGGGGACTGGTGGCTGCTTCCCCATGTTACACGTGGTCTGCAGACAGGTCGCTGTGATCCCGAAGTGGGAAGGTGAGTTTAGAGGGATGTCAGCGTGACCTACAGTGAGACGGAGAGCTGCCAGCCTCCTGTGTAATATGAATTGCCAAGGGAAGGAGGAAGACTCCTGGGGAAAATATGCTTTTGTTTTTAAGGTGTGATGTGATTCTGGCAGCAACCTTCCTGAAAAATCACCCTTGCAGGAAAGCTTTTAGAGATGCTGAGGAGCCTTCTCTAAAATTTCTCTTTCATAGTTTCATCAAAAGACATTGGGTATTTTTCTGTGCAGGACTAAGAAAAAAGAGTGTTTTGACATGGGATGGATAGGAGGTCCAAACGGCAGGCATTTCTGAGTAGCAGATCTCCTTGGTCTGTCTGTAAGACTTTCTCCTCCGCTAGCAGAGTCTGGGCTACTATTTGGTAGTCAGTTTTTCTGGAACAAACCGAATGTTTCAAGGGTAATTTGCTGCAAATAGCAAACAGATTGGTCAGGTAAAGGTACTGCTGCCTTGGCTGTGAATCAGAGGAAGAGGTTTTTGTGTCTTCCCCCAGACTGGAAAATGAGGTAATATGTTCCCGGTCTTGCACTTTGATTATCACAGACCGAGCTGGGATGTTTTTGTAGGAGCTCCTTGGTTAACGTTTTGATGAGGGAGAATTGTGTGCTGTCTCCAAGAGTGAAGGGCTGTGTTAATCCTGCCAGGGAACTAAGCCTTTGGTTCCAGGGAGTCTAGATAGCTCAAATGTGATGCGTACTGCTGCGTGTGGTATTCTTCCCAGACGTGGGGTGCCGTTAGTGATACCCTGTGAGCCCTGGGTTATATTACAGCGTAACTGCACGCTGGCACGGACTGTGTCTAAAGTGCCATTTATTCGCAGGCTTTTCTGTGGCACCGAGCGCGGTAGTGGTGAGCCATCGCTGCTTTCCGAATTCGCAGTAGGAAAAGTGAACGAACCCAACTGGACTGTACCAGAGCCAGAATAAAAGTAGTCCTCTCAATTCTTATGATAATCATGTAACCACCAGAACATCCTCTCTGTTTATGTAGGCTCAGTTCTGTCTGTCTTGCTTATTGACTAGTGTATGGTCATGCTAAAGCAAACAAAAAAACCCTGTACAAGTGTAGAACTAGAAGAATTGTGCTGATTTCTGGTAAGCAAGGAAAGTGTTTGTCACTTGTGAAAGAATTCTAGGAACTCTTTATCTTTTAAATTATCACCTTGTTGAGGACTACCGAAAGGGTGATTTGCCTGTCCTGCTGCTCTGCTGTTTTACCAAGAGTGCAGCAGCTGCCCAGACTGTGCTCAGGGACTCGCTTCTGAAGGGCAGACTTTTTCCCTATTCAGAGCTTCTTCATTCTTTACTGTCATCCCACGCCTTAAATCATCAGAAGCATTCGTTACCATGTGTATGTACTGAATATCCTACAGCAGAGCTGGACATGCATTAACAATTTACACGTTAAAACTACTTTGTTTTCTGAATAGCAACAGGAAAGTCCTAGATTCCTACCAGAAGCTCTGTAGTGCGTGCGTTAGACTGGATCTCATCCCATCTCAGCCTGTGGCAAAGCTCCCATTGTGTTGAGAGAGCATGAGCTAGATCCCTTTTTGAATATATCCAAGAATATCTATAAAACTAGCCATTTTATTGTGAAATGGGTCATGCCACAGTTTATTTTCCTGTTTTTCTCTTTTATTACCACTCAGCTCTTTATTTCTATCATCTTAATGAGAGCACTGCAATTCCCCCGGTAAAGGTGGAGTGCTGAAACACATTTTGCTCACAGCAGCGTTCTGTCAAAGTCACTCATAAGCCTGGTGTGTGCCAGATGTGAAATGTACTTGCTTTATTGGCTCTGGAAAGTTTTTTGCCTTGTCAGGATGGGTAACTAAAATCCTCTGGTGTGAACTGCGATTTATACTTGGGTTTACTGTTAACCTGCATTAGGTGGTTGTGTGGGGCTGCCTTCGGTACCGCGGATGCAGGGTACATCTAGGAGAAAGGGTTCCGGGGTGACTGCAGTTGTGTTAATGCTTAGAAATAGCTGTAGGGTGGTTCAGATTTTAAGAAAAGGCACAAACCCAGTCTTGTTTCCATGAGGTTTCCTTTTGTTTTAGAAAATCCTGCTAGCTATAACAAGTTTGTGAAATGTCCTTAGCATTACTTGCAGCTTGTTAGAATGGAAGGTTTCTTCCTATTACACTTAGTATTTGCCTTTTTATGGACACACAGACTTCTTGGTGGCTTAAACCACAGACTGTTGACCTCTTGGAGGGAGTGGACTGATTCAATGTGAGATGGATTCTGTCCCCATCTTTGCAACTCTCTCAATAGCCTAAACCAAGGCCAGCTGTGCCTCAGTTTCCCCTTCTGTGGGCTGTATCACGGTATGTTATTTTAAGGGGTATTGCTGAAAAGCTGCCATGAAAAGGAGGTAGGTGAACAGCCAGAAAAAGTATAATTTATTCAGGCTGACTTCTACTTAATTATGCGAGGAAAAAGGCTAGAAGTTACCTTGGTTTCTGATGAACTGGAGCTGAGCCTGAAAGCTGTCCGTCCTGCGCTCCTCCCATCCAGGGGCAGCCCCGGGGAGGAAGGAGGCTTTCCAGGGTCTCTGAGCAGTCACGGGCTGGAGTGTGCACTTGCTGCAGTAGCTGCTCTGAGCAGAAGAAAAGCAGCCTGCAGCCCCTCTGGAGTAAGGATGTTTCCTTCATTAATCTTCTCAGGATTTTATAGCACTCTTCAGGCTCTGACTGTCACCAGAAGTGTTAACCTAATACTGGTGATGATTGTGGATGTAGGCAAGACTCACGCCAGCGGTAATATCTCTTTCTCCCCTCTTTTCCCATGCCTTAAATTTCTGTTTGACGCAGGACCAGCTGCCCACTCTGTAATGCCCTCCTGGGAGTAATCTATACTCCAGAAAAATCTGTTTAAACTTACTTAGTGCCTCATAAAGATGGAATCGCTGTTCCACTGACAGATGGAAATCTATAGTTCTCATATCTGTGAGCCTCAAAAAAAGCAGTGTCCTCAGTGACTTGCAGGAGCATTTGGTCCAGGTGAGTAGAAGACTGGCTTAGTTATTCAGATCAACCTTTCCTGTAAATGTCTTGGGAAGGAATCCAAGAGAACCTACTCTCCCTCCAACACACAGTCTTGTTACCAAACTGAGTCAAGGGAAAGAGCCAAGTATTCCTACAATTCACGTTGTCTATTCATTCTCTCCAAAATTTCTGCTGAAAAGACACTAGTGATTTTAAATTTTTTTTAATTTATTTAATGGTAAGCTCAAGATTTGGTGATTCTGGTGTTGAACTGGGTCTCAGGATAGAAAAAAAAGCTTAGTAAGAAATGACCCATCTTTAAAATACTGATGGCTCCCAAGAGCTGCCTCTCTAGCACTTCGCATGCCCCTGAAGTTTTGCTGTCAGATTGTAATCAGAAAATAATAAAAAAATAGCCCTTCCACACCCCCACCCCAGTATTGCAGGGCTGAGCAGTCAGTTCTTAACCAAAGGGCAGTATTAACAAAAAGGCATTAATGTGATAAGTGGAAACAAAGTTGGCATGATAATAATTGCTATATAAATCAATAAAATAAATACATCAAAATGAGTAAAAGCTTTTATAAAGTTTAATCATGAAAATTGGCATGCACCTGAGGATCTGTAAGAAGCAAGGTTATGTGTAAAATGTGCTCTGGGCAGTAGAATAGATTTCTTTTTTAAAAATGGTTTTGCTTTTAGATGGTATAAAACTAGAGCTGTAGTTCCAAGTATTGCAAAGTCTTTGTAATTGAATCTTTCTCTCATGAAAGCATAAAATGACATGATAAAGAGGCGTGTGTTTAATAATACTTCAAATACATACTCAATACTTACCAGTTTAGAGCACAGCATCTGCTTCTAGGGGAAAATGTGAATTTGAATGGATCAGAATCAATTTCCAAACAGCAGCCAAGCCCATGACACAGAATTTATACTTAGTCTCTCAATCTCTGTCAATTTGATTAGGTATCGCTATTTAATGTAATGAAATCATCCTGATATCTATGAAAAGATATTTACAGATACTTGTTTCATTCACACTGAGGTAACTTCTGAGCAGCAACAGCGGATGAAATGAGGTACCTAGCTAATATTTAATGATTTATCATCTTAAAGATTTAAAAGATAAAAAAAAAAATGGAGAAGCAAGTCTTTTTCCACACTATACCAAACACTTAAGATTGACTTTTTTAAGGCAATATATTAATTAATAAAGAAATGCAACATATTTTTCTGCGCAATATCTTGTTCTGTTTGGATCTGCCAAAAGTAGTCTGAGCCCTAAGATCAGAGCTGGGTCCCAGGATTATGTTGTACAGACTTCGGAGGACAGTGATTTTCTCTCCTTTTGTGTCCGTGATGACCCAGGGTGGTCTCCTGTAGATGGAGGTGTGCTAGGAGACTACGTGTGATCCGGGCTAGTTGCAGTCTGGGCAGGGAACTGACTTGTGTTGTGTGTGGAGTAAGGGTAGCAGGACTGTGCAAAACTGCCCTTTTTGTTGCCTAGAATATATATATATATGTGTATATTTTAATGTCTGCATTTTGTCTGTTTCAAGAGCTAAATATTTTCTTTAGCAATACCGATGCTTGGACTTAACCCTTTGTGTTTGAACTGCTTTAGCAACACTGGTCCTTACCACCACCCTGTAGAAGAACATAAGGACAGTAGTTGTACCCCCATTTTAGGGTGTCAGATGAAACTCGGGTGGCTGAGAAGACCGTGCCCATTCCATATTGAGTCCTGTGGTCTAGAGGCATCTGATGGCAAGTAAACCTACCCAGCTGAGAAATGCAACGTCAGCTATTCCACTGCTCCATAGTTTTCTTCTCCAGACACTTCAGCTGCCTCTGAGGGATTTGCTCTTGAGATGAGAGGTTTCTGCACTTCTGCAGCAGGATGACACCCAAAGGCTCGCTCTGGATTGAGGGTTGTCTCCTCTGTAGAAGGGGCTGTGCAGGCATGCCAAGGGCTTGCCCTAGCAGACTTACAGATGAATTTTATAAAACGTTGACTGTCCTGGGCCTCCTTGGGGCTCTAAGTGCTGTGGTACAGCACCAAGCACCTTAGCAGTATTTAGTGAATGAATTATGATGGAGCACCCGCAACCTTGCCTCTTATTATGGATAAGCACTATGCACATGCTTTCATGAGAATAAATCCATCTATTTCACTCTTTTCAGTACATCAGTTTTAAAGGATGGTTATTCATTACCTTCCCCGTGTATTCATACATGCATGATTAATGTGTAAAGTTTTTACTTGTGGAATTTCAAGGCACTAGTTCAAAGAATACAGAAGGAACTTAAGACAATGGATGAATTTTAAATATCACAGATGATATCATTGACACTATTAAATTTTTTTGCTACTTCGTGGACTCAAAAGTGTCAGGGAATATCACTAAGACATAGAACATCCTCGTGTTCTCTCTTGCATTTTGATAGCTGAAACGGGGATAAAGAGCAAGTGTACCCAGGGAATTGCATAGGCACTTCAGAGCTGTAGCAGACAGAAAATTATTCCCCTGGAAGTTGTCTTGAATGAAGTCTTTCCTCTCTTTTCTATTGATATGTAGTTTTTAGCCAATTTTATATGATTCTATAGGCTACGTTCTGCCTTTCTGTGTTCTTACTGGGTTTCCATTAATACTGACAGTCAACATATACATGCATTTGAAATATGTGTATGTGGAGCTTTATGGCCTTCTGATGACTCTGTTTGCTTCCTGGGGTTCATAGGCTTTCCCTCTCCAGAGCTCTTCTATCACATGGTAGAAACGAGAGCCATCCTGGAGGGCCATCCTTCTCTGAGGGGTCTGTTCCGACAAAGAGCCCCCGCTCTGCTCCACAGACAACTGTCGAGTCCTTTAAAAACAAATGAGAGACAAATTTCAGAGAGCTGCGTTCCGAACCTGCCAATATCAGATAGGTCATAGTAGCTTTGTTTGGTAGCTAGTTAAATTGGATAGTTCGGCACATCCCTAGATGTTAATGGTTAAATGTATTCATTGTTCCAACAAGGGCCCTATTCATAAGGGGACTATTCTCTGCTCGTTATGCATGCATAATTCCCATTAATGCTACTGAGGGTTAAGTGTGTATAGCGAGGGGGGAGAATGAAGCTTATGTTTACACATCCATGTTTGCACTCAGAGAAGAGGTTTTGTAACATACAAGAAATTGATTGTGTTTCAACAGTCCCTTAACTTTAAGGAACTTTAAATCTCTGCTTGAAAGACAGAATGAGAATGGGGGAAAAGTGACACTCATGTAACTGACTACCGCCTTGCTCACTATCCTTTGTCAATGATGAGAAATATTACTCCAGTGCTATTATTAGAGAAGCCTCTTGAAAGTAACTAAGTGCTTGGAAATGAAGGATTCTTATTTGGGTATCAAAATAATGACTCAGAATCATTTAACTTTAGGCACAAAGTTTTGCAAACTTGTGACTCGCATTAATCAGGGTGACAAGATTTTGCCATTTATATACACTATGGGTACTTTCCATAGAAAACCTTCAGATTAAGATTCCTCACTCTTAGGTGCACATCAAAGTCGTGTAAAAGCCATAAAGAAGCTAAGCATTGCCTAAGAAAGCCTTTCAAGTTCCAGAAAGTGCTTGAACTACTGAGGGTTTTGAAGTGCTCTAATCTCTGACATGGGTGACGTGCTAGGCTAGCACTTTTTTGTTTTGTCACAAATCATCCATGCACATAGTGCAAAGGGACCCTGACAAAGTCATTTTACTTTTGAAAAGGGCTGCTTTTTTCATACCATTATGTCTCCCATTCACATCTACATGTTTGCTTCCACTTTGTTCAGGTCTAAGTAGCAGGGCATTTGCATAGTCTTCCCTTTGTTCTCGGTAAATATGGAGTAAAATGAGCAAGATCCGTGCTGTGAAATTAAAGCTCTACTCTTGAGAGATCTTAAGGGCCAAATCCTCACAAAAGGTAGAGCAACATAGTGCCAAAGGAGCTAGTGTCCAGAACAGCTTGCCCCGGGTATTTGTGCTAGGAAATGTGAATAAAGGGAAAGTAATCTGGTGAAAACTGGGTGTAATTAGAAAAATACACTGCTGAGAGCTGCTGAAAGAATAGAATAATAGGAAATACTACTGAAGTGGACCTGAAGTGATCATCTGGTCCATTCCTGCTACTTGCAGCCAGGATAAACTGTGTTTAAATCAGTGATAGAAGATCACAGACTTCTTAGGCTGTTTATTCCAGTGCTTAATTACCTTACTGCTTTGTGGTTTTTTCCTAATGCAAAACCTAATTCCCGTGATAAAATACAGGCTTTTTGCTTCTTATCCTGTTCTTAACACCTTCCTCTTTGCAGTAACATTCATGTACATGACAACTGCTCTGGCTTGTTCTGCTCTGAAACAGCGCTCTATCCATTTGCACTAGTGACAGACAGAGAGCTCTTTTATGTAAGTCAGTCCAGCCTAGTTTTGGGATGCATGCAGTCCAGTGAGCTTTGTAACTAACTGCCTGTGCTCCGAGTCTGAAATAAATTTGACGTAAAGTGCACTACTTTAACCCGGAGTGAATGAAGTCAGTTCAAGATGTGGTGACTCATTAAGCATCGTAACTTGATTTGGTGTTTGAGCCCAAAGAAAATGTGTCTTTCTCCTTTGTAAGTTTGAGAGTATTGTGAAGAAGGAATTGTGTAGTAGACATACGGGGTGTGGATATCAAATTGCGTGCTCGTTAAAGCAAAATAGCTAATTCACAGATTTGCCAAGAAATGGTAGAGGGGAGCATGCAGAAGAGCTAGTGGAAAACTGCAGTGTTGTAGCACAGCAGCATGGAGATACCTGGAGACGTGAGGCTTATAGGAAGAAGGATGTCTCAGAGCTGCAGTGGGACGTTTGCTCCTAACTCAAAAAAAAAAAATAGATTCACACTAGACTTTGCTGGCAATTGTTCACTATATTGCAGGTGTGTAGGGCAGAATCACAGAATCATAGGGTCGGCAGGGCCCTCTGGAGATCCCCCAGTCCCACCCCCTGCCAGAGCAGGGTCACCCAGAGCAGGGGGCACAGGAACGCCTCCAGGCGGGTTTGGGATGTCTCCAGAGACGGAGACTCCACCACCTCCCTGGGCAGCCTGGGCCAGGGCTCTGCCACCCTCACGGGAAAGAAGTTCCTTCAGAAGATGGCAGTTAGGCTACTGAAAACAGAGGAAGATGGCCAACATTTTAGGGCTCTTGCAAATGGAAACAGTTTTTCCAGAGCAAGTCTGAGGATCTTCAGTTTTCCAGGTAAAGAATAGCTCTGGCCTGGAACCTTCTGTTCTTCAATGTGTAACTGTTTTGGGGTGTTCATTCTTGAGCAATGTTTAATCGTTATAGATGTAGAGAAATTATTATTTCTTTGTGGCTGATGAGGCTCAGATCAAGATTGTTTATGCTTATGTTGCCAGGTGGATTTGACCTTTCTCCAGCATCCTCCAAATAAGTACAGTCCAGCGCCGTGCTGCAAGTGGTGTAGCCATACCCAGCATGATGCTGTGTCTGAATTCAGATCATCCTCTACCGCTTCCAGATCGGAGCCTGTATCTTGCAATGAATGTCTGTCTGTAAAATACTGTATGGCTGTGCTCCACATGACTTGCCCTGGGAGTCTGCCAGAGGATGAAATCTCAAACCCCTGTTCCAGCCCCTTTGTCCTTCCATAAGGAAATACAAAGGGTGGAAACTGGAAGGCTTGAGTCATGTTTTTATAAGGGACAGGGACTTGCTAAGTAGTATGTAGGGAATAGCACCCAGGATGTTGTGTGGCTGCCCTGTGTTGGCAATTGAAATATTCCCTCCTTGCAGCACACAAGATGAATCAGTTTTTCAGAAGTGCAGAATAGCATGTGCTTTTCACTTATCTTCTGGTTTTACATGGTTAGTTAAAAACAGAGGTGTAATGAGTCTGAAAGTAAGAGAACAAAGCATATGTAGAAGAACCACAGAGAAAAACAGAGTAGGGCTTTTAAAAAGAGAGATTGAAAACTCTGCTTTCAGAGAAAGGCTATCAAAATTCTGCTCAGAGGTGACTTGACTTTAGTGTCCTAATCTTAGTTTTGAAGTCTGAGAAAAAATACTTCTGTTACCATTTGGAGCAGCCCAAAGTTGCATTTGGCTAAAGTATTGCAGTTTCAGTTTCAAGCTGCAGTAGTCATTTACTCTTCCTAACCTGGTTTGCCCTAGATGTGTCAGGAAATGCAAACATTTGCCTTCCCCCAAGAGTAGCTGTGGTTTGGCTGTACCTGGTTGTGATCTAAAGCTCGCTGGGAGCTCCCCCTTTGCTGGTGACAGACCTGGCGTACTCTGTGTCCTTCTCCTATAGAAATAAACCCCAACAGTGATGAAAAGTGTCGATGTCGTTAGTTGGCAGGGCTTGTTGGCTTAAATTTGGAAAGTTTATTCTAGAGTCGCTGTCACAGGTGCCAAACCATTAGCTGGGTAGCAAGGACTGAATAGGGGCAGCTCGTGTCACTTTGGCTGCTGCTGTGTCTCCGATGGCTGCCATCCTCAACCCGGCTTCTTTTCTAACTGCCTGCCTCTGGCCTTTCCAAACGTGGATTGAGTGTAGCCAGCGCTGCCTGCCAGCGTGCGGAGCTGGCTTCAGACAGCTCTGCGACACGGTGGACTGCTCTGTCCATCTTGAACAATTAGCTCTGAAGCATTGGGGTAACGCTGTTAAGTTTTGACAGAGTAACACAAGCAAGAAGGGCAACGTAATCAGTTCAGCGTACTGTGAATGGTGCCCTGTTTCAGTGATGTAAGGGAAGAAACATGATTTCTTAATTTATATAGCAGGTGCATAGGATCAAAATCAAAAACAGGCTCTCGGAGAACACTGAACACGCACATAGCAAAAGGCAGCCTCCCGTGGGAATTCATTGCAATCTTAAGCAAACAAAGGGAAGGTAAGTATCCCCTTCTTTTACACATGGGAAACAAAGCCTGGAGACTAAGGAACTTGCCCTAAGGTTAAACATGCATTTTAGTATTGCCGGACCTAGGAGCTCATCAAATGTTTCCACGCTGGTTTTCTAAAGTTGTTGGTCTGTGGTCCTGGTTTAAAGGCTTTTGGAGCATCTCCCAAAGGATCCTGCCTTTTCTCAGTTTTTGGGAAGCTGTATCTCTTTCAGAATCCATTGTCTGGGCTCAAGATGTCCCAGCAAGATACAGGCCTTCCTGCGACACATACTGCCGAGATCCAGGAGGCGGTGGTGGGATGCATCATGTGCAGCGAGCTCACCTGCTTTCCAGCTTGGGGGTATGGCTGGAACTGAGAAACTGGGGAATGGCCCTTTCTGCTGGGCTTTCATTGTGGACCCTCTTCAGTCCAATTCTTCATTGCTCATTGCGGCTGCACTGGGGGAAGCACCAGGTAGAGTCTGTTCCTGGTACAGCCAGAACACTTTCCGTGGTCTAGGTGGACGGAACAAAGCAAAGCAAAAACAAATGAGGAAGGGCAGTAGGCCATTTCCACTCCTTACTTCGAAGAACTATGTGCGTAAGTGGAAATACTGTCATGGCCCTTAATTTCATGGGGGCTGGATTAGCTTGCTAATGGGCCCTTGCTGCTTTTTGGACCACTTAATACTGTCACCAGCTCCTTGATGTGTTTGGGGTTTTAACTGTTTGACCTTCCATTGATTTTTAATTGAGTGCACGCAGCTAAAAATCACAAGTACTTGTCTGAAATCAACTGCATGTCACTCTAAGGTAATTAAAGTGTTCTAAATGATAATTCTTTGTAGATTCATTTTTCCGTTAACTTTTACTCTTTTACAGTGGGAAGTCATCTGGGGTTTCCTGGCTATGCTCTTGGAACAGGATTCACTTAAAAGTTTGACCCAAAGCCTGTTGAGTTCAGAGCTGTGGTAGTCTCAAATTGCTAAATCCTCTCAGAATCATGAAGCGCAGTCTTTTGTTTTTAACTATATTTGGTCGTTTTTTTATGTGACTGTTGATGCCACTGGGTGTCTCGACATCAGGGTGATGAACCAAACTCTCTGGTATCACTTACGTTGCCTGTTTCCTGCCCTTTTTGCAAAGTATTGCTCATGTGGTCTAGCATGGAACAAGTGACCTGAGTATAAATCTAGATTCATCGCAGACCATCAGAAACAGGCTACTGGTCTTTTGTATGTGACCTGTGGGGCTGTCAAGTGGTACATTTGGGGCTTGGTGCATGGTGGCGGCTGCAGGCTGTTGTTTTCATTACCTGTAAGTGCTGTGCAATTGTCCTGCGCTTTTCACCATGGCATAACTCAGAACAAGCTTTCAGCTCTGACAGCCATACCTCTGGGGGTGTGCAGAGAAACAGCCTCGCATGGCAGCGTGGGGCCAAACTCCTGAGACAGCACTTCCAAGCTGTGTTTCTCGTGCATGCCCGTGCTGAATGAGTATTCACTGCAGGTTAGACTGTCGTGTACGTTGGGCTCTCTCCTCTTTTGCCTGCTGTGGGTTGCCTTCCAATCTCTGTGGGTCTAATTTGTGACAACAAACTCTAGTTTTACATCAGTGTCACCGCTCCTGACAGCAGCGGAATTGTCTGCATAAGGAACTGAAGAAAGGGAACAAGAGGCAGAGACCTTGTGATACTGTAGCCTTGCTGTTGCCTGTTTTAATTAATCACTGTGTCATGGGTGATGAAGTTGAAGAATTGGCTGTAGTGAGGGGTGTCTTGCCTAGTAATCAGTTGCTTAGTTTTGCTTCAGCTCTGTAAATGATTGCTGTTCCTTTTGTGCAAATAGTATCAAGAGCTCATTGCGCTTTTCTTCAGACTTTTGGGCATTTCACCCAGCTTTTTAGAGTTCTCCCCTTTCTTCGCCCTAAAAATGAAGAAAGAAAATGGAAGGGGGAACGGAATCCTAAAGAAATTAGTTAAAATACTGGTGAAAACTGATATACACAGGCTTGCCGGACACTTTCTAGCTTTGGTGTGTGGCGTCAGAATGAGAAATGGCAAAACTGGTCAAAAGCATTTGGGATTTAGGCTGTAGCATTAACGCTTCAAGGAAGACTGATACATATGTTCTAAGGAAAGAGAACGTGTCTGAGCACTTGGCTTTATGTGTAGCTTTCAAGTGAGAGTAAAAATGGAAGTATTCAAATCTTGTAGGGGAAGGGATGGTCAGGAAACTGTTATTCCTCACTTTTCCGATACTCTTCTTACGATTTTCCCTCCTGAGGCTATGGCCTAAAGAGCTAATAGTCCCTAGGTTCCTTTATATTTTTCTTTGCTTTTGTTTTTTCTTCTGGTCTAACCTTCTTACAGATTTTTTTATGTTGATGGATAAAATGAAAAATAACAAGAGATACAATTCAATGTGAACGTATCAAGATCTTTTAAATTTTCTGTGCTATGCTACCTTATATGGATCTTGCTACAGTGGCTAAAGCATATTAGGAAGCAGTTCCTATAAAAAAAAGTCATCTGTCATTGGTAAAACAGTTGGCGTTAACATCTGAATTATCGTTAGGCTTCAAAGTTGAGATGAATGAGGCAATTCACACCTCTCATAAAGCTATTTTATTTCATCTCCCTGAAGAACTAGACAGCCTCATATTGGTTTGCATTCAGAAGTTTTCTTTATAACTGTACAGGGATAGAAACCTACATCTTTCACTTAAAAAGAGATTCAGTTTTGCTGTGAACACTATAATCCACAGAGTGCTACATAGTTGTGTTTCAGTTTGGGCTTTCCACCATATGTGGTTCCTGTGGCACTTTCTTCAGGTACTGTAAGGCAGAGCTCTGTGGCAGTGAAATGCTTTCCTCACTGGAGAGCAGAAATCAGTTCCTAGTTTATTATTGTCCTTGGATAATACGGACAGGAAGACTTACTACTCTCCTGTAACAAATATTTTGTATGTATTTGTGACTTTTATTAGTGGAAAAAATGTATGGGATTTTCTGCTGTGAATGCGGTGAGACATAATGAAAGATGAGTCATAGTAGACTCTAAATAAATTAATGAAAGGTCTCGTAATTTTCCTCTCACCTCTGTATTGCAATTATGCATGTTGTCCCAGGAAAGTTGAGGGAAGTAGTTGTCATTACAGTAAATAACGTAGAAACCCCCTTGATGCAGACCCACTGACCTCAGTCAGCCTTGGTTGTTTTGTAAATGTACTTTAAGTGCATCAGTCTACTTTTCATGCTTTTATATTGTCTCTACGAGGAAAGAGAAGGATGGATCTTCAAGAGTGTACCTCTTTTGAATTTGCATGTGCTGTGGAGTTAGCAAGCCCTTTAGCATTCACAGTCTTACTGTCATCAAGCCTCTCAGGCCCACATTCGAAGCATTTGCCTCACTTGGCACTGGGCTGATGTGAAGTTGTTTCATTTAATCAACATCTAACAATTTATCACCCATCTATAAGAGTACAAGATCTGGAGGTAGTGACCACTGTGCTCTCCCTTGGGCATTGCAGCTAGTGCTTGCCCTGCTCAGTACCTGGCACTTACCAATCTGAGTCTCTTCTCACCTGCTCGGTTTTAAACATTAACAATTTGGACTGAGGTTCCATAAGGTGGGTTTCATGCCTTCTGCTCCTGAAATCATGCTGTTTCTGAGATGAGGGCTGGCAGGGAGAAGACCAGAGAAAGGAGTAGTGAACTGTGGGAGGTTAATCACCCTCTCTTCATTCCTTAAGGAGGGTAGTTAGGAGCAGTAGTTGGCTATTTGGCATTGACACCAAAGATACATCTTCCAGCCTCCTACTGAAAATCAGGCTGTTTTGGGAACCACTGAAAAGCCTCTAATTGTAGGTGCTTTGTAGACATGTTACAGGATTTTCCATTCCAGTGTACATGCTCCATCTTCTCTTATTACTCCAGCGTACCAAACTGAAGACCAGGTCCCTCCCCTGTCAGCCAGCTGCATCAGACAGGAAGGATTTTATGTCCCCCCAGCAGCTCAGTGTCACCCACTGCTGTGGCAGCTCATTGTGGGTGCTCCCTGCCTTGCTCCACACGTAATCAGACCAGGTATGGCAGATCATCTCTAAAAAACAACCTGGTTGAATAGTGGTTGCAACTGCCATCTTGGCTGCTTGCCTTCAGCCTCCCAGGTCCAGCCAGAGTATCTAAGGAAGAACTGAGAAAATCTGGAATGAGTGGCTTGAATAGGTCTCTCCCTGCAACACCTGCTGCTCCTTGCAGGGAAGCTGAAGCCCATGAGATGCAGTGTCTCCTAAGTGCTCTGCCTCTTCAGGACATCCCACAGGTAGCAAGCGGTTGGAAGAAGGCAGGCAGAAGGGAAACTGAGTGCCCGTGGAGAAGAACGGTAGAACAGGAC
The DNA here is from genome assembly GCA_013400135.1 of Rhinoptilus africanus. Taxonomy (NCBI): domain Eukaryota; kingdom Metazoa; phylum Chordata; class Aves; order Charadriiformes; family Glareolidae; genus Rhinoptilus; species Rhinoptilus africanus. The sequence continues at coordinate 12,859 of VXBO01013305.1, read as the reverse complement.
CTTGTTTTAGCAAGGTCAGAAGAGGGAGTCAGGGGAGTAAAGGGATGAAGTGGCTAGTTAATGGCTGTGTAGGTTTTGGTGAGTAGAGAGACGTTCAGTTTAGGGCAGTCAGACGCATTCTGCTTCTCGGGTCCAGGCATGAGGCAGGTTCTGTGGGGCGCAAGCTGAGGTGAAAAAGCTAATGAGTAAAGGCATGCGGTAATCTATGCTGTAGGGCAGAAGGTGGTTTGGAAGCAAGGCCAAAACTCAGAATACAAGAACAGTGAGAACTGGGCAAGCAATAAGAGGCAAGTGGGGAAAAACTCAGACACAAAGTACTTAGCAACAGGCCTAACCATGCTGCATTGTGAGGATGCTGCCCTTAAGACCTGTTTTGGAGAGGTCCTTCTCCGGAAGCCGATCAGGGCCAGTGCCTGATGGTCTCCATCTGTCCTGCAAGCTGTGGCACTTGCTGATGCTGCCAACTGTCTAGAGTCATGACATGTAGTGCTTCTTGCTCTTCTCCTTCCTTTCCCATTCCAGGTTTCCACCCCCCTTGAATCTGCTGGCGTAATTCCAGTGCAATCAAAGCGGTCCTCCCATTTTGTGGTTTCTTTTTTTTTTTTTTTTGGTAGGTCTACTCAAGAACTCTTGAGCCTAATGCAAGCTATTTGACTTGTGTTGGAAGTAGCTACACATGCTAGTATTTGCATTAGTAGGTCATCTAAGTGGTGCTTGATAAAAGTGGAGGTGTTAATCTTTTAGCCTTGATTATTTGAACTGGAATAGCACCATCTGGTCGTAGCCTTAGTGACGCTTCAGCCTACTTTAGAATAACAGTGAGAATGTAAAGTCCACTGATCAAGTTAAACAATATCCCTGTTAATGTACCATATGAGAAATGGGTCAGAGGAAAGGAAATTTTCATGGCTTGTATTTTCCAAGGTGCGTTTGTCAGTTGTCATGGATATATACATGTTGTCAAGCTGCACACAGAGAGAAAAGGGACAAATTCAGGCTCTGCTTTGGAATTTCTTCATCTCTTTGGCCTTAGAAGGACCGTTAACATACTGCTTCTCTATGTAATCTTTACATTAAAGCTGATAGTGGGATTACTTTAAGAAAATAGAGAGAAGAGTTAGAAAGAGATTGGATTGTTCTTTCTGACTAGTTGGAAAATGTGTGTAGGAGGGGCTGGCTGCAGTTTACCTGAGGCAGGAAGAACAGACATCTCCCTTTGACTTAGAGAAAGAGTCTCTGCTCCCTGGAGCCCACCTGGATGTTATTCCTGCTTACAGGAGCAGGTGGTTTACAGGATTAGCTGCTATTTAATGTACCACAGTCATTTGTACTAGTGCATAACACCATATACCCATCAGTCTGTTGAACATGCTTGTTGATTATTTTTTTTTCTGATAATTCCTGGCACACACTACTTGAAGTGTAGTAACTACCATGTTTTAAACATTGGCAAATCAAAATGTAGCTGTTGGACTAAGCACACATTGTGCTCAATGCGTTCAATGTATTTTGTGTGTCTTTCTATTTGCAACCGCTTTATTAGTTGCAGTGGGACTGAGCTGTGATGTGAGGTTGTGCACAGTGAGTGGTGCTCCCTGCTAGGTAAGGGTGGTTTACGTTTCTGGATGAGTCTTTCTTGACAGCAGCCTTGTAGCTGAAGGTAGCGATGGCTTTAGCACCACTGGGGCACAAGAGCTACATAAAGAAAGGACCTCACCAACTTCTGTCAGCCTACATGCCCTTTTGCTGGTGTGGCTGTGCTAGCGCGGGCTTTTCTTGTACACCTAGTGGTTGCAGAGGGAGCACTCGTTGGAAATTGCTTCCTTTTTCGTTTGATTTGGCTTCTGCTCCTAAATTAGTTGGGTTTTAATTGCTGAATTTTCCTCTGCTTGAGGCAGTAGCTGCACCAGACAGACGAGTCTCAAGAAGGACGAAGTGTTGGCTCCTGTTCAGCTGGGCTAGACACAATGCAAGGTACTTCTGGCACCTTCCGCTGTGTTACTGAGGCATAATCAATCTTGGAGTCCTTGAAGACATATGTACAACATGAAAATCTTGGGCTTTGGACTAAAGCTTGGTTTGAAAATGCTGTTGAAAAGTTCTGATAGTTTTTATTCCTTCGGATTTTGAGGAAGACAGATTGCACTGAGCTCGCACGCTGATCATGGCTGCTTAGGAGCATTGTGTTCAGTGGAAGCTATAGGCTCAGCATGTTGAGAAAAATAAAATCAGCCTGTCTGAAAAGGCTGATGAAGGTAGATCGATTAGCATGTGTTAAACCTGTGGCTTTCTGGTTTCAGAGTATAGCTTTTACAGTGAGTACAGCATTTTGAAGACAGCGCAGGGAAGTTAACATCTCCCCTGCGTGTTAGAAGAACTGCTAAATTACATGGTCAGCTAACAAAATGAGTATGTGTTTTTAGCTTTTGGAAGAAGTTTTCAGGAGAGCTGTCCAGATGGACGTTGGGTAAGGATGTGTAGTTTTCTGTGCATTTGGTGCCCTAAGCAATTTATAATTGTGATGGAGAGGTGTGTGAAGGTGATGTGTTTGGCATGTATGAAGCGTTTCAGGGTTGCAGAGGGGTTTTGAGTAGGGATCATTATTTCTTTCCAAAAAGTGTAGTATAATTTTTCTTGCTCTTCTGAATATGACTCTGGTTTTCACAGGGGAGCAAGATACTTGATCCTGGCTTTTTTATAATAACAGCAAGGTTGTAAAGTCTATAGTTTTCTCACTTAAAAAAAAAAAAGCTTAGCCACAGTTTTAACAGGGAAAAAATAGACTTGAATGAAAAATAACGTCCATAATCATCAGAGTAATCCTTCTATCTGATATGAAGATTGGTTTGTTTTAGCAAAGCTATAAACATTTAGAACTGAAGCCCAGGTGTGAACAGTGGGAGGTGTTCTGCTCTGTCAGTAAGTAAATGCACAAGAAAATGAAATAGAGAGGCATCTTGGGATGCCTCTACGCCTCGCATCTATGGCGTAGAGTCAGAGCCTAGCAGAGAGTCCTGTCATGGTCGGGGGGCCGGAGCACCTGTGGGAACAGAGAGCTGGGTTTGTTCAGGTGTAGGATGAGATTGTACTGCTCTCTTCAACTATCTACTGGGAGGAAATGGAGAAAGTGGAGCTGGGTTCTTGCAGGCACACGATCATACGCTGAAAAGCAACGGACACAAGTTGGAACATGGGGAATTCTCACTGCATACGCTTTTTAAATATACTTACTTTTTGCCACAAGGGTGGTCAAATATTGGAACAGGGGCCCTGAGAAGTTGTGGGGTCACCCATCCTTGGGAATGCTCAAAACTTGGCTGGAGGAAGCCCTGATGTAGTTTGACCTACTTTAAGGGCAACGTTGAACTAGAGGTTCCTTCCAAACTGAATTATTAGGAAAGAAGGGACAGGAAATAAAAAAAGCAGGTAAGAAAGTCCTAGAGAGAAATTATCAGGATCAATTGCTGAAATAATGCTGATAGTAAGTGTTCTTCCCTCATTCACAAATGGTGCTTTCTCTCTGGTGTGTGGAGTGGCTTTGTTCCTGAACTTCAGGGAGGAGTTTGCCGGTCAGGCTGTCTCCCTGTTGCCAGTCGGCAGGGCAGGCACAAAGCAGAGGCGATGGCAGCGCATGGTGGGATGCTCTCTGTCGCTGGGGTGAGAGCTGCGGCCCTTAGCCTGCGTCTCACACTGTTCGCGTGGTGTGCGCCGCTCCGTCACCACCCGGTCACTGCGTTCCTCCCCTCTTTTTCTGTTGGAGAGAGTATTTTGCATTAAGATGAAAGAGATGAGATAAACTAATTTTAGTATCAGTTATTAAAGACTTCAAGATATTACTAGCCCGTTCTAATTTAATCTCAGCACCCAGGCATGTGTAGTACTGAAAACTTCTATTAGGTTTCTATAATTGTGTTACAAGTGATACCTCCAGGCTAATATTGAAGCAAGTGAGATTGCCAGGCTCTGTGCATGGCAGCACTGACCTGACCGTACTGCTAGGGGATGGGGTTGGCTCTTTGCTGGTCTTTTAATGCTCTGGGTTTTACATCAGGCTCCTTAACTGTCAGGGGCTTAGTGGTGTTTCTATTTAAGAGTGTCCTCTGCATCATTTTGGCTCTGGACCAACAAAACTAATCTTCAGGCTCCTGGAGTATTCACCAGAGGAGATGGCTGGGTGGGGAATCCTGGGAGTGTAGTTCCAGCTGAGACGTACGTGTTCTTCTTAAAGCTTTCTGGAGGAGATGCAGGTTCCTCTGGTGCCTCGGTTCAGAGGGGAGGGCGAGGCGCAGCACGGATGGCCGTGCGTAGCTTCCTTGCCGGCACCCGCCTGTAGCCATCATGGAGCACTCTGTATTTCAGACCCTTGTGGTACGGGGCTGAGCTTTGCAGAAGCCTTTCAAACAAGAGGGCTGCTGTCAGGAGAAGTGCTGGGAGTAGCAGCAGCCTGGCGCTGAGCAACACTGACAGCCCCCCTGCTCCGATGCTGATTTGCGAAACCAACTTAGAAGCTCCACAGTCTCTGCTATAATTTCACGTAGGCTTTGTGGTGCCAGCTCAGGGAAGTGGTCCTTCCCCGACCCCCCCAGCTCCTTGTGACAGAGCAAACGTGGTCATGGGGTGAAGTGGATCAGGGAACCCATCCAAGTTAAAATCAGCCTGGCCAAGAAGCTAATTTCAACCTGGGATGGCGTCTCTGGCAGACGAGAGCCGGCGCGCGTGCCCAGCCGGTGCCGAGAGCGCGGCCACCCGCTGCCGCGCTGGTTTGTGCCAGCGTGCCGTGGGCTTCTCTCAGGGCCCTCCAGCGGGTTTACGACTCCAGGTTTCAGTAGGCAGAATTGTTTTTTGTCCTTTTTCTGAGATGATATCAAAGCATGAGGCAAATCCACCTCCGAAACGGTATCCGGAATCAGGCCGATCTGTGACAACTTTGATGTTTGTGAACCGAATAGGAAAATGTAGGTAAAGTGAAATATTTCACTTAGGTTTTGACCTTTTTGACGTAAATTAGCTGCAATTTCAAATGAGAGCTGCTTCCAGTTTGCATGTCAAACAAGGTGTTTCAGCTATCTCCGTGTGTTTATTTTTTTCCTGGCAAGGGCGATTTATTGGGGCTCCCCCCTGCAGTTTCACTCTCAATGAACTGCTGTCCTGCAGCGTTTGTTGCTTTTTCAGCCTGTGTCTTCGTACCCTCTTGTTTGTCATCATCGTCAACTGTACCTGGAGTCTTGCTGCTTTAACCTCACAAGGGCAGATTACCGGGATGAGTGCGGTGTAATTGCTCGTTAATATTTCTGTCCCGAGCTGACCAGCTCTGGGCCTGGTGGCAGGGAGGGGGCCGGTGGATTTGCTCTACTTAATAGTCCCATGCTTTTTTTTTTTTTTTCCCCCTCCCCTTCTCAAAACATATCTGTGAAGCACCGGAATACATTTACCTGTAGTCTGTCGGAGCTCCTTTCCAGAACTTTCTGGCACCTGCAGATCCCATGGTGTAAAGCAGATAGATCCTGAGCGTCCATCACAACTCTTTGTGATGTAGGTTTCCTGATCAGGGACACTAATCTTAATGAAACATATGCAAAGATGAAATCATTAAAAAAAAAATAAACCAACAAACTTACAACCCAAAATATTCCCCAAAAATTAAATTCGTAATCAACTTTCAGCTTTCTCCCTAGTTGTAAGGTGGGAACTGATTTCAGTGCCTTTACGTTACACACAGGCAGGCTAGAACTTGGTTGCAAAAAATTTGAGGTTGCTGTTAAATAGATGGAGATCTGTCTGTACATGTCTAAGTTTAAAACGCTTTTTCGGTTCTGGTGAAGACTTCTTGATTCTCACTATGTGCTAAGCCTTGAAATTGCAACAGCAGTCTCTGATTTCCCGGTGGCTGTGTGTACTCTGGGTCTCTCCGTGTGGAGTCAGTTTCTTACCTCTGGCCCTAGACAGCTAAATTCAGGCTGCTGCAGAAATCAGTTCTGCTTTGTTGCAACTATTGCTCCTGGGTTTGACATCTGATTCAGAAAGATACATGTTGAAACTAGAGAGGAAAGGGGGAAAAAAAAGCCACTCCAGCTGCTATAGCTTTTAGGAGACTCAAATGCCCTTTTTTTTTGTTGTTATGTTTGGTTGGGTTTTTTTGGTGTGAGCTGTTTAGTTCAAAATTTATGGGAGGTTTCCCCTAGAGTTAAGAGGTGAGTGAGTGGTTCCTTGAGGCACTGCGCAGGTGAGTATTGCATCCTAATTTGAGGCATGGTTTTCACTCAGATGTTCAAGTTATGATGCCCTAAGCACAGGGCGTGCAGGGGAAATGTTGCCCTTTGAATGCGTAGCTTCAGTGATTCTGCTGTGCCCTTGACTGTGTTTAGATGATTTTGTGCCCAATGCTTTTAGCAACGATGTAAAATAAGTTAGCAGCTGATAATGTGATGTTATCCAAATGTAGCTCGTATGAAAGTCATAAATTAGCGTCCTTGAGACAATAACTGAGTTTCGCAATGTCATTCCTTATGGGTTGTGTTTTGTTTCAGAATCTTAAATGTGGTGATTGTTTTGACATTAAGAAGCATTATTTATGCTAATGATGTAAGATGGAAAGTTTTCTCATTATTGTGTTTTTCTTGTTTGCTTTCAGAGTCAGATTTACAGATCTGTCAACACAGAGCACCAACGTGTTGCACCAAAAAAATGGAAGAAAGCTACCAGGCAGCTGTTCGAAGGGAGAGGACTCAGAGCATCCAGGCACTGAATTTTGAACTGAAGTACATGATTGTTGGTCATATCACAGCTTTTCAAGGTAGGAAGTGCTGAGTTACTGCAGTCCTGTGGGTATTTGATAAAATTATCCTCTGCAAGCAAAAGGAAAAGCTCTTTACTTTGTTTTTAATTTCTTTTGTGTTGCATGCTGTAGCCACTGGCTTATGGTTTCCTTCCCTGTTCTTTGATGATCTTGCTTTAGGAAGGAGGTGATGGCACTTAATCTTGACTGGTATTTTAAGCATCTACCTAAATCTAATTAGGAATAGATTTAAGCTTAGACCTCGTTCCCAGAATCATTTGAAAAAAGATTTTTTTTTTTTAAGGCATCTTCAAATGTCATTTAGGTGCCTGATGGTTGCTTGTGCTTTTGGTGTTATTTTGTGTTGGCAAACTACTTACAGATGTAGTGTTAAATGAAAATACATTTGTTTGTTGAATCTGAAGAGTGAGTGCTCTAACTGATAAGTCAAGTGAGAACACAGCTCTCTCTCCATGCCAAAATGTTCTGCTGCCTGGCAGGTCACCTGAAGAGTGATCTGTTCTCAAGAATTACAGCCACACAGTTAAACATGAACGCATGAAGAAGGAACCTGTGCTGAGAGTCTGTTCTCGTAGCTCTTGCTGTTCTCAAAGCTACCTTGCTCTAGCAGGTTGATGTAAGTCTATGTAGTTTCTTCATACAGACAGTTGTACACTATACCGTGTTGAGTGCTGGAGACTTTTCTCCAGAAGGGCATTTAAGCATAGGCTGTGAGCTTTAAATATATGAGAGTCGAGCAATTAAGTCACTCACTGAGTGATGAATCCAGCATACTGACTTCTGTGGGCCTAATTACGTGCTTAATTTTAACTCACTGCTTTGCTATGTTTAGTGCTGAGCACCCTGGGGTTTGAAAACAAGCCCGTAGTTACTAAAATACAAAGTGTTTAGGTCTGTATGATTGAGCCTATTGTTACAAGGCCGTTTTTATCAAATAGTAGCTTTTTTGTCTAGTTTCTTCTGTTGAGTGAAAATACTGTAAAGAAAAGATGTGATTGACAGTTAATAAGAGATGGCATATTATCTAAAACTGACAATAAGCTGTGGTGGAAGTCTGAAAAAAAGTGCAAGGGCAAGATAAAAATTTTCTTCTGCTTTTGGTTGTTTACCTCTTTGTTCTGTACCAGTAAGTGAGAAATGGCATTTTGGTTTACTTTACAATTGATTTTTGAAAATTTTTTATATCCCCCATAATTTAAAAGGTTTATTTGGAGGGCAGGTTGGAGGAGCACTGTGGTAAAAGGGTGACTGTTGGCATTGTTAAATGCTGCTAAGTTATTCAAGCAATCTTTCAGTATCATGATTGAATAAAGATAAGGTCAGAATAGATTAACCTACCAGCCCCTTTGGGTTGAGCCAGGGGCTTTATTGTCTGTTGCTGATGAAGCCTTTTGATGGAATGAAAGAAGTAGTTAGACATTTCACACAGTTTAAATTTACAAGCATTTTCTGGAAGTGGGTAAATAGGTTGGTGGTTGTAACTTGTTATGGCTGGCCTTCTGTCTGTATTAGGTGGGGACACTTGAAAAATGTAACTTTTCTCTCTCCCTTGGGAGCTGCTTTTGTCCTTTGGTTTTGTCCCAGGTGTCAGTGAGAAGCCTCTCTTTATCTTGTGCTGTGTAAACACTCTGTTGCTAAGAGTAGCTCTGTGTGACACTTTACTGAGAGGGAAGATCTTTGCATTGCATTATCTCTGTCCATTTGGTCTGGTTTGGTTTGTTGCTATTTTGAATGATAAAGTGTGAGTGTGCCAAAAGAGCATTTAAAGTCTGAGAAGAGAAATGCCCTTATTTTAGAAACTTTCAGGTGCCTTTCGGATTTCATGTTTCTTGCAGCAGTGAGAACTGGCTCAGACTTGCTAAATAAATAGCAATTTATTCATTTGTATGTGGTGGTGTTTATTTGTACAATTTTTTCATGCGCAATTTACTTTCTTTTCTATAGACACATTTTTAGTAATGTTAGTGTAGAGAAAGCAAAGCAGGCTAACCTTGCTGCCTACTGCTGAGGAAAAGAAGTCTGAGCTGCCTTTTAGCAGACGATACTGTTAATATTATACCCATACTGATAAAACAATTTTCAAGACTAATATGGTACAAAAAATGGATTTTCAGGAGTCCAGCTTGAGAACATAGTGGTAGGAATTAAATTTCAGTGGGAAAAGAGAGCAACTTTTTTGGAGGCAGGGGAGAGAGAGAATGTGGATTTTTTTCTGAATTCTCATTTCCTTATTTTCTTTCATGGAAGTCAGAAGACACTTAGGTCTGAGGACCTGCAATTAGATATCACGAATATTAATAGGAAAGAGCTTTCTCATGTGAGCAGGAGTTTTGATACAAGCTTGTTTAAATATTCCCTCTGCGCTGCCTGGGTACTGCAGTTGGCTGTGGACACTTTGGACTTGAAGAGCTTTTGCTTTGGTTTTTCTTTTTGAAATTGAAAGTGTTATTTAAGTAGCTTTGCCCACAGCTGAAATAAGACAATTTTCACAGGTGCTGGGTTTAGTTGTGCAAAATAATTAGTCTCTAAGACTTGATTAAACATGTCACAGCTGTGGGCAGGCTTGTTACATTTGGGCAAAAGCCCAATCCGTACATATGGTCAACCTTAGCACTATGGTTCAATCCTGCTGTTTTTTTCCCCCCTTTAGATTTTTCAATATTAGCAACCCAGACCTTGCTCAAACACTTAATAAATCAAGCTTCTGCATGGGTATTTTTTGCTTGAACTCCTGTCGCTAATGCTGTTCCACCTGATTTGAGTAGGAAGAGGCACACTGGCATCAGCTGCAGGCTGTAAAATGCCCTCCCCATTAGTAACAGGAGAAGGAGGAAGGGAGAGAGGCAGGAATGAAAGGGCCAGCTGGCTGCTTGGGAAGCATGTCATCGGACTCAGCTCCTGCAAAATCCTACATTGTCACAAGGTCTTTTGGGTGTTTGGCTCGTTGAATGTGACCAGGCCCCTGGGGGGAGAGTTTCATGGAAAGCTGCTGGATTCCCTTTCTCTTAATGTTTTGGTCCATGGTGTAGCCTAAAAGTCATAACCATGGTATTAGTGTGTGTTATTAATGACCCTCTGCTCCAAGTGGAGTCAAAGGCAAGGTGGAGTAAGTGGATGAGGTGTGTCATGTGCCAAACTGTAGTGGGAGCAGTGTACAGAGGAGAACGTGCCTGTTGTAATGACCCTAGTATGGCACCCTCTGGCTCTTCACAGGTGGCTTTGTTTTGGATGCATTTTGAGCAGGTCAGTTTGTCCCATCCAAAGATGTGCCTGTCTTTATCTTTGCTTCTGTGCCTGCAGCCTGAGATGTCCGGCAGAACTACTGAAACACATGATCAAACAGGATGCTTTCATTTTGCAACTTGCTTTCCCCTTTGATAACCAGAAGATTCTCCTTTGACCTTACTGTTTTCTTTGTTCTGACCTTTTTTTAGGCTTGCATGTAAACAAGTGTATTGTTTTAGCTTAGATTTATGTCTTTGTGGTGGCACGACATGTTACTTGGCACAGTCATCCTTCTATCACTCCGCAGTTCCCTCATCAGTCCCTGCACTCCTTGGGGATGCTTCCAAGGAAGGCAACTGATTAATTGTTAGCGGATTAAAAGTGGCGCGGGTGTGCAGGCTGAAAGTATTGTCAGAAGAGGTACCAGTAGTCTGATGGGAAAGCTTTGTTATGGACAGACAGAGAAACCTGGCCCTCCCTCTTCTGTGTCCTTTATGGAGTGCCAACAGGTGCCATGAAAGGACCCACAGAAAGCTTGGTTTTGCTCCTGTCATCTTATGCTGAGGCTAATTTGAGGTAATGAGAATCCAGACACTGGTAATTTATTTGTTCTGTTGATGGTCTCTGCAGAGAGGCAGAGCAAGATGCTTTGAAACCTACATCACATTTCAGCCATTAAATTAGCAGGTATCAGATAAAGTGAAAAGCTTTGCTTGAGCTCAGCAGTTTAAGAAAAAAATACTACTCTTTGCATGTTTTGTTTTTACGGTAGGCACTGGGAATCGTTCACTCGCAGCCTGTGAAGAGTAAGCACTTTCATGAATGAAAGCGTATCGGTCATAAGGCAATAATTTTGTGTTGGTTCTCTGAAGCAGCATTCATTTGACCTTGAGGGGTCAAATGGCAGGACGAGGTGTTCCCATATTCTCCCAGCTATAGGAGGGCAGATTAGCTTTGTAGTGCTCTGTTCTCTCACTCCTAACGCAAGGGCTTTGGCAAAGCTGTGCTATGTACTGCTTTATATGGGATTGAGGAGCTGCTGCTTGGGTTTTCTAACAGCAGGAGCGGCAGTGCCATGGCTGTGCACGTGCACCATCTCCCCTGTTATCACCTGATACAAGCAGGCAACTGCGATGGACATGTGTGGTACAAGGTGGAAGGGGAATCCTAGTTGTAGCAGTGATGGGGCACAGGACTGCTGGTTGTCAGTAAAATGCCTGAAACGTAACGCCTGGTTGAATCCAAAAAGTCCTTAAGCATGAAGTTTTTGATCTGGCATCCTCCCTGGTGAGTGGGAAGGGTCGGCTGGTTTCTGTGGGTCTTGGGCTGGATACCATTAGTGTGCCCAGTCACCAACTGACCTGAATGTTCCCAGACATAAACAATATAGTACACTGGCACTCGGAGCTGTATGGAGTCATAAATATTCTCCATTTTAATTTGTCTGAGTTCCAGTGTTGCTGACGCTGATTTTTACTGAACTTAGGAATATCAGCTTGAAATAGAGGTGGCCGGTTCATGGTGTTGAAGTGCAATGAGATTTACAAAACAGAAAAGACTTGGCTGGTGAAGTGCGCTCTGGGCTGCAGTTATTGCTGTATGAAGTGTGGTCACAGTGCTGGAGATGGATGCAGTCCAAAATCAATGAGCTATTTAAAAAAAAAAGCCAACCCCACCACCAACGATTCCTCCACTTTCCTTTATTTACTGCTGGATTATAAAAATGCAGAAGTGTTGCTTTTTAAATATATTTTTTTAATTCCATAGTACTTTGTCTTTTGTTCAAACAAATTGTTACCCTCCCCCTTCCACTTGTATAACCCTGCTAAGAAGAGTTTTGTACTCCGCTGAGCTTTGAGCTGAAAGCTGGCAGAGATGTATAATTTGGGTTTGGCTCAATGCAAAAATGACTCCCTACAGAGAGAGAGGCGAGAGAGGCTCCATTAGAGTATTTCTGTCCATCTCCTGTATAGTATTCATTCCTATTCCAGGGCACCAAGCAATCTGTGTTTTCTAGCTGGAGAGAAAGCCTGTTTTATGTATGTAGCCCGAGGGAGGCTGGAATATTCCTTTTTAGCTGTAGCCTCGTGTGTGTGAACTGCACGCCCATGGACTACTGCTGTCTGTCTTCTGTGGGGCTCTAGGTGGGAGAAGGCTGTCTTCCCCTCTATGACAAAACCAGCCTTTTTTTTTTTTTTGGCTGCTGCTGTTCTCTGTTGAAATGTAAACCAAGTGCTTTGTAGGTGTATTGGTTTTGCATGGCAAGGTTTTGGTAGTGGGGGTGTACAGGGGTGGCTTCTGTGAGAAGCTGCTAGAAGCTTCCCACGTGTCTGATCGAGCCAATGCCAGCCAGCTCCAAGACGGACCCGCTGCTGGCCAAGGCTGAGACCATCAGCAATGGTGGTAGTGCCTCTTAACATTTAAGGGGGAAACAAGCGTGTGACAGTAGCAAGAAGAGAGGAGTGAAGATATGTGGAAGAAAACAACTCTGCAGACACCAAGGTCGGTGAAGAAGGAAGGGAAGAGGTGCTCCAGGTGCCAGAGCAGAGGTTCCCCTGCAGCCTGTGGTGAAGACATGGTCAGGCAGCCCAGCCTCCCTGCCAGGCTGTCGCCTGTCTCATGAAGGTCCACAGTGAAGCGGATATCCTCCTGCAGCCCATGGAGGACCCCATGCCATAGCAGGTGGATGCCTGAAGAAGGCTGTGACTCTGTGGGAAGCCTCCAGGCAGGACCTGTGGAGATAGGAGCCCACGCCAGGGCAGGTTTGCTGGCAGGACTTGTGACCCTGTAGGGGACCCACTGCTGGAGCAGTCTCTTCCTGAAAGACTGCAGTCCATG
>VXBO01013296.1:0-74801 GCA_013400135.1 Rhinoptilus africanus | reverse complement strand
GCACCTCCCCCCCCGACGGCCACCAGCACCGGCGGGGCGGCGGCGGCGCTGAAGAGGCTGGCGAGGGGCGCGGCGGCCGCCCCGCCCGGCCCGCCGTGCTCAGCTCCGTCTCGGCTCAGGGTGATGGAAACTATTCTGCGATGGCTTCTGTCTTCTCCAGCTGGTCCTGCTTAAGCTCGGTGAAGTGGTTCAGGGCGCCTCGAATGGTTAAAAAACAACGTTGCTGTTGTCTACAGGAAAAATAACTTTCTTTGCCCCGCGTCGCTGTGGAGGTACTTCATGCGGCATCCCTTGCCTAAATCCATCTCCACTGTTGCCATCCAGCTCACAGCCAGGACGAAGTTTTTAAAAAACCCAGCCAAACGAAAGACCAAGCTCGCAGGCCCCCAGCTGAAGCCCGCGGGGGATGTCCTCCATGTCCTTGAGCGCAGAGCAAATGGAAACCGTCAAGAAGCAGCTTGGCCTGCGCCCGGCAGCGCTGCTGCTGAAAGACCGAGCCGAAGCGCGTGGGCAGGGGCTGCCCCAAGGGCCACCCCACCGATCTGGGGGTCATCAGGGCGGACAGCCTCACGCTGAAGCTCAAACGTCCTCCTGGTGCTCCTGCCGCCCCTGCTGTAGCGGCTCACCTGGAGACAAACTGGGAAAGGGTTAGAAAAACGCAAGGAGGGGAGGGGTGGAAAGAACACCCTTTTGGTTTCCGACCCCATACTCCTTACAAACAAGACTGGGCTATAGGAAGAGCGCAGAGCCACAGGCAGTTGAGCAGTTACTGCTTAAACTGTCTTAAAAAGTTATTAGACCACCAGAGAGACCAAATCATCACTTGGGCAGTTTCCGTCGGGTTTATTTCATCTGTACCTGGGATCCGCAGCAGGCTTTGAAAACACATAAAGATTTTTCTGATGAAAAATGCCTGAAAGACAGCACTTGTCAGGGCATGTGAGGATGGTAACCTGGAGGACAGGAAAAGGAACCTGTTGTATCTCTTCCCCCTAGCTTCACTCTGCAGCCAGTAGGGGGAAGTGCTCTGGATCATCTTGCTCCTGCAGCTACACGGATAGGGCTGGATAACTGATCCAACTGGAAGACACCCTTTTTTCTTGGGTTAATTCTCAAAGAGATCATTTTCCAACCCAGGCCACAGCGCAACTGATGCATAAAGAAGTCTGATCTGTTACCAGCTCTCTGAAATTGGGCCCCTGATTGGGATCTCCTTTTAGACCAGCCTGTACAGAAAAGTAAACTTAAATGCTAGATGGTGCAATAACAATTGGAAAAGCATAGAAAATGCGGAGGCACTTAAAGGCTGAAGCAAATACAAACAGCTCCTCTGTTGTAACATTTAATGCTCTTTTTGAACTGCCAGCGTTAGCAGTTTTATTGGTACCAATGTCAAACTGAAGGCAAACCAAGTAATCCAGCTATGGAAGAAAGGTAAAGCGTTAGTCTTGACACACGCACCAGGCATCCTGTGCCTGGCCGCCTGGATGCCAGGGCAGGTAGGGACCCTCATTGACGGGGTCAGCCCAAGAGAAGGCACAAATTTTTAAAAACTGTCAGGTGGCTGCTGCACTACTTGTATTGGCTTTTCCAACCTACCTTCACAAAACAGAGCAGTTTTGTAGGTGACACAGCTGGGGCAGAACAGGCTGAACCACCAAAATACATCAAAACTACATTGGACAAGTGTTCAGCTGGCTGATTCCAGAGATTTGTAATCGCTGAAGCTCCAACAAAAGGCATACAGCCTCCAGGAACTCTGGCAGAGAGTGAGTTTGAGCCCTGTGGCAACAGGTAAACTTCACGGCATGATGGAAACGACACAGCAGCAAGTGTATGTACAAGCATTGGTGGAGACTGTAAATAACAGGAGTTGGGAGCAATGCAGCCAGCCTGCAAGCAAGGCCTTCTCTCAGCGTATGCGGATAGTCTGTCCTCTCAGCTGTTCTCAACACCATGAGACACGCAGAACTGATTCTGTCGCTCAGCCAAGGTGAGAAGGATAAAGGAGGAGTGGTTTGTCTCACTTTGCCTTTCAGGTCATGGTCGGAGCAGGCACCCAGGAGTGCGAGCGCAGCCCAGCAGTCACTGCTAGGGGGAAACATTCTCAGGTGTGAGCACAGTGTGCGTGCCCAGCAGGGAGCACACCCGCCTTTCAAGCCGCATTACAGTATGTAACCGGAAAAGAAGATCAGATTGGACTCACTGGAACATGGGATAAAATTGCCTGGCTAACGGTTTGCCAAACCTACCTTCCTTTGTAAGCACTGGGACACAAGTATTGTGAACCAAGGACAGGTGCAATATAAAAAAAATGCAGAACAGATTAGTCATTAAACTGCAGGAGAAGTACAACAGAAATTAAATAATCTCTGTATTAAAGAACAGCAAAAATCCTATTTATGCAAAAACTCAATTTGGGAGTGGGGAGGTGACTAATGATCCCTGTTTTAAACAAGTAAACAAACAAATCCTCTCACAGAACATGAGTCAACAATTGTCACATCAAAGCAAAATTGTTGGCAAAAAACCTGAGAGCTGATCAAGAGCGAGTACTGAGTGGAGAGCTGAATTTGTGCGTGCTTGCCCATGCAGGCGTCGTTCTCAGTTAAATCGGTACCAGTTATGCCTACCGAGACTGAAAGGCAGAACTGAACTATTACGACCCTGATTCTGCTTAACCATATCTAAATACCCTCTGAGTAGCCACACTGAAATTATTAAAATTACTCCTGTCAGTCTCAGATCCCTGGTAATTATTGACGCAGTCAATGTTTTCGAAGCTTGTCATCATTTGTTATCTACCTGTCTCATCAGTAATCTATCGATAATTTTGCAGGTGTAACAGTATTTTGGTAAACTGAACTACAGCCAGACATGATGTAAGCAGGTAACACTGAAAGTTTTATTCCAGTTTCATTTTTACTGAATCTGAACTTGAGACGGTCGATGTTAGAAGTCAGCAACTATCTTCGGGAGCTTGCTTCTACATTCTCAAACTACCTGAATTAACGTGAATCAAAATTCATCTTTTTTTCAACCGGCGTTGCCTTAATGATCTCAGTGATCTCTGTGGCTCAAGCCTTCTCATTTTGCTGAAAAAAAGAGGATGAATCTGAATTAATCGCTACGAGAAAAATGAGGCCAATGTACTGCTCTAGCTTACCTTTATATGCCTATTACACCATATCAAAGATCATTTGCTAAACTGATTCTGCAGCTTGATGTCATTTTAATGAACACAGTATGGTTAATTAAACTGTTAGAAACAAAATCAGGGATTCACAAACTATGGCATTTTATTTCAGAGGCCTTTGCTTACATTTGTACAATATATTACATAATTCTCCATTTTCTGCAGAACCTAATATATATTTTATAGCTTTTTTCTATAAGCTTTTCCTTCAATGTTTGTCAACAAATTTTTACAGTCCTGTACAATTCTGAATACTTTGAAACCATTTTCAATAAAATCAGTTAACCTTAAGCACACACTACGAAGACTGAAAATGCTTTTCTTAGAAAAGTCAAATGTAAAGGATTCTGACACTCTAGCATCTACCAACAAAATGCTTTGAATTCTTACTTGTTGTATTGCCAGAAAACAAAGAAAAACATGCCAGCCCCTATTTCCCCAGGCAAAAGAAGTACACAGAACTACAATTAAAACAGTAAAACAATCTGTACAATAAAGTACTGTGTATTAACAGTGCCAGGTATTAAATAGCTTGAATGAACACTTCCGCAATATACAAATGTCTTACAAAGGTATATAATTAACAGGAGAGAGCTTGGGATCCATACAACATAAAATCAATACAAGTGAAAACAGTTTGAAGTTGGTTTTGGAATTTGTACAAGGCATTTAAAAAATTAAATGTCTACCACTCAGCTAGCTATTTCTTTTAAAAACAACTACCCTTTTGTGGCAGTGTTCATATCAGCAACCACAAATTATAACCTCACACCTTACTCTGTCTTGAAGTCCTCTCCTTGAAGCTCGTAATAAAATAAGCATTACAAATGAAATATTTGTTGCTTTAAGGGAAAAGAAACATTTACAAGAAAACACAAAAATATAACTGTTATAATCCATTATGAATAAATATACACTTTAAACTGGCTAAATACAATCTTTATACATTAAGATTTAATACAGTTTGTTAGCCATTTTCTTTCTTTTTCATAATGTATTTTATCAAAATTAAAAAAAAAATACTGTTTTATAGAAAAATGGCAAAGTACAGTAGTTTCATTCCAATTAATGGGTTCTTAAAACCCAGAGTAACCTATTTAAGCCTAATTCAAACCTGTAAACATTAGTCAGTCTTCTTTTGTTTTTTAAAGGAATCCTCATATTTGGTTATCAGGATCGATGTCAAACATCCTACTCACTGCAGGTTTTGAATTGAATACATGTGCTTGACGTATACAATTAAAGCCACTATAAGGTGACTTAGCAGTTAAAAAACAATTAGCTTGTACAAATGAAAATAGGTTCAATATTTGTCATAAATAAATGGAAAAATATCAAATGTTCCAGCTTTAACAAAATACCAGGGAATACAGTAAGCCTTACCACATTTACTTAGATCAACCCAACAACTATATGCTTTTTGTACTGTCTCTACAGGCAGTGAACAGCCTCCGTTTGCCACAGTGGGAGGCCTTCGAGTCACTGGACTTACAATTCCCAGACAAGTTGGAAACAATTATTGCTTGAGGAAAAGCAGTTTGTTGTACTTTTTCTTCAGAAAAGTGCACTTAAGTGCAAAGTTAGCTTGTCAAGAAACAACTTTAAATACAAAATAGTGCTTGTCTGAATTTTGTGCCACTGTGCAGTATAAAAAAAAAGAAAAAAAAAAAAAAAGAGTGGCCCTCAGCAGCCATTAAGTGCAAAGTGCTTTGGCAAGTCCTGCTGTCACCTGCACTCAACTGACATTCCATTCTGTGATGAACTTGACATAGATGGTTCTGCTAAAGTTAACATAACTGCAGCCGTAATGGAACTAGAGGAAGGTGATGAGGAGGAAGATGATGTGGTGGCAGCACCTGCACAGGAAAAGGAAAACGCAGGTTATAAACATTTACGAATTCAGCAACAGAAATGCTTTCCCATTCAACACCAAGCATGTGTGTATACTGACGCCAGCAACTAATGTCTAGTAATTACAGAGAAAAAAGCCTCCATTCCCTAGTTTTTGTTGGAAATACTCTGAAAGTCAGCTTTGGCCATGTGCCCCCTGCAGCCCTGGTTCACTCGACACCCAGACCAAGGGCCCAGGACGCCAGGGCTCGTTACCGACTGGCAAGCACAGTCAACTCTTCCCTTTCTTTCCTGTGGGAATCAGCAGAGGCAGGGCCTTGTCCAGCACAGAATCTGCACATACACCCTGCTCCGGCAACCGAGGAGCAACCGCAGCTCCAGTGTGATGGTTGCAGACATGAAAATCTTACTACATGTGGCATTTCAGTTGTCTTATACTTGGTGAACTCTTAAATGTGCAGATAAACAAGAGATGGAGAAAATAATCCTTTTAATGCCGCTAGAAGCAGGCACAGTAGAACTTTCCCTACAGCAATAGGTAAAGCAGCTTCAGGGAAATGAGAGATGTAATTGATGGTCTCCCTGAAACTCGTAAAATAAATCACTCATCTCAAGGGGAAAGCACTAACTAGACACACAAACAATACTAGAGTAAATTATTGTGTAACTTGAAAGAAAGGTATATGTTATTAATAACCTTAGATACTTTGTTCACAGCTTTGAGTTTTATTTTTCTGTAGGACTGCATGCCTTTTTAATATTTTTCCCCTTACGTAGTTAATGGATATCTGAACCATGCCTTCTAAAGATAATAAAATAACTATATACAGCGTTTTTTAAAAAAAAAAAAAAAAGAAAGAAAATCACACTCCTAATGGCACACATCTCCCTAAAATTATCCAATTCTTAGCACCTTAGTAACATGAAATGCAATTTAGCCCCCTAAAAGCAGAATTCAGTTCCCAGCACTTACTTTCCCTCTCTTTTTTCTTTAAGCGCTTTCTTCTTCGGTCAATGGAAGCCACCTCAGATTTCAAGGACAGGTAATGTTTCCTGATTTCCTGCAATTTTTCTTGGAGAACTGTTATGCGCTCGGCGCTAGTCAAATTTTCCAAGTCAGCTGCAAGTTAAAAAAAATCTCTGTTATTTACTGTATTGCAGCATTTCCGAAAAATTATGAATTTCAGTGAAGTGGAAATTACTCAAATCTTAGTGATGTGCTTTGAGGTAGCAGACACCAAAGCCAAGAAACACAGCAATAGCAGCTGCTGTTTATTATCATAAACTTTGCTAATTTTTTATTGTTTTTTAAAAGATATCACCATAGATAGATATTTTTTTTGTGTGTTCTGGTTTCATCCGGGAAAGAGTTAGTTTTCTTTTCTAGTGATTGCACGAAAGGAATGTCAACAATGCATATTGTTTTAGTTGTGCTAGGTGATGTTTATCCTTCTCAAGGACTCTTTTCAGCTTCCCATAAAAGCTGATAAGGAATGTAGACAGAACAAGAGAAAAACCAAAGGGATATTCTGTACCTTGGCCCTCTGCGTGTGTGTAAGCAACTGCGAGTTCCTAGTTGCCCTGGGGTTAAACCACGACAGTGTGAGAGGAAGAAAATGAATGCATTCCCCTCCCCGTAGGAAGAAAAGTTAAAAAAATAAATAAATTTTTAAAATCTTAAAACAGGTTAAAACATAGGGGCCAAAACCAGCTTTGAGCCACTTGTTTTGAGTCCTTGCTAGAGCTCCGTTTGGCTGAATACACCAGGAAGGTCAGTCTTGCCCAACTTGACTCGGTTGTTACACAACAAGCAGGTTACAACAGGAATCTGAGCATCTGTGAGGTGGTTCTAATCAAGCCCATGGCATATGGGCCATAAAGTACAACTAACTATATAGGACCTCCTCAGTGGCATCCCACACAAGGATGTCAATGGGCACAGCCAGCACAGGAGCTGCTCCTCTGGCTGTTTCCAGCTGTAGCTCTCCACAGCTCGGCACACAGCTTGGGGGGAACACAGGCAGGAGGAATTATTCTGGTTCAGTTTTTTTTCAGCTACAGGTAAGACACACTGGAGGCACTCCATTTGAAGACATTTAACAATCATTTAAATGAGTATGGGGCGCAGAATGCACTTCATCGGCCTGTAAGGATGGCAGCACTAAAGGACCAAAAGCCACAGCTGTATTAGGCTGTGGGAAGATGAGGAAAGCTCAGAGACACTGCAAGTGTCTTAGACCTCTGCAACAGCAGGAAATGTGTTAAATAGAGCTCCAAAGTCCAACTTCTGCCGAGCACATTTAGCAGGTGCTATGTAGCCAAGGTAGAAAGAAAGGAAGGAGCAAAACCTCTTCAAATGCATTGCACAGGAAATCTGCCCAGTGAATCTCAGCAGGTCAGGAAGTGACAATAAAGACCTATTACATTACACAGTCCTGAAGAGCAGCCCAATTTGACTTAACTGTGAAGAAGTACTAGGAAAAAAAAAACTTCTGAAGTAGAGTAACACAGAGATTCAGGGCTGGAGAGAAAAAAAATGCTGGGTCAGATTCTCTCACCACAGAAACATCTGTCTGAATGGAGAATTCCCTGGGCATGAAAGAATGCTGCTGGCAAAAAAAAAAAAAAAATTCAGCAGCTATGTCTGCAGAGTGTGCTGTGCCAGCTCTTCCCTGTTCTGCTTTACGTGAGGAGCAACAGCCTCCAAACAGCCTGGGACAGAGCCAGAAAAGCAGGGAGCGTAATGCTCTGAGAACTTCAGAAACTTAACATACATTAAGGTCATCTGTGAATACTGAATGAGATACTATGGATTACTTTAACAAGTAATTTAAATCAGTCACACCCCAGAGTTTCAATTTGACCTTTAAAAGCAAAGCGAAAGAAACTGATGCAATGCTATACATCCATGGTCGGTACTAAGGACAACAGTGTATTGCTGACTACACAATTAAATACCCAGACACTGTAAGAGAGTGGGCTAAAAATAGCAAGTTTTTGTTTTTAAATAATTATTTGCAATTGTTTGCTTATTGTTATATTGAGGAAGAAGGCTTCAATCATCTAATATTCTGTCTTACTTTTCTCCCCACTGCAAATAATGCTGCAATAGCATACACACACACAGAGGTAATTAAGAAGCTGTATTAATAAGCTACTGAACTGTTTTTCAGATAGGCAAATACACGATCTTTTCAACACTGCTCACCCCTAGTTACACATGTACCCGTAGCTGACTGACACGAATGCACCGAATTTGTATTACTAGGAATAGTAAACGTGTCCTGGTTCACCAAGGCAAAATGGAAGGGGAAAAGGCTACAAATCAATCAGTAGCTAAGACTCCGTCTGAACAATGCCTACAGAATGAGGAGTAAAACAGCAAGAAAATATCAACACAAGAAGTACTACAGTGGATACCATTGATGCCAGAATGACAGGTCTGCACAGGATGGCAAGAACAGCAAGTCAGCGCAGGAGCCATATCTAAAAGCAGTATTGGAAGGGTACGATATAGGCAGTTTCCTGAACTGCAATTGCCAAAAAAAAAAAAAAAGCCAACTTTTTTTTTTTTAAATCAGGATTTATCACAAAATTAAGCAAACTGAGTATGGAATAATTTAGTGGGAAAAAAACAAAATACACAAAATTTAAAAAGCCTTTACACTGTACCACAAAACCACGGTAGGCGTGTTTTGAAGAAAATACTTACACATTTGAAAACTCCATTTGTAAACTTTGGGCAAACGATTATTCTGTTCTTTGAGATCAGACTCCTTCTCTCCATTTTTCCCACATTTTCCTGGAGATTGTGTTCTTGCGGGTGACTTGGTTTGGTGAGATTTCATGCCAGCAGAAACCGATTTTGCAGACTGAGACTTGGACACACTTTCACCAGCAGATAATTCTTCACTGTCACTGCTGTTTGCTGAAGAAACAAGAAGAAATATTGTTACAGAACAAAGCAACCTTCCTGCCCAAACCAAAGCTTATTAGAAGCTACATCTGTGCTTATTTTCATATAACAGGTGTTTATTTGACCAAAATCCTTTTACTCTATAATGATATAATCCCTCCTGGTACAGAAGCAGGGCACTCGGCGCTTTGCATCACTAGTGCCTAAAGACAGGGCCAGAAAACAAGTGTATGTATATATAGGGGCCCCTCTAATCTGACATACTGTGAAAGGGAAACCTTGCACTGGAAACACCATCCGGTTAAGTTGCTGTGCAGGTAGATTCATAGCGATTATGTGGACCGACGGGAACCAAACAGAGCTAGAGGGCAAGTAACAGTCCCAGACTGTGGCTCCACAACCCATCCTGAATACTGATATCATCCATCCAAAACATTATCCATGTTTTTCTGCTTTTGGGGCTATACTTTCTTTTTTTTGTTTTGAGGGCTATACTTTTTCTAAAACAGTTTTCAAGACTGATTATTATGTTCTACCTCCTGTTTATCTTTTTTAATATTAACTTCTAATGCAGCATTCAATATATACAAACCTCTGTGCTGTTTTAGAGGTACTAGTTACAGGTAAGCTTTTCACTGTACTACTAGGATGTGTAGCAGAAATCAGAGTAAACAACAGGCCTTTTTCTTAGCCTTATGTCTCCTTTACTTATTTCAGGTTTTCTCTGCTAAAGTGACTAGCAATAATCTGAATTTGTGTGACATCATCTACAAGAATCCTCAGGCACAATGATAAAATTCTTTAACGGCAGAAAAACATCTTCAGTTTACCCAAAACAGAAGAACTTCACCTCACAGTGAAATAACTTTACCTATGAAGCAACAGGCTGAACTGAACACAGTTTTCTAATCAAACCCCCATAGGAAAGTAACAAAATAATCTAAAAGACATGTTTTATAAGTAATTATTCAAAGGATGAAGCTTGTTTAGCATTACAAAAATAAAACAGCTGGAAGCAGGGGCAAGACTTCAACATAAATCTAGTGAAGCAGTGGAATAAAATGCCTAGGGAAACTGAGAATCTCCGTCATTAGAGTTGTTTTTAAAAACATATTCAATTCATATATATCAAGAGAAACTCATGCCTCAGTTGTACCTGCCCTAGGTGTTGACAAAATGAACTCTGAAAGTCTCTTTTGGTTCCAGTCTTTATGATCTGGTGACCTACACTGGAGAAACCAAACACCAAGATACACGTGGTATGAAAGAACTCATCTGGCTGCAGAGCTGCCGCTCTGCTTGCTTAATCCAAAGGCAAGAGTTGAAGCTGCTACAAAAGCTGTCTTAACTCGTATACCTGAATTTTGCAAAGAGCATTTTTTGCTCACAACTGACTCCACATCTTATCTATTTATTGCCCTTATTGCACAGCCGTGCCTGAAGTCTACCGAAAAGAGTGCATACACACCAAGGACTGTTCACAGCACCAGAAACAATTCTAGCTTTGAAGTGACTTGCATCCCGACGAAGAGAGACAAGAAAGAGGGATAGGCTGAGAAAAAGGGATAAATTCAGCAAATCAAAGGGAACAAGAGCAAGCCTAAAAATGGTGTATTAGTTCTGCAAATTCAGTTTGGTTTGTTACATTAATTCCTGGGGTGAGGGAAGGAATAAGGATTATGTTAGAAGGAGATTAGTGAAATAGAATGAAAAAGGATAAGAAAATGTGAAGAGGACATCAATGAACATGATGGGCTGAAAGCAAATACCAGGCCAGAAGTACAGACTTTTAATAAGAGCTGTTAAAACGAAGAAAAGGGGGTTGGGGGAAGGAAGAGAGAAGAAAAAAGGCGTAGCATATGCCTTCCATCCTTGCTTTAGCTGTGTTTTTTACAGCTATCCTCCCAACTTCACTCTCCATCTGACTGTTCCTGGCTTTTTTATTAACAGTGAGATGAGACAGTAATTGATCTTGCTGTCTCCTGAACACGTGCATGTGTCTCTCTAATACACCTCTGCCTTTTATTAAGCTTGTCTTCCCTAGTACTGTGGTTTCTATTCTAATTAGCATCTGTAACTACAAAAAAAAGCTGCAGAAGCTGCATTATTTGCTGAAGACGTAACAGAGAATATAGGAAGAAAACGGAGCCTGTATTTTTCTGGAATTATTCTCGTATTTGCTACTGGAAGATATATTGACCTCTAAAAACTCATCTTGCAGAAAATACAAAGTATAATTTCATCCAAGTCCCCTCTAAAACATGCAGCTATCATGCCCAATTCTACCAAGTGTGAAATACTCGCTCTTCTTAGTCTTCCTGAATTACACGATATTAAGGACCTCTTAGAAACAGACCCAGAAATAACACAAGACATTTAAAAACACTTTGGCATTCAGCAAGAGTAGTTTCTTCATTTAAACAGTATTAAGAATTCCCCAATGAGAACATTTTGTTCTAATACGTTATTTAATTCCAGACTTCATCTCCTACAATCATTCAAACAAATTACACAGTACTTTCACACATTTCATTTCACACTGAGCTGCTGCACTTACTTTTACTCTTCTTCTTGTTGTTGACAGATGTTTTGTGGCTTCTTTTCTGCTTTTTTGAGGAGCTGCCTCCTCCCTGAGCATCTTTAAGTCTTTTTTGGCCTGTACAGACTGTAATTGGCGAAAAAAAGAAAAAGGAAAGAAACAAAAATTAAATACTTGCACTTCTCTGTGTTCTTCTCGAAGTCTCAAAAAACCCCACTTCAGAGCTTAAGTTTGTAGACAACAAAGCAACTGATCCTGCCCGGCCTTAACATGGCTCAGCTTTCTACTTATATTGACAAGAGGAGGTGAAGGAGGACAGAAGGCAGACAATGTTTGTTGGTTAGAATGCACATGAAAGATGATTGCAAATAACCTTCCTGTATGCATCACCAGAATTTGTCTTCAACCAAAAGCATTTTAATGTTTTTAACACTGTAAATTAAATAAGAATGCACTTATTTGAAAAACCTATTAAAAACTACTGGAACTGGAAAGTGTTCAAAAAGCCTGTTGCACTTGGAAGCTGTGTGAAAAAACTGAAACTATCACTTGGGATCAGTAATTACATTAATTGAAAATATTTTTTAAAATCTTAGATAATATTAATAACAAGCAACAAAAAAAGAAGACAAAAAAACACAAAGGAAAAAGTCTACTGGTATTTGAGAATCAAGTATCAAGTACTGGTATTTGGGTATCAAGGGGAAAAAGTTGAAAAGGAAGATAAGAGAATTCTAGTACACCTGTTAAAAGAGCAAATTTTAGGAGCTGTTCCAATGTTGTTCCACAACCACCTGTCTTATAGATGAAAAATGACTCCTGTAACAAAACCATTTAAATTAAGAAACCCAATTTTCTACAACAGGCAGCATGCTGACAAAATCAGAGAGGAAGTTAAAGTCGAATGCATGTAAAAGTAATATTGTGCAACAATGTAAAACTTTTTACACGTGGCAAGAATTTCCTTTTATATAGAAAAAAGCAAACAAATTAAGTTCTAAACCTACACATCTATAATTAACAAAGCAATACAGGCATATTTATTGAGTGCTACATATTCACCTCTTCCTTTGTTTAAGGAAACATTTTCTCGCATCCTTTCAAAAAGAACAATTCAAACAGAATGATGAAGGTAAATGCCCTTAAATGCATTTTGAAAAATTCAGTGAATTGCAAACTGTTGAGATGAAGAAGTCACTTCTGTCATCTCAGGATTTTCTTGTGTATTAACGATTTTTTTAGGCACTTTAAGACAGTGAAAGTAGCTGTACTTCTGATGGAACTGTAAACGAGCCAGTGACTTTCACAAAAAGAACCTTTTGGATCCAGCCTTGCAAACAATTAAAAAGCAGGCAGCAGTACACTGACATCACGTGCAGAAGCATTAGCTGTGTTTATGATACCCTATTCTCTAGTGATCTCAGGATAGCAACTTCAACCTGCAAAATCACATCTGAAAGTTGAATATAGCTAATAAGGTCAGTATTTGTCATCAGCTTGACTTGTGGTTGGTTGGGTTTTTTTAAGTATTAATTTCATAAGATGCAAGTTTGAAATGGTTGCCTAAGCATGCAATAATTGGCCCTTTCTTCCCCCAGATAAACAGCTTATGGAGAATTAGAATTTTATGTAAGAAACAGTATCTTGTACTTGTAAGCAAAATACTCAAAATGTATCTGTCTTGCTACAGTAAGTATTCTTCATACAATGTATTACAGTTTGCTTTGGGCTTTTCTTGCCAGGTCCAGTATAAACTTTATTCTTATATACTTAATTCCTCATCGAAACAATCAAAATTCCTAATGTAAGGCCAAGAAACTTCCTGGCAGATTATATTCACTATATTATTCACTAGATGAGTATGCCATTTACACGCATTTGAACTAGACAGCAGGCTACTACTTCCTCCAAGAACTAACTTTTCAGCACTGTAACCATAACAGAATGAAAATACATCAGTAATGCTAAAACGAGAGCTGGTTAGATTGAAAACAGCTCTGTTTACCCTTTCCTTTACCTTTTTCAGTATGCTCTGGCTCTGGTTGATTACTACTACTGGAGCTGACGCTGGCATCAAACCCTGTTGGAGAAATATTTCCCTCAGACTGGAGGTCTTGCAGCTCCCCAGCAACACTGTCCACCTCTATTGTGCTATCTGTTTCACTTTTAATGCTTCGTATCTCTTCTTGATTTGGTGGCAGCGTCTCAGAGACAGTGACACTGGACTGATGTCTACTGGACTCTGTTACGGTCACAGATGAAGGCGATTCAGGAGTTGTCGGAGGAGTATTTAGCACTGAATTACTGCCACTGCTTGGAAATTCAACTTTCTTTTCACCCACTTCAGTCGGTTTCTCCTCAACAGGTTTAATGTCCACACTCGCTGGCAAAGATTTTTCAAGTTCCGAGCTAGGCAAAGAAATGTCTTCTTCTGCAAGAGTCTGAAGCTGCTCCTCTGCTGCAGCATCTTCAGGAGCAGCATGTGGAGGGGAGGCAGCAGCTTCAGTGTCAGAGTCCGAGAACAGTTCCTTCAATGTCTTCTTCGGCCATTGTCCCTGAATACTTGACCAGACATCTTTTCGATCCTTCGCTCTGGTGTTCTGAAGTCTTTCATCAGAGTTATTTAGAAGCTTTATTCTTTTCTCTCCCACTTCAGAAAATCCTGAGTAGAAAGTACTTGTCCGTAAAGACTTCCTTTTCTCCTCTAGCCCATTGTACTTTTTAGTTGGAGTGACTTTCAGTTTAGATTTGTCTTCCTCATCTTCATCCGAGGAGCTGTTACTGCTGTTTTCTAAACTAAGGGTGTCTTTGTTTTTGGGCTTCTCATCCTTTCGATTAGGTGACACAGTCTTTAAAGATTCCTCCACAACGCAGTATCTTCGCTTACCACGTTTTACCTGCGGTTTTGCTGTTTTATCCACTACCTCTTTTTTCACATCCTTTCTCTTCTTTGTGGCTTCATCTTCTCCATCGGAGTCAGTATCTTCAGATAATTCTTCCATCTCTTTTCGGAGTCTTTCAGGAGACTTGGATCCCGACTTGGGCACTACTGCATCTGTCGGAGCTTTAGCTTCTTCTGGGAGGGATGAACCACTGTGTTCTTCTTTTAGACAGAGGTCATTTTTATCTTGGGTTACAGCTTCATGTTGAGACTCTTCTTTGCCATCAGCATGTACATTCGGGGCACTTTGGTCATCTTCCTGCTCACTATCATCAGAACTTTCAGAAGCTAATTAAAAAGAAATCCAAAACAAAACAAGAAAAGTTTGTCTTGATTCTAGTTACAAAGAATTCTTAGAAAAAACAGCTAAAGAAAACTGTACAGGTATGAACACATGCTACACGGATCTCTAGTATTTTTATAATGGTACCTCCTGAAGCCTTAAAAAATATATTTCCTGTTAGATTAGAAGGTATAATGGCTCAATTAGGAACTAGGAAAATTCTGTTTATATAGTGCATCTCCAGGGACTTCTGAAGAGGTAGATAAAGCACCAAGTGCATCAATCCGTAAAATAAAAACTTCTGTACAATTAACCAAAACAGAAATTGAGAGATGTGCTTAATATAAAAACTCCAAATATTTCTTCTGGGTTACAAATACTACCATTATCTGCCCTTTTTCCAAAACCCAGAACAGAGAGAGTATTTTCCCTGAAGAATCCACAGTCTAAAAGGACAGAACAACAACAGAGACACTGGATAGTTTTTAATAAACCAACCTGATGACTAGCCTGGAAAAAGGAAGCGAGAGCACTAAGGAAAGGCACTTGGAGAAATATATGAACAATATATGAAATATATGAACAATAAGAGTGTAGGACAACAGTAAGAAAATTCTTACTGTTGTCCTACGGTAAGAAGTAACTGTGAAGTAAGAAGAAACTGAGAAAAGAAGAACAAAGACATAATGGAGAAGGAATCGACAACAAGCCCATTCAATGGGAAAAGATATGGATACAAGGAGAAACAATGAGAATTGCCTCAAATATATGGGGGGTAACTCCTCGATTTGTAACTCATCCCACTTTGGTTGGAAGTTTAACTCTTCTTATCCTACTTCCCATCTCTGATTCTCAGTTCCTCACTAGAACTCACCACCTCTTTGAAGATGATCATGTAACCAACCTCAGAGAAAGCAATACTGTTAACGGAACTCACTGAAATGATTGAAGTTGAATTAACTTTTTCAAAAATGGTTTACTGAAATATGATGAACTTAGAGAAGAGCACACTAACAGGCAAAAGAGGTGTACAGAACAAAATACATTAAGAAATGTTGCCTCAGGTTTGTTTCTTCCTTTATTTAAGATAGGCAGGTTCTTAAATTCTACTCTAAGACTCAATCAGAAAGCAAGTTTTCCAAAACCCTTTCAGTGTTGCTTACTTTTTTGTAATTTAACATTTATGGTAGACATTTTTGCGTACAGTTCCACTTAAAATGGACTTCTAACACTTGTTTTTCTCATATTGTCATCAAAATCTCCCATTTGAAATAAAAGCCAAGAACATCACGTTTAAATAAACAACCGAAAAATCAGGTCCATCAAGTTTTGCTCTCAACCTATTTACTTTGCTATGCCCTTCAAAGGAAAGTTGAATACAATAGCATTAATCATTCCAGTTTAGGAAAAAAGACCTGTAAAAAGTTTTGGGCAAGCAGCTCTAAAATTGGAGGAAAAAGAAGTAGAACGTTAGAGCCTTTCACACTTAAAAACCTGCAAGTATCAGAAAAAAAAAAAGTTAATCTCCAGCATGAATCTAAATGGACTTAAATGATAAAAGGACTGCATACAATTAAAAGCATTTCTGGAAATTAATTACGTAATATGGAAAACGTTTAGCTTTCCACAATATTAGAGGGTATATCTCAAATTGTGCTTTTGTAATCAGAACATAATTACAGATTAATTATAGCACGAATAGTAGTGTCATTATCATCACCACTAATTGCTTTTTGTTTCTCATTTCCTAAGGAAACGAAGCTTAATATATTATGTTGACTGTTTTTCTACCTACAAATTTGGAACCCAGTGGCCAACATCATCCAAGCTTGAAAGATTATTAAATTCATACGATTTTCACAAAAAATTGGTGGTTACCTGAACTACCTACAGCACAGATGACTTATTTTTATGGAGGCAAGCACTAAACTAAGCATGAAGACAGTTATTATAATGCTGCTGTAAATGTATGGCAAGGAGAAACCAATATTAGGAACAGATATACTGACAGGAAACCTGATTTTATTAATTCTGTTTTTCAAGGCAAAAAACCTCAAAACCAATATCATGGGTCCTAAAATTTACATACATCAAAATTTAAAAATTCAGAAATAACACAGGAAGCAAAAATGCTTTGCTGTCTATCAAACAAAAAAAAAAAGGCTGGCAAAACAAAGGATGTAATTCTTAAGACTTTTAACATACACTGAATCCACTGTGAATAATGCTTTTGTTCAAGGGTTACTTTTGAAGACAATGTTATAATTAGCCAGACAGACTCAAGTGTACAGTTGTTATATGCTGTCATTTACTACTGCTTAAAGGCCATTTGCAGAATTAGAAAAAGTTTAAGTACGATACCTTGTAGCCCGTTAATGATAGAAGTAATTTCTATTGATTTAACTGGAGCTTGTTCGGTATTTTTGGCTTCAGCGCTGTCAAGTTTGGACCCAGTCTCTGGTGATGTGCTGGTGTGAAAGGGTGGTTTTGACAAGCGTCGCAATTTACAGTTTTTAGGAGAATATTTCTCTTCCTTCTCTTTGTCAGTTTTATTCTGTGAAAGAAAAGATTAAAAATTCTTCTAATTTGAGCATACATCTTAACATAGATTACAATTAAGCAATGCTTACAGTTATCTTAAACATTCAACCACTAAAGGAAAGCTTTCCTCTTTGTTTAAAAGATTACCGATGCTTCTCCACAGTCCATGACGAGACATTTATACCGAAGACAGGAACTTTGTCAACACTAAAACAAATGGGAAGGCAAAGCTGGTGCTGGTGCTGTAGGAGCTGTGGCACCGCAGGATGCCAGGCTCAGCACCGTTAGGGTAGGCTATGACAACCTTGTGCAGGGAGCTCTAGAACAGAACTCAGGTTCCAGAGGTACCATGGTGCTGGGGGCTGCGGGGGGGGACAGGAAGAGCGGTGACATCTGTGGCAGAAAGGAAAGCTTCTTTGCATCCCGCTGCCCAAGGAATGTATCATAACCTAAGCCTAAATATCAAAGAATGAATTTTGAAAAAAATGCTATGAGAAACGCTAGTCACATATATATGGATTAGTCATAGGTTTGCTCTCCAGAATCAGCAGAGGGCGCTCCCAAATTTCACCACCCCACCCTTCCCGAGTTGGCTCCCACCACTGATGATAAAATGGATCCTTCTCATTTGTTTTCTGTAAACGCATACACAAATTACATTTAAAAATACAGAAAAGAAGGAATGAGAAGTTTCCCCTCCCCACCCCGAATGAAAAAACAAAACCTTGATGGAAAAAATTTTAGTTCCTAAAAAACCAGGAAGTCACTTTTACTGGCAAGCATTTGTAGGCCAATCAAAGGGGGGCGGTGGGAAGAGTACTTAAGAATATATTAAAACAAAGTTGGGGGCAACAAAGGAGAAAAAGGTTTAGAAACTACCTTTATTTTCTTTCGATGCTTAATTTTTGGTACATTTTTATCAGCTGGTCTCACTATCTTGTCTGCCTTTATCCATTCATCATACCTAAAAGCAAAAAAAATGTACGTGTTTATGGTTTAGGCAGAAAATCGTGACATCATAAGAGAAATTAATGGAGGGAAAAGAAAATTATTAGCCGTATAAAACTGAATTGGAATTTGAATAAAGAAGTCATTTATGTACTTTTCAGTATGTGAAGTTTCAGCTAAGGTTCAATTCTTCGTATGCTGTGAAATATAGGAGGAAGGTTTTTTTACACTAATGAGTAAAAGTGAAAGGCTCGTACTTTTCCAGTCTGCACTGAACAGCAGGAAATCCACATACACAGGTAAAACAAACTACCAGAATGATAATTTGGTATGGGTCTCCAAGAGGTATACTTTGCAACTATAAAATAAATTCTCATAACTACATAAGATGTGACCAGTTAACAAAAGTAAAATCTTTCACGCCTGAGTGTCTGCAAAATCAGTCACTAACTTACCACTAACACTTTTCAACTTCTTTTCAGTTAAAGGTTTCCATTTCACATCAAAATGATACTACACAAAAACATACTAAATAGCACCAAGATATTAACAACAGGTGACTTATGATCTAAGGCTAGACCTGTTAAATACAAATCCAAGACAAGAGAAGTACATGCTTAGTAAGAATATACTGTAACTATGGTATCGTTCTTGACAGTTTCATTGTGTATTTTAAAAAAAACCTCAAGAATCAATTCAAACAATTTTTTTTACTCCTAATAAGCATGATCTGCTGTCCTAGTTCAACTGTGAAATCAAGATTGTCTGAATAAGAAACAGGTCTATTAAAAATTAGTATGTATTAACTTTTGCCTCAGTGTACAGCCACAAAAACTCTCCTGCCCCTAGGTAAACAGGAAAACAGAAACTAACTTTAGAAAAAAACCCCCAACAACAAAAACCAACAAAAAACCCCAAACCACACATACCAAGAGAACTAGTACAAGATAGAACTGCGCACAAAGCACTTATGACCATGCTGGCTTTCCAGCTGGGCTTACTTGACTACCATTTTGATATACCAACGACAGCTGACAGTCCCAATTCAGCTTCTTCGCAACTACTACCAATTAGATCTACAATATTGACATATAAATTAAACAGCATGAGAGCAAAATATGCAAGTTTCTAACTTGGTTTCTTGTATACTCTAAGTTAAGATCTATGCAAGGGATTCCAGAAGCTAAACACTGTATTTTATTAACTTAAATTTCACATAATAATACAGTGAAAAATGAAGTATCAGAGGTCTCTGAAAAATAGTTTTCCAAAACAATTTCTTGATGCTTTTTCCCCTCCCTGTGACAAAAATAATCAAAGTCTAGTAGCAGACCGTGCAGACAACAGTATGCCACAATTACCTATACTGCTGCAGACACAAGTGTAATTGTACTATTACCAGGTGACATGTAGGTGAACAGGCTCATATTTCTCTCCAACCCTGAAATAAAACTCTGAAGAGTTTTCCAGTATGGAAAAATCCCATATTCTGTGAGAGTATGGGAAACCCTATTTGAAGTAATCTTTCTTCACATCAAAGGCATGCTTTCCAAAAGGAATACCACTAAGTAGACTGCCAAATGGACTTTGCAACCCACCTGTTTCATTAGGTCTAAAAGCATGCAGGAAAACAGCACTAGGGCTGGACAAATACACGATGCAAATCAATTATTTTGACAGTGTCCTTTCTGCCTCAAGCATGTTGCTATAATACAGAATTTGTATTCGCTCATTCTATGCGTTTTCAGTAAGAAAACCATCTTTCCCTTACGCAAAGTCTGTGCAGTGCACATACTGTCTGTGATTCAAGGTAATCGCAGTGCCCATTGGGGCGACAGCTGATAGACTAGGGGACATACTGTACCAAAGGACAGAGGACATGCAGAATCTTAAGAGAGTTTCTGCAGATGCCACAGGGTCTTAAATGTTACCTATCAGAAGCAGTGGTCACAACTCCTCATCTCAAGGAGCACAAACTAAAAACCTGTGTGTGACAGCCACAGTTCCTGGCTGGAACAAATCCTGCTCTACTCCCAACTGCACCTGGAACAGCAGCCAGACCCTGCAAGGAGGCCCAGCATCACAGAGATCTTGGATCTTCTCCAGGGAACGAGATGCCCACACTTCACACCTTTGTGTGGTATAGCTCCTTTCACCACTCACACATCAGATGCCTACACCTGTGACAATCGAACGCCAGGCTGAAACAGATCCTGCAAAAGGGGAACATCCCAAGCCGCAGCTGACAACCTGACCCTAAATTACATTCTCCTCTACTGCACGACAGAGAAGCGCCCTGACAGCTGTACAGAACACCAGATGACAAGCTGCATCTCAGCGGCATGTGTGACTCAGATTAGAGCCTCTCTTTATACAAGTGCACCTTATTAAAACAGAAAAACCTACTTCATCACTAATCTTGCTTTAGACAGCCTGTTCACAAAACAAAAGAAAAAAAAAAACATTATGAAAGAAATTCTTCAGCTCCCATTGCAAGTAGTATGTGCTTCCATGAGACCTGGTTTGTTTCACTGCAGCACCATCTTCCATGCTTGCTTTCCTCAACTACCTAAAGCAAGCAACTGGGTGGGGGAGAAGGAGGTAAGATGGGGAAGTGCTCCTAGAAGAGTTCGCAAGGACTTGTTTGAGAACCAAGAGGAGAGATTTAATAAGAAGCAATTCTTTACCTGTTTTTTAAATAAGATTTCATATGAAAACCTGCAATGCCTTCAGAAGAAACATCCCCTTTGCCTTAACCAAATGAAGACAAAGATAAACCAGTAAGGAGAGACACTTTTGTAAAAACAAATGCCTTTTAGAAAGGTGCATTTGAACTGGAAGGAAGGAATAAAGTGAAAAAGGAAGAAGTATACGAATAGCTACATAGTAGAAAAAATAACTGGCACTTTGCATAGAGCATGTACTCATTCTATTACATCCATATGTACTGATTGCAAGCTAAAATAAAACACAACATATTCTCAGAGATTGCATATTTGACCCTCCACAGAAGTACTAGAGGGGAGATAAGGAAGAAAGTGCACTTTTCCAGTCTCTAGATTTATACTAGCAAAGGTACTGCTTTCTCAGGAAGACAAGTGACCTCAAGGAACTATCAAGCCTTGGCAAATTCACTGAAAAGCTCCAGTATACTGTCTGTATCTGCTAACAAGGAAGAATCAAATGTTTTCTTTGGCTGTGATCAAATAAAGGAGGAGATTTAGTCTTATAACCAAATATTGGAATATTAGATGAGAACTACTGATTTATTTATTTATTAAAAATTCTCCCACCCATGACATACACTACAGTCAAGAACCTGAAATTTAGCTACACATGTTCCCTTAATTTCAGTGGTTGACTGTTAAGTACAAAATTTTTTTTTATTCTTAAAGCTTCAAGAGAGACAGAAATTAGCACTTCCACATTCAGATTTCTGAAGAAAGTAATGTTGAAAATAATACGTCTTAGTATTAAACACTTGAAACATTCAAGAATAACATGTCTTGTGATATTGTACCATACAACACGCGGAGTTAAAACAACCTAAACTCTTTTTGAATATGCACCCTCTGTCTTTAATTACTGGGAACATACTGCAGAAGAAATTCAGCTCAAACACTTTTATAATGAACTTTTCTTTGCATTGGCAGCTGAAAATTAAAATTATGACAGAGGGAGCTAGCACTGTAGGCCCCAGGGAAGTTTTATTTTCATATAAATCATTCATAATTCAGAATATGACTGGCCTGTTAGAAGAATTACATTTTCTCTCATAAGCTTTTTCTAGTTAATGTGGTAACTTAAACAGTTCTCTTTAACAGGGTAGAGATTTTTAGCGTTCCTTTTCACTACAAGTCAGCCTCCACTGAACACTACAATTCTCTACCTTTGTCAGAGACACACATCACTTGAATCTCAGGAGCTAACAATAAGATCCTCTACCATAAAGGAGTTCAGCTGTGCAATGTGGTTAAGAATCACAGAATCGTAGAATGGTTAGAGTTGGAAGGGAGCTTAAAGACCATCTAGTTCCAACCCCCCTGCCATGGGCAGAGACACCTCCCACTAGACCAGGTTGCTTGAAGCCCCATCCAGCCTGGTCTTAAACGCTCCCATTTCTGTATTTTCTATTTACTGTCAAAAAAAAAAAAAGTTCCACAGTGGTTAGTGTCACTTGTTCCAGAGCATTTAAAAAAACAACTAAGAAAGATGAATACCAAGTTTACTAAATTCCACGCAAAGTACCCAGAGCGTGTGCGCGCGCACACACACACACACACTATTATTCTGAATCCCAGACCAATACCAAAGTTACCTTGCGATAAGAAATATTAGTAGTTATTTAGGATTCCTGCTCAGTCTTATGAGTTTAAAGAACAGGATACTAAATGGGGTACTGACCAAAACGGGAAACAGGAAAGTCGGCTTTAAGGGGTGGGAGAATGACAGAATTAAAAAAATTCTAGATCATTAGAAAATCCTAGTTTGGTGCATCCCATGACCTGGTGTTACAGTACTTGTCCCTGCTAAACACTAAAAGTAAGCTACAATGAACAGGGAGAGGAGGGAATTGCTACCTATCCAAGTAAAGCAGTTGTTTTTCCAGGTTGTGACTGACTAAAAGCCAAATCAACTTATTAGATAATACAAGACTTGTCTTCACAATACTAAAATATCAAAGCATTTAGATGCTGCCTTAAGCTTAGGCTTAGCCATTCTTACTGTCAAATCCAAAAACTTAAGTAATTTTACTTGAATTTAAAAAAATAGCTACATTTAGTAGAGTCCACACACAGTCCCATAGCTAAATCTCAATCACTGCTATCTTTTCCAATGAAGAATGCTATTCTTCCAGCCCCTTTCAGAGGGCTCTTTCGAAGCACCAGGTAAGAATATAAATGCAAGTCCTGCTGCCAGAAAGATCAAACAACTCCCTTCACCTCTCAAATGAGTACAAGTTTACTAAAAATGCTTTTGTTATTAAATATATCCTAGTCACAGAAAAAAAGCCTCTGATATCAGTTCACATATTTGTTTAAAGTGCAGAGTTCAAAAAACAGAATCTTGATTTCTCCTTTAAGAACCAGAGTGC
The DNA here is from genome assembly GCA_013400135.1 of Rhinoptilus africanus. Lineage (NCBI taxonomy): Eukaryota > Metazoa > Chordata > Aves > Charadriiformes > Glareolidae > Rhinoptilus > Rhinoptilus africanus. The sequence continues at coordinate 51,491 of VXBO01013296.1, read as the reverse complement.
TGGGATCTCCAAGGCGAAGGCTCATTTTTGACTTGCCATTTCTTCAGATTTAAAGTGGTATTGCTTAGATAAAACTCTGATCATCTCACCTCATAGCATTTGTAATAGCATAAATTTACTCAAAAAGGAAAATAACTTGTATGTTTACACATGAATTCCAAAACAAGAGTCTAAAAGCAAGAAATATCTTGGGATGGTACACAGTAATCCTCAGCAAGCGGGAGGCAAATTTCAGCTACTTGAGCTCCTAACGAAGTCTTCCCCAATAATGATCAAAACATTAGTCACATTCCAAATCCCACCTTGAGCAGACTGCTTCTCCCCTACTATCTTGACTTCATAAGCCCATTATGCTTACGAATGTTGTCTGAAGACTGTTTATGTGAAAAATCATATTCCTGTAGATAAACATATATGTAGAACAAAATTCTACAAAAGATCGATATCAAAACCAGCAATATCAAGATGTTTCTCCTCAGATGTGGCTTAGGTGGTCCTAGAAATCACCATGCCTAGATGCAAACAGGTGTATCCGAGGGAGGGAGAGAAGTATCATGCTTCTGTAATTGTGACCCTTGCTAGCAGATCCTGCTCGCACTGAATAAATGAGATTTGTCCTGCCCTCTTGGTCAGAGGTATGATGATAATCAAAGTCCAGATGACAGAAGGTCACAAGAGCCTCAGATTTTCCAGAAGAGGAAAAATAACTAAATAAAAAATACAACGGATTAGCCTCACACTTTTGGGGATTATTTTAGATCTATAAACACAGTAACGAAGTTTAAAAGATGACAGCTGAGGACAATGAGTAGATACGTTGGAACTGAGGAAAAAAGCTGGAAACTGTAATTGGCTTAAAAGCCACTCAGAAACTTCAGTTTTCTCTACTGCTTTCAAAGTTGCTTCAAGTTTTAAATGTCAAAAAAAGTGGTCTGAAATGGCAAAAATATACTAATACTTCTATTAATGCTGTATTAAAGACAATAAAAAGGATATACTTCTGCATGTATTAATAAAAGCGTAAGAAGGCACTAAACTAAGAAGAGTCTTGTCTGGAAGCTTGAGGCATCCATAGGGGAAGGAGGGGCAGGGAGGGGTGGAATTGGATCTGAATGAAATGCTGCATGCTAATTTGCCACTAAGAATCTTGTACTTCTCTTGTTAAATACCATACTGCTAGGTTACTCTCTGCTTTGCTGAGAAGAATGTGTATATAGACCTGGGTAAGTGCACTATTCAAATATTGTATGAGGCAAAATTGGCTTAAGAGAGCCAGAGGAGGAATCTGTGAGAGAGTGAACTATCACCTTTTGTATGGAGAGATCTAAAAATAAGAGGGGGAATGAAGGAAGCCTTCTTTGAACAAGTCATTTAAGATGATTTTCTAAGTGACTAAAGTACTGCATTTATACAGTGTTAAAAATCTAATCGTTTCATACAGTACAATGACCTTCATGGAACACCAATACTGAAAGTTTAGGACTCCAGATGGCTATTCATTTAGTTTTTAAAATACACAAGTGTATTTTAGAAGTAATTCAAGAAGTTATCACTAACTAAAACTCAAGTTACCTCACGTTCCATCCACAGTAGTGCACCAAGTAAAGGACTTCTCCACCTTCGATGTCAGAATCTTTAATACTAGCTTCATACATTTTTTGATTTTTCCCTCTTCCATACCGCACTTGGACTTTCATGCCTGGTGGATAGCATTCGAACTCTTCTTCCTCATTGTTATTGTTGTCTTCTTCCTCCTCCTCCTCCTCTTCCTCCTCCTCTGCTTCTTCTTCATCTTCATCTTCTTCCTTATTCGTGTCATCTCTTGAAAGGTTTAAAAAATTGTAGAGTTAATATGAGATACTTCATAAGCTTTTCAGTTCCAAACCACATATATTGATAAATATTGTGGATGCATTAGAGATTGGGAAAAAGCAGGCTCCGAATATGTGAAACTGCACTATGGCTGAGTAATATCAGCAAAATAGGATATAGCAATACACACAAAATCCAGTGAATGTAAGGTGCAAAAATGACCTGACTAAAAGAAAAAAAATAATCCATCAAAATCTGTATGAGCAGAAGTTGTTCAAACTCATCTTTACATGATTCTTTCATGCAGACCCTTTGTTTAAATATAATTTTTTCAGTTCAAACTCATCTTTCTCAATATAAAGTTCCCTGAATGCCATTTTTCAAACTACAAGCTTTACAAGTGCTTCTTAAAACTCACTTCCCCAAAAGATCCTTCCTTTATTATAATAAATAATCTCTATCTCAACACCTTGAAGCAACTGCAACCAAAACCAGATTTTAGGCAAAAAAGACCAAATGTATGTGAGATTATTTAGCAAATCAAACAACCTGTGCTAATTTATGACCTTGTCATTCCTTGCCAATTATGCTAAAAGTCTTCTAAATATAAGTCAAACTTGCATTCAATTATTATATAAATACACAAGCAGGTGTTCACTGCTTTAAAGAAGTAAGTTTGAATACATTTTTAGATATTTGGACAAAATTTCAGAAGCGCTTAGAATCCACAAATCTTGCTAGTCTCAGTCAATGGCAGCTATAGGTTGCTCAGTGTTCTGAAAATTATCTCCAACCAGATTAAAGAGGCAGACCTACATTACCAAAGTTAATAGGGGAAAAATACCTTTTAATCTTAAATAGCTTTACACAACAGCATTAATGGCCCTCACATCATTCTAATCCCACACTGTGCAATACAGAACAGAGTAGGGCCACTTACTAAATTCACAATAACCACAGACCACTAATAATTTTAAAAACTGAGATGTGAACAAATATGTTTGAATGTATTACAGACCAAGTAAGAAAAGGTAAATGCTGATCCAAGTCTGATTCACACCAATATTTAAGTTAACCTCACAGACACAGAAGTCTGTATTAATAATCCAAATTTTTCCATGAAATTTTCAGTAGAAAATACTCAGATAAACCAAGCTACTTTATCTCTGAGAAAGGATCAAATGGCATTTTAATTATTCAAATGCTTCTTTGTAGAAGCAAAACTGCAGTACTATTACCTAACTAGCTGGCAAAAGAGAGTTCAGAACAATAAACTAAATTCAACTGTAGTGTAAACACAACTGATTTAATAAAAATCCTTAGAAATGAATGTTGCCACATATATATGCACACATAAAACCATATAAATACATATATATATGTGCATACAGCACAAGATAAATGCTAAAAATTCCCTCTGTTGGTGTATTAACTAAGATATATCTACTCAGGTACACGTGGCATGGACCAGACCAGTTTTGCTCTGGAAGGCCAAGATTTTCCATTTATTATATACTTTCAGTGGGCTGCTTTGCTAGTGAAGTTAAAACCACCAGATTTAAAAAAGCAACATAAATGAATAAGCTATGAAAGCTCACTTCATCTCCACTATACATCATATGGCAAAATTCACTTCCCAAAGAAATCACAAGTAAAGGTCCCCAAAGACTCAGATGAAAACTTCCTGAACAGAATTACACAGCCAACTACAGAAAGCACCAACCAGTAATTTAAATGCTTTTAGATTATACTCTTTGCTGCACTAAACCAAAATTCCTATCTAACTTCAGCTTAACAGTTATTACCATACAAAAACTAAAAAAACTTGTCATCAAGAGCAGAGCCACCACTGCTCTGAGAACAGTGAGCACAGAGCATGTGATCTGCCATTACTAACAAGACTTTTCAAAATTGTAAAAAAACCCAAATTTGGCCAGATTCCACCCCCTGCCCCATGAACACTGGCACAATCCTTGCATGCTGTCAGCAAAGAAAAGCATGCCTAAGAGGGAGATGCAGGATTTTTCAGACACTGACACTCTGAAGAGCCAGTGGATCTTTGGAAGCTGATCAAGTTTGGAGTCTGTCTCCCTTTAATCACCTTATGGCTTTCTTGGTGTCCCAACAGATATTCTACAAAGACTCCATGACAATACCAGAACTTCTCTGCAAGAGAAGTGTAAAACCCTCATTGTGAAGTTGAGTAACTTGCATGGACAAGTAGATGTGAACATAGATCTGTACATAGACGGAAGAAGCAAAAGAAAATGGAAGTAGAGGAGACTGCAATTAAAAACTGTTCTAAGGACCGATTTGTTTAGCAACCATAAACCAGAGATTTTAGGAAACCAAACAAAAGCAAAGAACATTCAGCATTTTGGAGCAGAAAAAACCCCACTATACTCTTATAGCTCCTGAACAAAAAAATAAACCAAAAAAACACAAACAAACAACCCTCACAAACCAAACCCCAAACATATTCCAGTGTTGCAAGGAAGAAACGATCTTATTTTACAAGGCCATAAAAAGCTCAAACCAAGATGAAGAGAAGCCATGACTGCCATGTAATGGAGGTTTCTAAGAGAAAATTGTGATTGTAGCCAGCCAGCATGCACAGTCGTAACCTCCCGCATTTGTCCATGTCCGATGTATGAGAACATCAGATTTCCTTTAATGCTGTTTAGTCAAAATCCCACTGGGGGTGGGGGAGAAGAAACAAATAAACAAACAAACCTCTTGGCAGCAGATAATAATTGTTAACTTCAAAACAGTACCAACCAAAATTTGCCACAAAGCTGCAACAACCTGAACAACCCAAGCAGCAGATGATGAAACAAGGCAGCAGCAATGTGCGCGCACACTGTACAGGAGACATAGCAATACAAGCGTAACGGCGTTACAGAAACCAAAGTACCACCAGAAAGCTTATCTGGAGGATTCTGAAGCATTTCCAATAACTGCAGACTAAAGAATATCCTCACACCATCTCCCACAGAATGGGAACAGAAACCTTCAGAAGCAGGAAATTAATGAATTAAAATGCAGAAATATTTGTTAATGAAGTAAAACCATTAAAATGTTTAGATCATACAAATATTGCTTATCATTAGTTCCAAAGGACATCGTGAAATCATTAAAAGGCCAAAAGTACTGCAGGTGTTCAAAAATACATTTAGGGCAGGTAATTCTCAGTCAATATAAAGATTTAACACCAACAAGCCCGTAATAAAGGCAAGCGTATCAATGAATAGATGTTGTTAATAGATGAAACAGCGCATGCTATTACAACACTAAAGGAACTGCAGTATCATGCAAACGCCTTTCAACCCACTGTCTCTGGCACTAAACACACCTGATGTCACACCTGAGACAGGTTGTGATGTGGAGCATTAAATCTGGCTCCCAGGATCCCAGTTCTGCTGCAAACCTAACCCTACTCCAATACACTTCCCCTGACACACCGTGCTGGCACACACAGCACGGTGAGATGGCAAATGCAAGATTATTTTTTTTCATGGGTTATTCTAAAACTTGAGGAAGCAAGATTATTTCAATTATTGGTTCAATTAAGTCATTACAGTTAATTGAACCACTAACAGAAATAAACGCCAGTGTAATTGACACTTCAAGTTTAGCAATTAGCTTCTATTTTTGTTTCCCTCCTTTTTCCTCTTTTCTCATCCCAGAGCATTACTTAACCTCTACTTCACATAATACAGAAGACATCGTATCCTTCATAGTCTCACTTTCTCAATCACAGCTGTACTAAGATTCCCTTAAGTTTTAAGCAGAGAGGCCATTAAGATCTGTATTTATGCAAGGCACTATCTCACATGTAGTTAAATAAAATGACAAAACCCCAAAAATCCAACAGTATTTGTCTTCCCTCTGAAGTTGCAAAGAAAACCTAAAAATAAAGGCTCCAAGGACTTCTGTCTACACATACAGAAAATCTGAATAAATGCACAGTTATGGTCCATCATTCCAAGGAAAGGGGAAAGGCACTAACTTGATCTGAATCCCATCTCAGGGTAGTGCAGTACACTTCAACCATGGAAGCATTTACTCAGTGTTTTCCTCCGCTGCTACAGAGAAGACAAATGAAAGGACCTCATGTTATTGTCTCTAATCAATCAGACAAGTTTTTTTAAAAAAATATTTGGAAACGTTCCTCAAAAGGATAATGGACTGTTCAGAAGCCTGGCTAAGGAGTACAGCACTCTTCATTTTTATGGCACTGGTTCACACTCAGATTTAAAACATCTAGTATTGGATGAATGTTTAAGGGCTCACCCACACAAGTAAGTTTCAGTGACAGCTCCCATGGTTAATAACCTCTGTAGTGACCATAAGTTGTGTAGAATGTGATGACAGAACCACTTTTTACACATCAATGATACCTCCCTTCCATTCAACGTGATGCACACACAGGACTGGCACATTTACGCTGCCACTCTACACTTTATAACTGTGTGATTAGCAGCTGATTGCTGTATGAAAAGCAATCCTTACGTATATCTATGTATCAGCGCATATTCTATGTTAAGAAAAAAATAAATTGATTAGACTGTTTCTTAAAACATGACTATACAAAAACTTCCCTCCTGATATAAAGGCAGCTGGAAGACATAAATAGAACACACATCAAAAATCAGAGCACAGAAATACATTCCTGTAAATGAAACTACCTAAGTACGTTTCTTAAAAATCTTTTTTTTTTTTTGCATATAAACCAACAGTCTAAGATTCAGAGCAGATGTTTGCACCAACTGTGCAATGAACACGACACACTTCTCTCCCTTCTCCCAAGATAATCAATTACACATAAACCTGAATCAGGCTGGAGAAAGCTATCTCAATATATAGCTCTCAACACTAATCCAGAAGCTAGAAGATATGCCTTGTGTATCAAATCTCCTTCACTCCAAAATATTTTAACCTTCCTGTTGCCATTTTAGATTCACCACCATAAAGCTTTGATGTGTCATTTTAACAGACAAGGAACTGAAGAAAACATTGCCTCTAACAATCTGTTATCTCCCATACGTGAAATGGAGCTTCTGTCTATTACATAATCCCGCTGTAAACGGCTTTCCAAAAATCCCCATCAAGTGCTTCCAGAAAATTTAACTCTTGTACAATTGGAAGCCACCACAAACACAGGCACAGCAGGCAGTCATCCCACCCTACAAGGGTAATAAACCCTAGTAAATCCCTTGATGCAAAACAATGCCCATCTTGACCTAGTTCTCAACTACTGCTTTTATTGTTCCCAGCTCCCCCCTGCTGCTTATAGGAGGTGAAATGCAATTACTGCACATAACAATGTATACAACAGCTCTAAGATTAAGATTTTTCCCTTGCATGCGAATGAATGGTTTAACTCCATTCAAGACTATTAACCAAAGAGGTTTAGCATTTTCTCCTTTTGATACTGTCAAAATATGACAGTAACAATCCCAGAAAATCATACCATGAAGATCTAAACTGTATGAGACAAACAGAAATGTTTAGGTTTTAAAATATTCTTTAAGAGCTCATGCGTTCCTTGGAGGAAATAAAAAAGCAGTCAGCTTTCAAGAAGAAAAACAAAACAAAGCAAAAAGTTTTATAAGGCCAAGTAAGAACCATCTGTGAGTACTGAAAATGACAGCCTGGTGAGAAGGGGCAAGGTAAGGATCCAGAGATGGCTGCCCCTCCTGGCGCTAGGGTTAAGGCAGCACCTCAGCCAAAAAAGGGGAAAACATAAGAATAAAGCCTCTTGCAATCTTTCTGTACTGTAACTGGGATTACTTCAAACAAATCTGCCTGGTCACCTCAAAAATCTAAGTACTACCAATACACAACTCTGATGCGTATTTTTGTTTGAAAGCAAAAATTATTATCTGGATTCTGAGCACTTAATCTTTCAGTTCAGTATAAAGTTCTTGACAGTGGCCTGTCCCAGGTGCTTTAGAGCAAAGTGTTAAGAAAACCCAAACAAACAAACAAACAACAAACCAATGAAAAATCCTTGGCATTGCATTAATCATCTGGAGAAAAAAAAATTTACTAGTATCGGTTAACTAGTAATTAACCTACACTTCAGTTCACAAACTGTATCTACTATGAAATTTTTAAAGACTTATGTTTTATTTTTTTTACCTTATATTAAAACCCCCAAACCTTTTAAAAATTCCACTACGCTCCTGGCCTCAGTTTCTTGGGAACATGTTCCACCGTCTACATGGTTCACTATGTCAAAAAGCCTCTCTGTTCTCAATTTGTTGGCTTTGACTCAAGTGTTTAAACAGTTACAGCAGCTAATGTTAGATGCTACAAAGGAAAATTGTACCAACTACACAATGCTACATTTCAGGACCATTACTTCTACAGCAGGAACTTCAAAATAAGGAGGATTTTAAACTTTCTTGCTTATTCATTGACTAAGAACGAATACTCTTTCGTACTTATGTTTTATGCACAGGTTTACAAAGCCATTTTTGTAAAGATCTCTCTGGGATAGACCAATGAGAATTAACACATTACTGGCCTTTCAAAACTGTTTTTATGACTACAAGTTGCATAAAAATGTATCCAGCATATGCACCTTCCACTAGCCACAGAAAAAAACAAAAAAATTTGAATTTCTATTCTCAGTGTTCACAAATATACGAGCAGGCAAGAAAAAGGCACTCTAGGGAAGAATGGATGAGAACCACAGTCAGCCTTTCTTCCTCTTCATCATATTGCTAAAGTCTGTGCAGAAGGGACCATAGGATTCAAGTGGTAGCAATCTCAAAATGTTGAGACACATGGGATTGCACAGACAAATAATATCTGTGGAAAATAAACAGCCCTGGCTTCCAGTAGCACTTCCCGAGATCTGGAAGCTGGGAACTAGATCCAATCCACCCAACAGAAATTCATCAAGAAGAAACCCAGATTTTCTGTCGTCTTGGTTCCTTGTGTCTATACACAAATAAACTACAGGAAGATGCCCTAAGTCCTACAGAGATAAACTCAAATGGCAAATTCTACAAGTTTGCCTTATATATTATTAGATTTCATTTGTTTGGCTAATTGGTTACAACTGTGAAAGACAGTTAGTTCGTAGCTTAAAAAAAGTTCCAGGAACACATTTTAAATACACTGACAAAAATTCAGTCCACAGTGATCTATTTAGATTATATTTTGGGTATTTTGCATGTGTGAGATTAGTTTTCCATCTCCAAAAATACATTTTTCATTTTGTATTTCAGTTCAACAAAGAACTCAAACCACTGCACTTCGCCCTCTATATAACCATTGCCACTTCTAATGCAGAAGGTTGGTGACAGGGAGAGTACAACGTCTAGTACAACATTCCCACCAGCATAACAGGCTCACAAAACCCTTTATGGTATAACACTAAAAACATTTTTTAGCATTTAGGATGACAGTGAAGTTTTAAAAAACCTTTTAAAGCTGATACAGGTGCATTTTGTACTTTGTCTCAATCTCTGAGGGAAGTAGGGAATCATACTAGCAGCACTACTACACTACTGCTACTTATAAATGCTTACAGACTATTAACTGCTACAAATGTTTAATTTTTGTTAAATTATTACTTGAAAGGTATCCCCAGCAATGACCACATCACCACCTACCTCTATTTTTAGAGCTATGCTTTCTATTCTAAGCAACTCATTACAATCTTTCATAAATCACAATAGCAAAATACTAGTTAGAAGTTTTTAATGAATGAGTGATGAGAAGCAGGGAGAAAAGAAGTCACTCAACTACAATCAGATTAATTGTGTAAAATTAAAAGGAAATAGTATTTTCCACAGTTTTTTGTTGTTTTCATAAATAAAATGTAAGAAAACTCATAACTTTAAGGTCACAAATAATGCAAATGGACATGAATCAGTATTTGAAAAAAAAAAAAAAGAAAAAAGAGTAAACCCACAATAAAGGATTACTAAAAAGCAAATGCATCTTGTAATTTTACACACCACTTCCTATAGCAGCATGTTAAGTATTAAGCCACTGTACTTCCAAGTATATAAATAAACACAAAGTAATGTCACAAACAAAAGCATATACAAATATACAATTTAGAGAACTTTAAAAAAAGTGCTACTCTCTAAGCAGTGCCAAGTTTTTTTAGTTATATATTTTGAAAGTACCATTGTAAAATCAGTCCTTAATAATTCTGAAATTCTAGCAAACCTGTGACAGTATAACTCATCTAGTTCACCTTAAAATTGGCAAATGTAATAAATTCCAGCAATTGGTCTTTTAAAAAAGAAAAATTTACATACAGTACAAATGAAATCACATCCATTGAGAAAAGGCTCTTCTAACAAATTTGATTTTTCTGTATTCTGCATTTCTGAGTTACAGAAATTGCCAATATAATCTCACTGAAAATATTTAGGAAGACAAAAACATTTTACAGAAGGATTCTTCCAGAATCTGTTATATGGAAATCAAAACCCATAATAAAATAAAAAAGGACTATTACCAATGAATCAGGAATCAATATACTGAACTATGTCATTCTGTCGCAATTCTTAATAAGGGCCAGAAAAAGCATTAGAGTTAATGATATTTAGACAGAAGATTAAGACAGCTGATCTACTAAATAGCAAAGACTGCTGGAATGAACATGGGAATTAGTGGTCAAGCAACAGCCGGTATTAAGTACAAAAAACCCCTCATCCTTGATATACAGATTGCTGTGAAGGTATAAGGAGGTGTCATTATCTGCTTTCCCTCTTGTAATAGCTTCTCCCTTAAGCATCTGTTACTGGGTTTTGTTGAAGACAAGATAATGTTTTAAGAGACCTTCAATCTGACCTGTAACGGCCATTTTTGTGTTCTTATCACTTGAAATCATACTGTATGAAGGTCCTACTTGCAAGAATATAAATTGTTAACACATTGGGGATTAGTGGGGACTATATTCCGTTTTAAACTTCATTATTTTTCCCATGGCTGACAAAAAACACTTGTGGGGTTTTTTCTGCACTGAAACAGGAAAACCTGCCTATTCCATAAAGGAAATGGGAGATCACCTGCACACATCCATTGATTACATGGCCCTGAGCATCCCTATTACTTCAGTCTCCTACTTCCAAAACTCCTGTCTGAAGAACTGCACAAGAGACTCCTGCCAGAATCGTGCATACTTAATGGCAAAGCTGTTAAGGAGCAGTGCAAGGTACTTCCATCTTTTCTCATGTTACCCACAACACACCACTGTCCAACAGCAAAAGGTGGAAACTGCAAGTTTGTGATACAGAATCNCCTGTCCTTCTTGAGCTGGGGAGCCCAGAACTGGACACAGTACTCCAAGTGTGGCCTCACCAAGGCAGAGTAGAGGGGGAAGATATACTTGTACCAAAATTAAGTAGACAAATACTACTGGCAATGGGTCTTAAATCAAATACTCACCTATGCTTGATAAGTTCTCTTCTTGGCCACCTTATTAAGATGCCTTTCCACCCCCGGCTCCCATAAATTAGTTCCACGAACCTCAATGGCCCTACCCATGACAAAGTTAGGAACACATAGGTGTCTGGAAGGTACTAGTCTAATTCACAACAGGGATGTCTGATTTGAAGTTCAAATTACAAGAGTAAAATTTAATGAACACACTTCAGATGCCTTTGCTGACTACAAACAGTGTAACTTACCCTGATTTTTCTTTTTCTTCAGCGTCTGCATTTACGGTAGGATTTTCCATTTCTTTAATCTTCTCCTCCTCTTTATCTTCTAATTTGGTTTCATCTTCAGGTTTGATTACATTTAAGTCCTTTTCTTGATCAGGCTGAGTATACACAGAATCTGGCAAATTTTTTTTGTTTCCCTAGGATAATAAAACCTTTAGTTAACTTCCAAGATGAAATAAAAATACAAGGGATTTAAGAACAGGCAGACTAAACACACTGAAGTTACGTGACCAAAAAAAAATCTAGAGTCTGGGGCTTGTTCTAAAATTACAGCACCTCCGCTGTTCTTCCTTCTGAAAATCTCAGGCTAAACATAACAGACTTTGAAGCTGCAGCCAGTGTCCTAGCTAGTTTTGTCACAATGATATAGGCATGCTGCTCTTAGGCCTGAACCACAAAGCAATCCCTAAGGTCAACACTTCACAGGGTATGTTTTCACCGAGGAGTCAGAGATACCACAGTGAGTAACACCCGGTATTCACCCCAGCAGACAGACGGGCGCTGGCTGCCACTGTCAGGCAGAAGCACTACAGTTGTGGTGCAACACTGACTCGAGGAGCCACGCTGCTTCCAGAGCAAACCGCTACGCCTGCACACTGCAACACTTCAGCTTACCGCCCTGGACTTCCTTTGCTAAAACCACTGAGTCAACACTGGATTTTGCAAAGCTATAAACCTTTGTCTCTCTAACCACTGAACTACATTAGATCACTGCGTACATCATATGGTCCAGGTCTTTGTAGAGCTTCACTGGTTTCACTGGAGCAAAGAAATAAAAGCAAGATTTATGAGGGCTTAAAAGCACGGCTAAATGCAAAATAAAAGTATCAGCACTGTAGTTAGCTGTGAGCGTGCATTACCCAGGTCAGGATAAAGCTGCACACTAATTAGTCTCCATTTGACATGGGAGGCCCTCAAACTAGTGGAATGTTGCAGCTACTTCCTAACAAGTCAGACATTTTGACATCATGATCCCCTAAAACAGGCACCTAGGGATAAACATGGCTCAAATGTGTTGTTCTAAGTTAGGTATACAGCATGTTTTTGTCTTGTTTTAGATCTATTATGGAGATTTCAATCTTGACATGAACACACCACCTAACTTTATAAACAGGATATAACATGAACATTAAAATATTTTACCAGAACAGAGGGCTTATCATTTTCTTTACTTTCATTATCATTCTCAGCTAACTTTTTTTCTTCTTGTTGTACTAGTGCTACTTCCTCCTGCTTGCGCTCCTCCTTATCCACTTTTATTTCTTTTACATCCTGCTCTGGTTCTTCACGCGTCTTCAATTCTTTTTCTTTTTCACAGTCTTTACAAGGCTTGCTTGTCACTTTCTCTGGCAATGCCATTTGAAATTCAATGTTAGCTGATGTACAATACTCTTCAAAACCATAGAGATATCTAAAAGAAAAGAATTGCTTGCGATAAGCAAGTTTGTTTCAAGAAAGAACATGCTACCTAGCAGAAGCTAAACATAAGCAGTATATTTAAAACCTGAAAAGCTGTATTATAACTAAAAAGTTACGGACTTTATGCATATTCCCACTACCACAGGATCACTTCAGTTCATTCTCATGCTGTTTTAGCGTAAACTTCATAGTTTTATTACTACTTACTTCTTGTATGCACATTTGACATTATATCCTGCAGCCGAATTCAAGACAGGGATTCCAAGATCTTGATAAACTTGCTTCCACACTGCTCCACTTTCAATCTGTTAAAGAAAAAAAAGTCATGCTTTTTGAATTAACTCACTGACACAAAAAAGACTAAGTCGTCAAAGTTCACAACTTTGGAAAATAATTACAAGACACTTCCTCTGATCTATAAAATAATTATCACATGTACAGTACTTCACTGTAATGCAAACTGTAGTTTAATGTAACTACTTTAAGCAATTTAGCATTTCTGCATTTCAGTAAGCCACGGCAGGCTTTCCTCTCCAGGTGGTAATAAAACAAAAGAAAATACGAAGATAAGAAAAATCAGTACAAATTGTACCTCAGTACAATAATTTTTATTCTATATTTAAAGTAATTCTTCACTATCAGAGCTAGAATTTTAATTAAATTGGAAAGAAAAAATTCATCCAAAACATTACCAATACTCAGCCCTGCCAGTACTGCACAGATACAGTGGCTACGAGTCTTTCATTATGTCCTTAACATGCCCTGTGGTGTCAAAGTTTTGCAACAATGCGATAGACTCATTTCTAACCATCTGTGAAGGTAAAGCAGATGTACTGCAATACCCATGTAATACAGGATCCTCTCTTGTATATCAGAAAGGTGTCACTGCACAAACATACCTCCTCAACCAACAGGCTAAATTTATGGGAAGCAGTCCAAAGCAGTAACAGAATCTGCTTGGCCATGAATTCCGTATGTTTCAATTACTGCTCCAAGACCAATCCCACTAATGCCAGCCAGCACATTCTTCTGTACACTGCCCAGAATAGATAGGATTTAAGGGCCTCACATCAGATCTTAAACTAGATTATTTGTCTTTGAGATTTTATTGAGCAGTGACTATTTTCACCTTCTGAGGTAACAACTGTAGTAGCTAAACATTTTTTGAAATATCACAAAAAGACACATGCTGGCTGATTTTACGCAGCAATAATGAAACACACTGAGTAGATGTGTAACAAAAATAAACAGCATCCTCAGATTTTATGGCTCTGGAATACTCATCATACTAATACTCACATTATCAAATCCTCCAAGCTTGTGTACAAGTCTGAATAATTTGAAGAGATTCAAATTTCTATATCCTAATACAGGTCGTTTGTTAATAGGAGTCCCTGCAAACAAAGACAGTTATTACAGTGCTTTGAAGTATTATTTTCAGAATAACATGAAATCCACATCATATGCACTACTACACTATTAAATACAGCATTGTAAACCCCTCTCCCTGACCACCTCATGCATCCGGTACTTTCTCTTCATGAAACTAAACAAACTCAAGAGTCTCAATAACCCATTTTCCCTGTAGTTCAGTACTGTAATTTAATTCATACTTACGCATTCTTCCATATATTACTGCACATGCACAAATGATGCAACTTTTCTTGCTACCTATATTATGTACATTTTTATTTTACCTGCTGAAACAGTTACGTCTAAAAATATCAGTGTAGTCCTTTCACTACAATAAAAAGAAAAACCTCCCCAGGAACAAATCCCACAATGCTTCAAAGACCTGAAACTTCCCGTGCTACTGTACTATCAGTAGCTACCACATTGTCATTGCATATAAACAGTTCCTTAACTCATCTTTACATGTAATTAAAAATATACTGATTTAACTAGTTATAATACTAATTTAAATACAAAGACCTTCACCTCTGCCTCCACAGACACTGTACTTTTTTTGCAGTGTATAAATACCTGGTGAAGATTTAATATAATAAATGGCATTTGCTTTTAAAAACATTTCAATCTACCTTATTGACAATGCTCATGCATTTAAGTGATAAGAATTCACACAAGAAAATTAGCACAAAGTAAATGTTTTTTCCATGATCCTAAGAAATGTGAGGGTGGTTAAATTTTATGTAAGTATTTTAAATTTATTAAACTGAGCATAGACTTTAATATGATTGAGGATATTAAATGTTTGATTATACACACTGTGAGTACACAGTAGAAAATATGCCAGGATATATGAGGTACTACTCATTTATTTCTGAAAGTAGAAGTAAATTAGTATTTTAGAAGAGTCAAGTGACAGACTTCGCTTCTAAATAGTGGGGAAGTCAGAAGTGACGAATAGTCTCACAGTTTTCAAAACTGAATGGCAAAGCACTACTAGTTTACAGGCTCAATTCTTTTAAGTACTGCTAAGCAATACATCTATCTTCAGCTTCTACAAGTCAAAGATTAAAACGCCTACCTCTGTCTTCCATGAACTTGTATAACTGCTGAAGAAAGTTCTCTCGTTCCTCGGGAAACGGCTCTATTTCCTCCTGTGTAAAGTAATGCACGTAAGAAAATTATCAACATTTTCAGTTACAGTCCTTCATTAAGAAACACACAGCACAATGATTTAAGTTCAAATGTTTAAGTTTGTTTTACTGTAGTCAGCAACAGGTTACTATACCAAGAGACACATGCTCTCAGTGCTATGCCACATGGAAGTACCTTTTATAAACTACAAACAGTTTGTCTAAATTTATAAAATAACTGTAAAGACACACTGAAATTGGATTTTTGATTGATCATTGAAGTATCATAAGTGATACCATAAATCAAGATGCATTCTCAATTTTGTCTATTTATGCAGAAAGTCTGGGAGACACCACTACTAATTACCCAGAGATTATATCCGAAATCTCAGGTCTCTTTCTCCTGCAGTTAAGTGACTCCTTGATGCCTGGATACACTATATCACTTGCAGGGATGAAGTAAAAGAGAAAACGGTGCTTGCATTTTCTTAGGAGTTCTAATCCACAGTACTGGCAAACCGCATCCAATGGCACTGCATGCATACTGCCATGGGGTACCGTCTGAACGCACGGTGAGCAGGATCAATCCCAGAACTGAAGTAACAATGGATATTTTGGAAGCTCAGTTCACTGTACTAATAAACTTTTGTATTAGATTTACTTAGATTAATAAACAGTGGAGTTTCATAACAAAGCACCATGGCTTATTTTGTAACACCTCATAATTTCTACAGGAAATGTGACTTGCCACAACCAGTAGCTGTAAGATATTAATATAATAATAATTCTTAGAGATTATGATGACTAGGCTACTTCAAAACAATACGCCAAATATAAGTTGATTAATTTTCTGCGTAATTTTTTTAATACTACCTGTAAAGTTTACAAAAATAATAAAAGTTATTCAGTGTATCTAAATTCAACTATTTTTCTTTAGCGTATTTTCACTCCATGTTTATCTTTTCCATTTTCCAACAGTCCCCTTGTACTAAATATTAAAGCTTCACCTACCCTGAAGCAAGGAGACAAAACGTATTGTCTTTAAAGTTATAGCAAGACAACTGAGAAATCAGTAGAAAACAGAATACAATTACTGAACACAAAAAAAGAAAAAAAAGAAAAAAAACCCCAACAACAAAACCCCCAAATCCCCACAACATCTGCTGAAGCTATTTAGTAAAGAGATGGATGGCTGAAAATAAGGTCAAGGAAGGCTATAAGTATTACCAGTGAGTAGGGTTTTCTCCTTATTCTATACTTTCTCTTCTCCATTAAATGCACTTGGAGGACATATCAGAGCAAACAGGCAAAAAATGAAGAACTGGTATTCACAATATGCTGAAACACTTGTCATTTAGGTACAATTATCAACAGAAATGCAATGGAAGTATTCCACAGTCTTGCAAAGGCAATACAAGAGGAGAGTCTCTGCAAGGGGCATTACATGACGAGCATCTATCTGATAAGCCAGTATACCAGCAGGCCTCAGAGCAGGCAACTTCAATGAGCAGGAAGGACAGGCTGGGTAGAGAACTGCAATCAGTATACTAGATAGACCCTCACAGGCTGGGGGCATCAGAAATCAGCCATATCTAGCGATTAGCAAATAGCACCTAGGTATGAGGTGATGCTGCAGCCCTGCATATAGTACAAACGCCTGGTTAAGAACATTCACATTTCACAGGCAAAGGTGGTAAAGGAAACACTGCAAGCAAGCAAAAGATTCAGCTTGCAACTGTAAAACTTGAATATGACCATCGAAAACAAATGACTTGAGAAGAATCAATACCATTTTGGAATTTATTTTTGCTTGTTTTACTCTCATGTGACAGGTACTTGGAAAGGACTTTTACCATCATATGCTGGATCATGGCAAAGAGATCATGAGTACCTACTTGGGTTTCTCATGTTCCTCACTAACAGGAGAACACTTGCCATAAGAAAATGGTCCCACAGAGCATGTGGTGGTGGTGGGGCGGTCATTGAACTAAACTAAAGGAGGAATGTATGCTTTTTAAATACCAGGGAACTAAAATAAAGGTGATGAAGAGGCTGAAAAAAACACTGTCACTCCTTTCTCACTATACAACATCACAGGCAACTACGAGGAGCTAGAGAAAAGGTGTAACAAAGGGTACAAGGTCAAATATTTACAAACACTGTAGTTAGACTGTGAATTTTTCACCTATAAGTAGTGAGGGAATGACGGCTATACTAAGATTGTGTGTCAGCCTGTGTAGGTACAAACCTATCTACATTCATCATGCCCAAGAACCTGCTCTGAAAGTTCAGGAATTGTGCTGAACTCAAGGAAGTACTCCTTGATTCTCAAAATACTAAGCAGACTATAGGCCCTTGCAAAGTGGGCTTTATAACTTTCGATCAGAGCTGGGTAGCCTCCTGCAAGCTTGAAGAAGAGGCAGAACGAACTCACGAGCACGGAGAGGCAGCAACATTTTTACTTAACATCTTTGCAGTCTCACAACAAATATTAAAATAAAGAAATGAATGAATAAAAGATGGGACACCATCTTCTGGTATGCCAGAGCCACGATCTCTAGGGAGGATATATTGAAAGACCATAACAACTATTTAAGACCAAAATCAGTTCAGTTTCTCCTTTAAAATTCTTATGAATAGTGAAATTGAAGTCCACTGTATTACTGGCAGTTGCATAACAAATTAGAGAACAGCTCTCAAACCTTAGTGAGTGAAAAAGTGGTAACGGGCAGATACAGATTTTGAATACCACCAGAAGGTAAAGAGGAAGTAAAAGATTCAAAAGCCCCTCTTCCAGCCTCACAGCCAGCTGTGAAATAAAGTTTTTTCTACTAATTTTCTTCTTTCCTCTTTGTCTTCATTTTTTTATGGACAGGAGGCTGGCAGGAAAGAACAGGTAATGAGAAAACCAAGCATGAGGTAGGGCTCCATACTTCCAGGGCAAAAGAGGGAAGAAAAGTGGAAGAGGAGTGCATCAGTTAATGCCTCAACTGAAAGATCTTTTGCTTCTTTACATCAGGGTAGCCAGAGAGATAGCTTGTAGAGAAGCAATTTTTCAGTAGACCAGGTTAAGAGAGAGCTACAACAACTCAGATTTCTAGGCAATTATCTAAAAAACTCAAAATCTCTCACTTTTTACCACTACAAACCCAGTAAACTCCATTGTCTACAGCTAGAAGGAGGGAAAAAACAGTGCAAGCTACTTGCAATATCTGCTTTACAAGAGGACCTACAGCTGTAGGCCTAGCACAGCAATCTGGGGGCAGGAAAGGGTAAGGCAAAAGGGGAAGGAGGACAGGGTGACAGAGGCACAAGGGAGGAGAAGACAACAGCAGAGCCATGCTAGCCTAGTTTGGTGTATTTTTCAAATATGTTAAGAACACAGGTCAGTAACAGTTTAGAGCTGCCTCCTCAGATGGAGCTCCTGTGAAAGGGTAGTAAGCTTCTTTGGCTTGGAATCAGTGGTAAGTCATGGGTATGTACTGAGGTAACATCTCTACAGCCAGGAGAATAGTTTATCACTATTTAGGTGAGCAGCTATTTACAGTAGCATTATTTTAGCATGCACAGAACTCACTCCATGGCCACAAAGGGGAAAATACACCAACACAGTCATATCATACAACAAAACAGATGCAAGACCAACTACGGAGGGAAACTACATCCTTATGCACACTACAACATGCTGAATTATTATAGAAGGGCAAACAACTGTGTATTTGCAGGGAGAGTGACAGCAGACACCTGTATTTACCCTTCCTCATCCTGCTCAGTCCCTAGTAGGTACTGCAACCCCTTCTGCCACTGCATTAAGATCAGCATGGGAAAGATTCTAAACCAGGATCTTCTTTTGAGTTTTCATTTCTATTTTTCACTAGTCCTTAATGACTCAGTCTTTTGACTACATGTTTTTTGCTTAGTCAATCAAAGATATTTGTTAGATTTTCAAGTTGATATATTCATATTAACTGATTTTTGTTGAATAAATATTTTTTGAAAGCTGAGAGGCAATAATGTTGCCTACGTTAACAATGTTGCTTATTTTAACATGTTAAATGTTCACAAATGTTAGACAGACCTACTTAAATGTGACAGTCTTGCTAAGTGTTATCAGTTGTGTATCTATGCCTTCTACTAACTTCACTTGCCTCTTCCTCACTGCTGTTATCCTCCTTTTCTTTTTCATCCTCTTCCTCTTCTTCAGCTTCACTGCTGGAGCTGTCTTCTTTCAATTCTGTTTTCCAGTTACTAGGAACAGTTCTGTTTTTACGGAATTCAAGGGCTTGGTCAAAAGCTGTAAAAGGATCAGCATTTGTTAGTACAGCAGGGAGAAAAGACTGCTAATTATCAATTTGACCCCCAAATTCAAAGAACCTCAACCACAAACCCATGTTGTCTATCCTTATTTGTTTGGCCTAGTGTTCTCTGCACATCCAATTATTCAGAGTTATTATTAGGAATATTACTCTGTTAGTGTCTACAGATTCAAATAAGGATCTTCTGTATTAGGGCATATATGACAATTTGAGATAACCCCTAACCCAACAAGTTTACACTGTGGTTTACATATATTGAACAGGGAAGAGGAGGAGGAAGAAATAAGCACAAACTAATTCTAAGAGTTTGATCACAAATGAATCCACAATTCCCATTTCTTGAGACTGCATAAAGGCAACTTTCTTATAAGTATTAAGGGTACTATGGTGAGAATAACTCTATGAAGAACTAATGCAAAAGGCTGAATAGGAAATAACCTAAAAAGCCAGTGTATGCTGTATGATTATATCCTTTGTTTGGCATGTCTACATTTAAAACAAGTTGGGTAGAGTAGTTACTTGCATTATTTTTTTGTTGTTGTTGGGGTTGTGTTTTTTTTTAAAAAAAAAAGTTCCTCTAGATTTTCAGAAGTGTTCTTCTTCAATATATTAACCTATAGGAAAAGATCCTGTACTTTAGCGTTTTTAAGACATGACCCAATCTACCATAAATTTTGTCCAATTTACATAACAAAGTAAATACATACACATGTGTTTTCTTATAGACAGTTATTTTTACCTTGTTTTAACAAAGCGTCAGGCTTCGGTGAAGTTTCACTAATCTCTCGAACATCTTTTCTTGGCACAGAAACGCTAGATAATTTAGACAGTGTAAAAAAGAAAAATAAAAGAATATTTTAAAATATTTTAAAGCCAAATTAACAGTATAATACAGAGCTGTCACTAAGACTATAACACACCTGCTAAACATACAGATGAAGCATATGAATGATATCTTGATATTTCTATAGTGTTAGTCTGGTACAGTATTAGCTAGTGGATTATAAACAAAATGTGTACATTAATTTGGTTAGATCATCCATATGCATTCATTGCATATTAAAGAAAGCATTCTTCTTGCACTAATAGGTAGTTTCTAGAATCTCCCAAATACATATTACTTAACAAAAACCTCACATTAATTTAGCAAGCAACTATTCGCTCACAAACAACAAAACCCTGCCTTGCTTAAGACATACCTAAGTATTAGTATAAATTGTCAGTATGAAATGAAAGACTTCCAAATTGAAAGAACAAATCACTTTTTAATTCCTACTGTGGCTATATCCAAGGAAGCAAATCTGAACTGCAGCTTTTGGGGCTGAGGGGTATGTGCTTGTGTGGGCACATGCTTGTGTGTGTTTCTCCAGTGCCGTGCATTGATGCCTGAATAACTATGAACTGGTAAAGCAACAGCTCAGACTTAGTAAGTAATTAAGCCACAAAGAAACTGTTAAATATTTCAATATCCTTTGTGCAAAAGCATTGTTAAATTGAACCAAGCAAAATAAATAGCTGCAGCTTTTTCAACAAAAACTAAAACCTAGAAAAAAGAATTCTATTGTCATCCCTCAACTTCCCCGCCCCGACCAACATGAGTTTAAGAACAGTTTCTTATTCTATTGCAAATACCATACAGCCTGGTTCCATAGCTTTCTCTATTTTTGTTCCTACTTTGACTAGTACTACAGCTCTTTTCAAAGAACATGGTAATATGCAGTTGTAGTCTAGACTGAGATAAACATATGCCTTACTACCTCAGAAAAAGAATTTCTGTGTGTGCATGTGGTGTACGTGCATGCATGCACGCCCACCCCCACTCACCCCTTTCTGTAGCTGGATAAGCTTATGGCCACATCTCTGAAAAGCAGCGCTCTACTCCAGACAGAGCTGGAAAGACTCTCAGGCCATTCTCAAAGTTACAAAATGCGGCTTTGTTTGACACCATTGTAACAATGAAATTAAAACTAAGACAGATAGATTTATGCAGCCCACTATTAATAATAACAAAGTTCAAGACTAATTTCATCACAATGTAGGTTGTGTACAGTTTTCTAAACATTAGAAAACTCTTGTCAGAAACTTACTGAGCTTACTGATGTTATTAATACTTTACCCAGCGCATCTCAAACTACATTTCACTTGACTGGTATACATTTTATTCTATTATCGGTCTCTACATTCCTACTCACAATTTGCCATCCTTGAAAGAGCGAACAAGAATATTGTCTTTTTTCACTGCAATATCATCACTACAATCTGGACAAACCACCTGCAAAGACAGAACAAATATGAAGTTTAGAGAGAAGAAGAAAAAAACAGAAAGTAATAGTATATACCAATGCTTCTCAAAAACCTTTTGGGCTCATTTCTCTTTAACACCACTGAAATAAAAGCAACTGAGCAATTGAGCATCCCTCAAAACACAGGAGTGATGACCTCCTGAAATTACTGAATGTATGATTTCATGCTCACTTCCTGGAGGGAACTGACAGCTGCTGCCAGAGACATAAGTAAGAACCACATTCTGGCAGAAGGTAAGTACCTGTCATGCTGCTACAGCTTATTCTACTCCTCATCCTAAAAGGACAGAGCTTCCACCAAGTGCTGCCACCTGATTTAGGGACCTTTTCTGAAAAACTTCCAGAAATTGCAAGGATGCAATCACACACAGTTTCAAAAACAAAGGCATATAGGATTTATGAAATGCAATTTTATAATGGATGATTCGTAAGTTACCTATGTAGAAGAGTGCTTCAAGTACCAGTATTATAATAGGTTCTTTAATTCAAGAAGTAGACTAACCAAGTTTATCACTGAGACAACATATTAATTATTTGTTACAATTTTAAAAGCTATTTAAGTTTTGTTAAACCAATGTACAACTCACTAGTTAAAAAACTGCAGGAATTTGATTTTAAATTTCTGGAGTTAAAGAACAGAAAAGCAACCCTCTCCATCACTCCTCTCTTCTTTCAAAACATGCGTAATTCCCTGAAAGTTAAGAAAATTCTGGCTGCTATGAAACCTCAAGGAGCAGCAAATGACTACAGCCCTAATTTAGCCCTGGTAAATACTAAATACCTCTTCTCTCTTATACCAACTGCTTTCAGTCCTACTTTTTCCACCAAACACACAAAGATACTGCATGACAAGCATTTTAATTTCTCCTTACATAGGTCACCAGCCACGTAGCATTCTAGAAGGTAAAGCCAAAAGCTTCAACTGATTTGTAAACACAGCTGTGTATCACAGAGCATAGGCTAAACATGTTTCTCAAGAAAAATAAAACTTAACAGCCTAAGTCTCCACATTTAATGCATTCTACAGTCTCCAAAGAAATTACACTACAAAACTACAACTTACTAATTAAAATGCAGTTTGAGATATAGTTTGCAACAGTGTTTTAATATCAAGGTAAAAGACAGTGATTATCCCTGTATTTGAAACAGACAAGTGCAATCTCCTAGCTCTCTAAAGATGGAGAAAGGCCCTTCTAGCTTTAGCTATTGGTTTTCCAGAAGCATCAAGATTTTAGCAGACAGAAACCCATTCAGAGGCTGGAAAACAGCTTAGCACAATCTCATCTAGTGTCTTTAGATCAAGCAACATCACTTCAGTTTTGCCCGAATTAAGTTTTCTCGACTTCCTTGCAAAACAAACTCCACTGGAGTCACAGGAGGATGAGAGAGATGATGATCCTATGTAAACTCAATTTTCTGAAAATGCTGCAAGCAGATTTCCTCACTGCAACTTCCAAAAGCCTTTAAATACATATTAAAACTAAGTAATGCTAAGTATACTAAATCACACTCTCTGACATAAGGAGCAATGGCCAAGCCTTTTTACAATTACAATTAGCCATTGCTCTCAACCCACCCACCCTCCCCCAAAAAACCCAACACAACAAAACCAACAAACAGGGAAAAAATAAAAAAGAAAAAAGAAACACTACACCCCAGGAATGCCGGCTTAAAACAATGCAGTCAATCACTGAGTCCTCAGAATAAATTTTACAAAATTTAGAAAAGTTTTACATTATAAGCAACTGATATCCAAAGTAATCAGTTTCCACTAACTGTTATTTGCTGTAAAGGTTTAGACTAATCCCCAAACTTCTTTTCACATCATATACTTGTACAATGTCCTTTGTGCTTATATACAAAGTGTATCTGCATGCAATATAGATAATCAAAAAGTAATTCTGGGATACAAATTCTTCAGCATATTAAACCTGAATTTTCATTTTATTATTCATAATTACAATTAGCATAATATAAAGGTAAAGCAAAATTTATCAGTAATAAGATAAAATCACTTTGTTGATATAGTATATGTAAGTTGCTTACAAGGTAAAAGAATGGAGAGGCATAGCTACAGGAGAAGGGATTTTAAAAAAAGCAAGCTATTTGGTGCATAAATCTGTTCTTTGGCTCTGCCTTTCAGGTTAAATGCAATATGATGTTTATTTGCAGAGCTATAAACCTGATTACTAAAATAACAGTTAATCTAGGATAAGCTATTTCAGAGTTAACGAGCTCCACCCTCAAACTTGATCCCCCTACTGCTTCTCATTCATTGCAGGAAGCTTTCCACCAAGAATGAGCTATTCCAATCTCCAAACGAAAGACAAAGAAGTAACAGCATGTATCTTTAGTATAACTTGAGAGCATAAGCAACAATTCAGTTAATCTTCAAGGTCTGACCCACAGCTACCCCAAGCAGCACTACATTAGGCACATACAAGCCGGATACCTTACAGAGGGGCTGCCATAGAAACTGCTGTCTGTCATATGCATGACCAGAAGAGCTAACCCAGCGGTGTGACACAAAATAGCGCAAACCAGTCCAACTGATCACTTCTCAGAACGCAGTTGTGAGGTTGGCAATATTACATAAATCCTGATGACAGCTTTCAATAAAGAAACAGCTCTATTTTCTTATCTATTACTGAAAACCTCTCTTAAAGCTAATTGTCATTAAAATTGTATCTCCTTGCTGTATATTCTATTCTGTCCTTTCCCTTCTTGAAAAAAGACTTCAATGACTCATTCTTTATCACTTTCTTTTCAAAAGAAGTCCTGCTGGAAAGCCTCTGGACTGCATTACATGACACAGGAGGTGACAAGTAGAAAGTTGGAACTGAGAGCTACTCTACACATTAAGAACAGTTAAATGTTACTGTATAGAATCTTTCCAAAAGCAGACCACTATTCTTCCTGAAATTAGATAAGCGTTTTAAGCTTTTGTTGCCAGGGAGAAGTGATTCAAATATTTACTCCTAATAATAAAATAAAAATTAAAAAGCATGGTACTAGACGGTACCACATATGGAAATATGTTAATTTCCAAATATATCAGTCAGTCTATAAGCAATCCTTAGACTAACAGTGATATTTTATTAGAAGTTGATTTGTAAAAAAGTTACTTTAAACGAGAATAAAGATAGAAAATATTTGTACTAAAAGACTACAATGTTTAAACATTAGAAAACTATTAGCAATTCTCTACTAACTACCATAGCAACAACAGCAACAAAAAAATTTATTTTATTATCAAATGTGTCTATATTGAACCTAGAAAAATAATATCTATGTAGTCACTAAATTTCCCCTCTCTTTGTACTTCATTATAATTTTTTCCTTGATAAAACTGGGTAGTGCAGAAAAATGGCATACTACAGCCTAGGAAAAAAGCCCTGAAATTTTAGTTCAATGGTACTACACACACTTGAGGTGGAATTAGGCCAACAAGCTCTGGCTGTTTGGAAAACCTAAAGTCATGTTAGCAATCACTTTTTGTAAACAAATATATTTACATACATAATATTTCATTTGACTATTATGATATAGTCCAATTTGAAGTAACATATTGAATTCTAATAAAAAGATTAAGCCACTCAAAATTTTTTAAAAACAACAAAAATAAAACAAAACAAAACCAAAAAAACAACAAAACCCAACCACCTTTCTTTCGTGCTTAGAAAACAAATTAGACTTTACAAAATTAAAGATGAAACTCTTACCAAAGCTGGAAACCACAGCGCTTTCTTTTTATCCACACTGAAGCAGTCCACGCACACAACTTTTCCTAATAACTCATCACTTTGTTTCCTATCATCTTCATCTTCATCGCTGGAAGAGGATGAAGATTCTTCTTCAGGACTAAACAACAGAAAAAGACTTAAAACTCAACTATTCAAAACTTGCCTATTATAATTACCAGAGATCCAAAGCCAACTGTCAAAGAGGCATAAACAATAGTGACTTGAATTGCCTGTTGTTTCATGATAAAAATGAATAGACACATTTATAAAGATATTATAATAACTCAAACATTACAAACTCAGAAATGCATATTGTCCTAGTTTCAGCTGAGATAGGGTTTATTTTCTTTCTAGGGTTGCTGTGTTTCAGATTTGGTATGAAAGGAATGTCAATAAGGCATATTGTTTTAGTTGTTGCTAAGTGATGTTGATACTAGTCAAGGACTTTTTTCAGCCAATAAAATGGCCAATGGAAAATTCTGTACCATAGACATCATGCTTCGTATATAAATTGGGGTTGGCCAGGGTGTGTGTGTTGGCCAGGGGTGTGTGTGTAATCTGCGATCACTGCTCTGGACTGGCTGGGCAATCAATTCACCATGCGGGTGAGCGTAATTTGTGTCTTGTATACTCTTTTACCATTACTACTACTACTATTATTATTATTTTCCTTTGCCATTATTGTTCTATTAAACTGTCTTGATCTCAACCCATGCGGGTTTTTTCCCCTTTCCCCTCCTTTTCTCCCCCTTCTCCCTACCCTGCTGTGGGGGAAGGGAGGAGAGCGAGATGCTGCATGGTCCTAGTTGCTGGCTAGGGTTAAACCACTATGCACATCTACATGTAATACATGCGAAATCCAAACAAAACACCGCCATGCATCCACATGGAGGAACAGAAATGCACTGTCAGGACATAATAAGAAAGTTGTCCTTGTGAAGCACTGCACAAAAATTCTGTTGTAGTTTTGTACCAACATTAAGCTAAATTGTTTTGGTTTTCCTCTTAATCTCTCTCTGTTTTTACTTTAACAGCTATAGAGAATAAAAAGCTATTTTGAGAGAGGAATAATCTCTGAAGAAGAAACATCAACTATGAAGATGAATACCAAAGAGAAAAAGAAGTCTATTTATCCTGAGACAGTTCTTTAAAGATGTGCAGTGAAGCATTTCAATGACTGCTTCAATTTTCACATTGAATGAAGTGTTGGAATGTAAGTAGATGGGCAAAAGGTGCAAATACATTTTGATTAAAAAAGGTTCTGGCTCATTATTTCGACTGTTCCAGTAAAAAGTTGCACCCGGTTTTAACCTTATGGAGGAGTCTAAATGCACAGAACTACTTCAACCAAAATTACCTGCAACTGATTAAAAAAGAATTAAAATAAAAATTCAGCACTCCTGACACTCTCTCGATATTTTTATTTTTTACTAGTCACTCTGAAGGTTAATTCTCAGAAAATACACAGTGTATTCAACCACCACAAGGAGCAGAATTTTAAAAGCTATCTTCCATTTTTCACATAACTACCTTTGATTACAAAGTTCAATATTAACAGAACACCCACAGTTAGCATTTGTGTAACAGAAAACAACTGATTTACAGTCTAAGGTGAACTATGTTTTCTCTTCTCCACCCTAATTTTATGTCATCCTTTGAATGCTGATAAAGCAGTGGGGTTTTTTCCCCCACACATCCTTTTTATAAGTAATGATTTCTTTTAAAATACAGTATTAAAGATGCTTTCTGGGCTTTGAGACTCTCTTGCGGGAAGAGAAAAAAGTCAAGGACTAGAAAGTAATACAGGATTATTTCAGAGAGATTACAACCTATCTCAGTTATACCGCTATCTTTGCAATTTGTCTTTCCACTCACTACATTCAGTACTAATCATAAGATAAGTGTGTTGTTTCTGCCATAATAATATCCAGTACAGTAAGAGAAACAGAGAAGACAACAACCCAGTCACAGACACCAAGGATGCTGCAATCACATTCTCTGTGGTATATGCCAGTTTTTTCCATCTTTTCCTTCAATACATCACAAATTAGTAAACCAATAATTAAGTAAATTCATAGTACCACTACATATACAGGGCAATATTTATTTCAAGCGGACAAAAAGATAGAGCATGAACAGGTAATCCAAGCCACAACCACCTCAAAATTTAAAAACAAAACCCCAAAACCAAACATCCTGCCCTCGCCCAAAAATAACCACAAAAAGAACCCCAGTACAAAAAACCAAAGAAGAACAGTCAATGGAGTATTTAACACTGTTTTTCAATGTCACAACCAACAAGAACATTGGAAATCAAGTCACTACTCTTGAACTTTGGGTTTCTATCAATAAGCTTTGCTGCAAACCATAATACTGTTCACTGCTTTCTAAAAGCCCCTCAGAGACCTTGTAATGAGAAACTAAAGGTCTACATGAGGATTCTAGTACCTTCTACAAAGACTTCCTATCAGCTGGACAAAGACTGCATTGTAATGGTTTTAGTTTGAGTCCAACACACTTATAATACCAATATTCTACCACAGAGAAGCTCCTGAACACAGCTTTACAACACATTACCACTTGGTATGCCACTTTCTTTTTTTTTTATACTTAAATAACAAAACCAAGAAAAATCCTCTTGCCTATACCTGGTACTACTTTAAATGTTGATTACATGAAGACTTGTTTTAACTCTTGCATGCAACAACATATGTAAAATTTTACTTTCAGTCTAAGTGCTAAACAACACTTTTCATATAGCTTCCTGGTTTTTGAATAAGGGAAGCCTGGACCAATAAAATAATAAAACTCCACACACACTGAAAGCTTCAGAATTTAATACAGACAACACAGACATAAAGTTGTTAAACTTACATATGATTGGATCTCCTTCCTCTGTTTGTTTTCTTTCCTATAACAGGAGTCCCAAAGTGTTCAGGATTTGTGAGTGGAAGCTGATCTAATGTCTGTTGAAATAAAAAAAATACATATACATACACATGTAAAAAACCTGGCATAAATTATTCTCCAAACTTCATATATAACTTTGTATAATCTGGTTAAAGTAATTTTTGTCAATAGAAAGACTTTCTCATTACAAAAGAAATACAGAAGTATAGCAGAAACATCACTGCTTTAATTTTAAGAAGTAATGTGGGTTTTTTTCGAGTTTTCTTCCACACCTTCTCCCCACCCCCAAATAATTAACTTTTGTCCCCCCCACACAGACAATTCTTCCCAGAAGTCCTGCATTTGGACTATTCAAACACAGAGAACTAAGTATCAGGTATTCTGCTGACCTGAGATACTCCATCTCTACAGAATGAAATTACTGCCTGTCCTATCATCAGGCTGAACACTCATCACCTATTTATAAATGAACAAAGGTTCCCCTATGAAATGAAACTGCAAGATACCCCGTAGGAGCAAACATGACAAGTTAACTGTATTTTGTTAGTAATTCATAATTTGATATGACAGAGAAAGATTGTAAAACAATTTTAAAGAGGTTGCTAATTGATACTATATTAGCATCTAAACAAAAAGAGAAGGAGCAAAAGAAAGAACTTTCTCCATTCAGGGAGAATGCTAAAGCATCAACAGAAAGACTTCAGGGATATGCAGTATCTTCTTTCCCTAAGACTGCTGTTAACTGTTTATATGACAAACATTCCAGATTTGAAGGCTCCTGGTACACAGAGTTTTTTGTACAGGCACTTATTCTTGTTCTCTGAAAGAAGGCAAGAAGCCTTCCAAAGTAAACGTAGTCCTCTGAATTACACTTTTGAGTCATGTATAAATTTTAAAATGTGAAACACCAAAAAGAATCTCAAAAGTATTCCATGTCAGACAGAGCTGGACATAGAGACAATAAAAGTGGCTTTTTAAATCTTAAAAGTAAATGCATGATTACTTCCAAGTGTGGTGGACGCCCTAAAAGACCCCACACACTTGGGAAGTCAGAGATGAAGCTAAAGCAACATCAGAACAAGACAATTGCGTGGCACTCGTCTAATTACAAAAGAAACTGGAGATGCAATTTTCCCTGCTGAGTAGCTATGCAAACATGAGGTGATTAGAAATGCACAGCATGCGTTTCACTGAGGGTTGGTGACAATGAATTGCGTATCAGTGACTTTTGGCAAGACATCAAAAGCTAACACAATAAGAATTGAAGGTAAAATAGTAAGTAGGAGTCACCTGAACGTAAGGTTTTTTTGAATTTGACAAAATAATCTGAAAATACTCTTGTTTCACCAAACAGGTCACAAAGCAATATGTATAGACTAAAATTTTCAACTTGCTTACTATAAAGTAATACTTCTGAAGCCACATTAAAATAGTATTTATGGAACAGAAGCAATTTAATTTTCAGGAGTGCTGATCATTAATAACAAAGAGATAATCAAAGGAATGACACAATTTTTAAAATTATGGCATTTATATCTGAATCCAGATTTAGGCATCTAATTAGGCCCTGCTTTTTACATGTACATAATCCTGATTTAGGATTCTAGACGGTATCTGAACCTTCACAAGAATACAGTAAGCAGGCAACAAGCTCAGCTGACTACAATAATAAAGCATATTTATGTACAACAAAAAAAAAATCCTGTCTTCAGTAGCTTTCCAGAAAGCTAACATGTTTACATAAATCTGCCCATCAGTCCAGACTGTCTTCATAACAAGAAGGAATAACCCTCACTCTGAAATTTCATATGTTTGAAATTTGATACAAACTTCTGCATACTTTCAATATGCAAGTCCCCTTTAAGACATGAAGCAGCTTCAAAATACTGTTAACTATCTTCAAATTAACAGGTAACAGCAACTTATAGTTTGCCTTTTAAAAGAAAAGCACTGATCTTCCAAGTTTATCAGCTATTAACATTTAGACTTGATCACCTACCTAAAATCCACCAGAACTTAATTATGTTCAAAGATATACATAAATTTTTTCATGTATCACATTTTGATTTTTTTCCAATTAATACACACAGGTAATTTTTTTATATAAAGCAAAGTAGTTCAGTGATCGCAGTTTTTTGTGTGACCTACAATATATGGTTTTCTGTGACCTTTAAGAACATAAAAATTAAAAATATGAAATGCTGATTTTGTTTCCTAACTTACACAGTTTGGTGAAATTTAATTGTATTTCTTGATTTAATAAATGAATAAGCCAGACCCTGTAGACTGTATTTTACTTAATCCCCATTTTTAGTAGCATGGATGTACATAACATACTGAAGACTGAGGTACTAAAAATATAAATTTTAAATTTTTCTAAAGTAAAAGTTATATACAAAAATTCTTCAATTACCTCGCTTTCAGCAAAATGTCTTTCTCCTTTTAAACACAGGGAAGAGCGTCTAAGAGTCTTCTCATCACCATCATCAAACACTGTCAGCAGGTAAGAAGTGAGGCAAGAAAAAAAAAAAAGGATATCAGTAAGTGATAAGCATCAGAAAGAATGGCTACTATTCCTGTAAGCAGTCCTTAAAACAAAGCTGTGCCTGGATACCGCTGGATATCAAGTAAAGCATTTGCACAGATCAACCAGATACATAAGCTGCTGTCTCACCACAGCTACTCCATCCTGGCATATGTTAAATGGAATCTTAAGCAATCAATAGTTGAGCAGACAATTCATGAATTGGGACATAAATTTAAAAATCAATGCAAGCTAGAATTGAAAAACTATTCTTCAAGCATTTTCTATTTTAACAGAACTTACTGGATAACCAGAACTCCTACCATGTTCAAATGGAAGCTATGCTTACTATGGGGAAACATAAATACATATTTTGAGAAAAAAAAAGTTACAGTTTACTGTTATACGGAAGTCCAACATCTTTCTCTACTGACTTCATTCAACTACACTACAAAACAACAGTGATATCAGCCTAAGCAAGACAACAATTGTTAAAGTGCACACAATCATCAAAACCAGTAGTAGTGACAGAACCGTGGAACTCCGTTTCCAGACTTTCCACTACCTCTGCTATCACTAGGTCAACTGGAAACAAGTTCATAACACAGTTGGCTTCAGCTATATACTTTATCCTTTTGAATCCTGAAATGTAGTGCACGTATTAAAGGTGGGATCTTCAGAAGCTGATAAACTGATCATATAAAAAGTAAGCTTTTGTCAAGTCTTCTACAGGCACTTAACAGACAAAAACCTGGTGATGAGTTTTAACTCTCGGGCTATGCTTGCATTGTTCTGTGAGACAAGAACTGACCTCCTCTCCCCTCCCCAACAGTGGTAACAACTATATTCTTGTCCCCACACTGCAGTGACCTTGAAGACTTTTGTGGGAAGGGAAATAACCCCAAGATCACCTTCAAATTTTGCATTAAACGTTAAAAGTTTCAGCAATTCCTTAACATGTCTCTTTCACCTTCCTTCATATCTTTTCTTCTGCCCATCAAGAGTACTGCCAAGCCTGATTCTATGAGCCTCAACAGAATTCAATCATGTGGTAGAAAACCAAAAATACGTAAACACTTTCACAAACAGAAGTCAAAATAAGAGTATTAGGAGAATGGCTGTAAACTGGCTAAAGATGCCTGGCATGACTGGAGAGATTTCAATCACGTTTGACTTTCAGATAATGGGTGCTATACTCTATTTTCAACATTTAGTAATTGAAATAAATAAAAAAAAACCCACAAAAAGCAACAAGGTATATAAAAAATATTGAACAGTATTTATTTGATATGAAAGTAACTTTTACCTGGTTCTGACAATTTTTCATTTTAAATTCAGTACTGTTGATGAACAAATTTCCCCTTGTGATTACCATTCCCCAGTCTGTGCTTCATACTATAGTAATTTTTGAGTACTGTTTAGTGATGTCACTTCAAAATCTGTTGAAAAGTACCAAGGGCAAAAATCGAACAAGAAAACACATAAATCTAAAGCTGCATCTCCAATGTTCCTAATTAAGTCCCCCCTTTAGTTAAGTGAAGTAGAAGGCAGCAGGTTCCTAATTCAGTTTGGGTTAATTAACATAACAGTCCTCCTTACATAATGAGAGATTAAAAATAAAAAAAAATCTATCCACTTCAAGGGATAAGCTGACTACAACAGAGGTAAACCTATTCAGAGCTAGGCAGGTAGCCACATTATGTATCTATCCTATGTGGTAATCTGCTTGTGGCCTCTTCTTTGCCAGAGGGATTCTTAATCTTGTTCCATAACATTAGCGCATTCAGAGGAAAAGCTTCACCTTCCTGAAAGACTTGTATGACCAGCATAGCACATATGGTTGTAATGCGTACGATATTCTGATCTAATCGAACATCCTCAAAACAATCTACTGAACAGATATACAGGAGTGTAATGCATTTAAAAACACCTACTCTGAAAATCCATGGAACAGGAGAAAAGAGGAAACAATGCAAATAATTTGAATTCTGAGAAAAAGCAAAATAATGACAAAAAAAGTGCAGGTGGGGATAAGACTACCTTTGAACATGCACAATTCTGCATATTTAGTAAAGCAAACAATCCTCTGGTTGGTTTTTTCCCCTCACAGTAAACAGATTTAAATGTTAACAGTATCATCGAAATTTTCTAAAGACTCATTTATATGAATGACAAAAAACTATCTATTTACCAGGATTGGAATACCTTGAGCTTTTTGAGGAATTTTTTATGACAGGCAAATAAACTAAGGGCACTCCATGTATTTATATAACTGTGCTAGACTAATTTTGAAAGGTTATACCAGTTGGGATTTTTTTAATTTAATTGAGTTCCTATCTTCCTTTGGTAGGAAAGCAGTAGCATCAAACAAGACATATGAACAAAATGATGTACAATTTCTATTGAAATAACATCTTATGAATATAAGACAGACAGGGATGCTCTTAAAGCAACCCTGTCCATACTTTAGAGATAAAAGAGTTCTCAAGCAGCCCCAAAATAGTTATTCCTCCAAATTCTACACGCTACTGCTGCAGTGGCATAAACGGTCTTAAATAACAACTTCTGGAAAGGTACTACCTCAGATCTACCTGTCCCTTCACAAAGTTTTTGACCAAATCATAGTAATTTTATTCACAAAGTTATTAACAATACAAGTAATTGTGTACCTCTCCTATGAAGAAAGACTGAGGGAATTGGATCTCTTTAGTCTGGAAAAGAGACAGCTGAGGGGGGACCTAATCAACACTTATAAATACTTGAAGGGTGGGTGTCAGCAGGACGGGGCCAGGCTCTTTTCGGTAGTGCCCAGTGACAGGACAAAAGGTAATGGGCACAAACTTGAACACAACGAGTTCCATCTAAACATGAGGAGGAACTTCTTTACCTTGAGGGTGGCAGAGCACTGGAACAGGCTGCCCAGGGAGGTGGTGGAGTCTCCATCTCTGGAGACATTCAAAACCCGCCTGGACGCGTTCCTGTGCAGCCTGCTCTAAGGTGGCCCTGCTCTGGCAGGGGGGTTGGACTAGATGATCTACTAAGGTCCCTTCCAACCCTATGATTCTGTGATTCTGTAATTAGATGCTTCTCAACAAGTGCTGTGACAACATTAGATAACTCCACTGGTTAGGATGTGCGCTAATTCTGAAATCTGGTAAATGGCAACTACCCCTTGAAACAGGACTTTCACTCAGATCTGCAAAGTCATCATTGTCTGTAAAGATAATTTCAGTCTCATTCCACTCGCCCTCCTGACAAAGATTATTCTAATCATCCACTGCTGGAGTCACTTCTCTCTCCAAGTGCATTACGCAGCCACCAGCTGCACTACTTTTACTGATTCTGCAAGGTCAACATGCTTTTGTCTGCTTTTATCTACAAAATATGGTTTTCAATCTCAAGTCTTACATCTCTTCTTATTTCTCAAGTTCGGGATTTTTTACAGACATCTGCTTTGACAGACTGCAACTCCATGACACCTACCTTCAAAATTTAATCTGGATGGACTCCTACCTCATACTTCTTGCTGAACTGCTAATCATACACCTTCTCAGAAGCATAAACATACACATACAACACAGTTCTAACACCAGCTATACCACTTCACTCTTAAAAGCTATTGTATCTGATATATATCTACATTTATTACCAAAACATTATCTATATGTTAATTCTTGTCTTCATACCTCATGTTTCACTCCATCCTCACCTGGTCTCTCCTTTACTCATATATTCTACTTCTCTCCAAAAAGAAAATATATTTTCTGCAACCCTTATCTGGAAGGTCTTATCTAGCTCTTTTGCTTTCTAGAAGGACTAAGACTAGGGAAAAAGAAAAAAGTCTTTCCCTGGCTGTTCAACATGACTTCATCAATAACAACCCTAAATATTTCAAAACAACTAAATCCTATTTAAGTATTGCAGCTTGTGTTTTAAAAGCACTTCTTTTCCTTTTTTAAGGAAGTATGACAGGATGTTTTGCTTCAGAATATTTAGCAGTAGTTTATTAAATATCTGAGCAGTAGTTACCAATTACAGAGCAATTCACTAGGTCTTTATTTGGGGTCCTAATTTCGCACTGCGAGGGGTACAGTTTCTTATAAAAATACAAAATAAGTAGTTCAGTGTGGGGTTTTTTTAATATGAACTTTGAATACGTAAGCATCTCCAAAAATTACCTGTCACCATGCTTAAGACACGTCCAGGTCACAGGCTTATTTTTGTCATGAGTTTTATTTAAATACATAACTCTTTCTCTTACCTACAGTGTACCAACTTGCATCTGTTAATTTGTTGATAACTGCTTCCTGGTATGTTCCATCTGGATTCTTCACTTCCACAACAGTTCCTACCTAAAATACAAAAACCACTTAGCACATGAGAGCTTCTAAAACAGGCAATGAAGTTAGCATTTTGCATTTAACCGAGTTCATTTCTAACCTATTTCTATGTTAAATATATCATACTTTTCCAGTACATATATATTGCAGAGTATATTTGTATCCCTCAAAACTTTCTTTCATGCCTCTAAACTAAGACAACTGAGCTGACTATTTCCTGCCAGCAGGTGGGGAACAAGAACCAACTGGAGTGATGTCATTCTCTTGTATAAGAGCTTGCCGATCAAATCCTCCAGCTGAGTTTTCCAAAGCAACGGTGACTAAAAATCAGAGCCAGCCAAACTTACAGCTTTAAGGTCAAAAAGAACAGAGGCTTGCATCAACCTGTATGCTACTTTCCCTTTCACTACAAAGGAAAAAGTTAACATGAATAGAGTACTAACTCTAGCTTTGCTGCACTACCTTTTATGCTTTGTGATCCTACCTGGCCTGTGTAATAAATTGAACTTTCCACTTTCACCCCACACTGCATATACACATTTACGTCAAGTACTGAAAAAGAATGCTTTTCAAAGAGTTAGGAAAATACAATACAAATTTATTACCTTTAAGGGACCCTTTATGTGGTCATCCTGCACCTCCACTGTTGAAGAATCATGTCTAAAAGTTACCTAAAAAATATAAATTCAACTGATACAATTGAGCAGCAGAAGCACATGCAGATGTCAATAGCCCTTCTTTTACTCTCATCATACAGTTAGTCACCATAATCATTCCACTTGATGAAAACTGTGGTTCATTCATGTATTTTAGAAATGTGAGGAGACAATTTCTTAGTCATCAAAACTTTT
This sequence comes from Rhinoptilus africanus, assembly GCA_013400135.1. NCBI lineage: Eukaryota > Metazoa > Chordata > Aves > Charadriiformes > Glareolidae > Rhinoptilus > Rhinoptilus africanus. Next base: position 15,035 of record VXBO01013296.1, on the reverse strand, counting down.
AAAATATTTTTTGTCTTTCAGAATGAAACCATTATGTCTAGAGGAAGTGATGCACAACAGTTTACCAACAATGTTTAATGGCTCAAAACAATCTCTGCAGTCTCTTAATGATTCGAATTGTACTGCTCTAAGTACCACACCAAGAAAGTTTCAAGAGTTCTGAGCATGGATAATTTTTAAGAAACATTTGTATTTCAATGCTCTGAAATCAAACAGGTTTAGCATCGATATCTAGAAATCAAAAGTTCAGATACAAAGTAACCTGAAATCTCTGGTCACCATTGGTCATACGAAATACACAGTATTTCAATTCTGATTTAGAGCCATCTGTTTTTATTTACTTTCTGCAATTATCTTAAAGGTATTTTACAGCAAAAAGGAACTCTATCCAAAACCATGAGCCAGCCGCAATGTACTATGATGAAAGGTAAACAAAGCAAATTGCTATTGTGTACTCCAGAATGGTTTTTCCTTTTACAGATGCCTTAGGGCTTTGACTCTTTTAGGGGAAAAGATATTTGATGCCAACAGTTTTTGCTTCTTGAGATATTCATACATACTCAAAAAAATACTGGTTATTAAAAGAAATATTCAAAATCTAAACTCAGTATGATAGCACTAGCCTTTCTTGAAGCTGAGAAAAGTGACATCAGTATTTGTTAGTGTGGGTTTTAAATCCCATGGTATTTGTCACTGCGAATCTCTTCTGTCTCAGGCAAAAGATTAAGACATTCAGCACATCAACCTGTTTAGATTCAGTCAGAATTTCCCTTTTCTTCACCATCCTGAAAAGACAGTCCTGGCTGGCTTTATACAGCAGGTGATTCACTAGTTCCTGTTTAATAAAGACCTACATAGAAAACGGTTTCTTCTGAAACTTCTGTGGAGGGTGCCCAAATATAATTGAGTGTGGATGATGGTGCTTACTGTTTTAGGAGACACTGTGAAAATAAACTGGCTTAAAGAGCTCTCTAAGAAAAACTGTAATAGATCCTACGAAGACGGACTACCACTCTTCTAATACTAAAAGTCTTGCCCTTTAGTCAAATTTGTACTGCCTTCGAGACTTTTCACAAGTCCAGGCAAATCTTCGTTTTTACTGCTTTCCACAACAAAGCATGTAATGTAGTTACGTTGTTAACGTAAAATTTGGTACCATGTACAGTACCTGCCAAAAACTGCTAAACTGTGAAATACAGTGTCTATTGATACTGAAATAATAAATACATTCCACTTACATTAAATTGTGTAAAGTTATTAAGTTATTCTGGTGATGGAAAAGTTATTATGAAGGTATGCCTCAAAATATTATAGGAAGCAGAATGCAACAGAAGAAGAAAGCAGGTAAAAGGAGACACAATTAGACATGTTACTAGCCTGAAGATAACATACTCCATATTGAAAACATTTTGTTGTCACCCTCCTTTCCCAACAGAGCATCTACTTACAAAACGTAAGTGAAAGCTTCAAACTAAACTTAATGTTATGAAGTTAACTGATGTTTCTTTTCCTTTAGTGGTACTAGGAGACTAGGGCATAAAATACACTGGGGCTAGAAGAAACTGTTAAACAAGTGGAAAATAAATGCAGCAGATAAACTATCAAAATTCCAGACAAAGTACACCTGATAATAAGAATCTTGGTTAGAGCTAATACTGGGGAAAGTCTGCATGTGCCAGAAAGAGCTGAAAAGACTTTTAGATAACATCACGGGGTCACTGTTAAGTCTAGGGAAGGTATGTTCCTGGTGGTGGAAAGACAATGTAACCAGATATTGTTACTGCACTCACACACACAAAAACCCCTCAACCACAAACCACGTTACTCTACAAAGCAAAAACCATACTGGGGCTTAACTGACCCAAGCTGTACAGTAACAGCGAAGACACACATGAACTTGAATCCACAGGGCTTTAGGCATAGCCTCCACAAACAATTTAAAGTAAAAATGCTAATCCATTTCATTTCAACATCTTTCTGCAAAACATTGCAGTCACCGAACTGCAAGTAATAAACCCGTAAGAAAACACTTATCAATGAAAACCAAAACCTTAAAGTGCAAGTGGACATCTAGGATGGTGGGCTGAAAGCTCTCTGAAGAGCTGAAAGGAGTTAAGGTTTCACTGATCTAGGCACAACAGAATTCCTGTGCTTAAATACTGATACTTAACAGCTTAAATACCAATACTTAGTCACTTAAACTCAATGGTGCTGTAAAGCATAGACCAGCTGATGCTGTTAAGAGTTATGACTAATGAAATGAAAGGACCACTAATTTGTTCTAAAGGCTTTTTAAAGATGTCAGATTTAAGACTAAATAGTTAACATTATTATCAAAGAAGTGACAACAGTCCTTCACAACAGGGCTTTTGGAGATAGCCTGCTCTCTCCTTCATACATACTAGAGGCAAAAATCTGCCATAGCATGAGGGCAGGTTCAAGCAATGCACGACAGTTCATAACAGAAGCTCTTTTATAACAGGTTATCACCACTCACACATTTTCACTTGTATTCACAGTAAATATAAGAAAAAAATTCTGCCACTATAACTCTGTTGCAGAATAACAATCTAATTTATTTTTCGTAAGTGCTTTTGATCCTTGCTGTGTTATATTTCTGTATGAGGTTAAGAGGCAGAGCAAAAAAACAGTACCTGCTCCCAGATTAGAAGCTTTTAGGGCAACATTATCCAAACAGAAATAAGGCCATTTTACAGTGTAGAGTTACTATGTAATAAACAAAAGGCCAAACATTGTTCTCCTTATTTCTAGAAATGATACTTTAAATTTCCACAGGATGTTAAAATGTATCTCTTGTACTCCCTCACCACAATTTGTATTTGCATTGCATGTAGCTTATGTTGATTCATTCAGTCATTAACAAGTCATCATAAAGATCAGGTGAGATCCCGTTTGCTATTCTGTAGGACTCAATATGCCAAGTTTTTGTTGGAAGACAGCAGGGTTTAATCTTACACCTCAAGCGTTATCTAGTTGACGCTGCTAAATGGCAGTGACCTGTGCTCCTGAAGTAAAATAAACCATACTAAACTTACTTTGAGGAGTTGTAGCTATTTTCTGATAACATTTTCCCATACATATACCTACATTTGTCAAATTTTGATCCATTACTTTAAGGTCAGCCTATGGCATTGAAGGCCACAAGTACTGGATACAAGCAGATGACAAAGCAGTGAAAGAAACAGAATGCATTTAATTGCATGTGGGTGGGGGGAACCCTTGCCCTCCCAACAAAATAAGCTTCCTGTTATTTCAAAGACTGCCTCCAAGGAAAGGGCAGACTCTTACTTGTCTTGAGACTATAAAGGAGTTTCATGTTGTGCTATTTTGAACACTGATGACTTTTTTCCCAAAAAAAGGTGTTTGCCGGAAAACCACATACCTTGACTTTGACAAGTCTTTTTGCTGTCTTGATCTTGGCTTCACAGAAGGCTCCTCTATACTTTGCACTCACATCAGTGCCCACTGTGAGATAGGGAGGCTCATCAATGGCCTGAAACAGAAAGGAAAACAAATAGGTTTTAATTACTGGCCACTGGCAATATAGCTCACACGGTCTTGCTAGCTTTTGTGGACAGAGCATTACAAAACAGACCAATAAAACTTACCTTGACAGTATATCACAGCAGTAGAAACACAGAATGCAACACTAAGCTCATACAATGACTACCATAAATACAAAAAAACTGATACCACAGTTGTCTGCAACAAGCACCACATAAACCCCCAAATTCTGCACCAACTGAAGACACTACAGATGGCCAGTTATGCTGCAACAGTGAAGGCCAATCAAGTGTTCTACCTTCTCCTTTAATTGCCTCAAGATCTGATGAGTTTCATGAAGAAACTGGTGTTTATTTCCCACAAATAATTAAGGTTCTTTTTTCAGTAATAGGTAGAACAACTCTGAAGAGATTTTGCTTCTTCACTTTTGAATAAAGTAAATTATATAAGGTGGGTGCTCAGCAGAAGAGCAGCCCTGAGGGGCAGAGTACAGTAGGAGAATAACAGTAGGATAAATGCACAACGAAGGTGAAGGGCCCAGACAAAAAGACAAGGTTCTGTAACAAGCAAGGGGAACTGGTGATGCCCAAAATAGGGAAACAAGAAACAGAAGAGGAGGGAAATAAGTGGTTTTGGAAATAGGAGGAGAACACGGGTTCAATTAGAGTGAGTTCATGGAGGCTCTGTTACTTCAAAGGAGGTCCATCTTCTCTCACTCAACCTCTCGGTGTAATCTGACAGAGGAGATTCCAGATATCTGAACCACTTCACTATCATTTCATAAAATGTGGGTAGAAAGAAGGCAGAAGGTGACAAGCAACCGGAGTGAAGTATGTTTTTAAGAGCTGCAAGCCTCCATGAAGCCTGAAACAAGAGCTGGGAAGAGAGATCTAAGCCCTTGTCTAAGACCACATCATATTCCTGCACCCCTACAGATTCAAACACAGCTTACAAGAGGCAACTCTGGCACATGCAGGCTCTCTATGGAAAGAATACAGACTATCTCCTTCATAGGTCTCAGAGCTACTATTTGATAATGAGGTGCTTGCATTCAGCATCAGGTAATTCCCACTGGCTGTTTCCAGCTCCAATACACCAGAAGTAAAGGCATGCTGAATGCTTCAATGCATCATTTTTCAGAAATTTAAGTTTTGCAAAACTTGAAATTGAGATACGTGAGATGCTACAATGTTAACTCTGCATTAATGATGTTTTACCTTGACTCTGTTCAAGTCCACCTCTCGCTATCAGATAATAGAATATATTTCAGAGTACTAGAAAAGTGTTACCAATCTGCGCTTGTTAAGATCATCAGAAACATGAATGCTCTAATGAATCGCTCCCTCTCTCTCTGCATGCATGGTGTTGATTACATGCAGAGTAGTAGGATACACTGCTCTGGCAGCAGTATATCCGTGAACATATACTTATTCCTATTCCAGACTTAACAATAAAACACAACTAAGATTAACAAGGTATCTGTTAAGAGTGTTGGGATTCTGAAATTCATTCCTCCTTGCTTGTCTAACTGTGTAAATGTACTTGCCTTCAAGGCAGGCTGCAATGTTTTTCTCTTACTGCACTTGGAAAGATGCTGAAACAGGGACTCAGATGGCAATAACTTGATTTTGCTTAGTACTACTCTCCGTAGAGTGTACCAGGTAGTGGCTGCTTCACACAACATAAATCTGAACAGGGGAAAGCAGGGATGTATTCTCTGCTTGCAGAGTCAGTAAAGCTCCAAGAGGGCAGCGTGCCTCCTGCTCTCCCCACTCTCTACTGAAGAAACTCTTTCAGCACTACAACGCTGACAGTCTCATGCCAGCTGATCTTACAAACTTAATAGAAAGCATGGGGTCTTGAGATCACTTTAACAAGACAGACAGATCCCAGATGGGTCCACACAGATGCACATAGCTAGAAACCTCCTACAAACAAATACGTCAAGAGTTGGTTGTGTCAGTATTAGCTTGTACCTCCCTATACAGCCAAACAAATTATTTCAAAGAACAATTCATAATGTGAAGTTTAACTTACAGAAAATAAAGAACACTTTTTCTTCACTACTACTAAACATTGAAAAAAAAAATGTCTGCAGTACTGGGAACCAAGGCAATCTGAAGCTTTGGTCTTTGACTATTTGGAAGTTTATAGAAGAGGAACAGGTAAGCCAACAATCAAACTTTAAAACAGGATTTTAAATTCTTAGTAAGAGAAAAATCACCATTATTAGTGATTAAGTTTATCACGACTGCGGCTTATTTTTAAAAGCTTCTTCCAAAAAGAATATTCATTTGAAAAAACAAACATCTGTAAGAACTGACTTCTGTTACTACCACACAAGTTAATTTCAATCCCTAGCCTAAATTTCCTGAACTTACTTTTACAGTAGCTAACTCCTTTCACTGGAATTAGTTAATATTTACCATTGTAAATAAAGTCATTTCAAAGAATAGCAAACATATGGACCATTTGCTTACCACTGTACGCATGTTTACTAAAAATACAGCACCAGAGTGGCTTTTGAGAAGAAAATGTATACTGATGAAATGCATTTCATAATTATCATTATGAATCATTATATATTTTTAAATAACTGTGTGAAATCTTCAGTGGATACATATAGGAAATTTTCTTCAATTTTATTATTCCATTGAAAAACAGATTCTGTGGCGCTTTTTTCCCAAATCACTGAATTGAAAATTGCAAAATACTTTCCTCATTCTCACAGATAGTGTCATTAGAAAGTGTTAAGTTAAAACAACTAGCAAGATGTGATGCATCATAGAGAATGCAAACTAGAAAAGTAAAGAGTGATGATCAAAGTCTGGCATTAATTCCAGATTACCCTTACCATGACTTTGTCATTTTCACCAACTCTAAATGAGTCACTTGTTCTCAAGCACGTTTTATTCAATTCCACCAAAATTAGATAGAGATTAAAAATAAGTATACAGCTATTTTTACCTTTCTGTTATCCCTTCTCTGCTTTGTGCTTACGTCATTTAATAGACACTCTTACACTCAGAGTGAATGTATCTTTGACTATTTAGTTCTGACGTGCTTTGGCAGTATTTGTTTTTATTCTTTCTTTGATTTTCAGTGCAGGTTACCAGAAAAAAAACAGTATGTTAAAATGCAGCTAAAATCTGAGAACATGATTCAGTAACCTTGGAAAAGGTATTACAAGCATATTGAAATTATCTTAACAAGAAGCACTGCAACAGTCTTTAAGAGAAAGGGGGAGACACAAGGTTGGCTTCTTAAAATTACTGAAGATTTCATTTTGAGACAACCCTACTACTCTCATGTGTTGTTGTCTCCAAAGGCTGCAGTCTCAGCCTTCATTTTATTTTACAATCGAAAGTAATCTAAGGTAATCTGAATTTGCATTTTATATATGCGAACATAGTATCTTGCACTTCATAATTCGTAGATAAGAATCACCTTTTCAGCAGCATATCACACATAAACCCACCAATAAACTTTTGGTCAACAGGAAAACTGAAAAGTATGCCCAGGACACACCATCATTCATTTATAATGAGATCATGAACTTCTTTCATTCACAGCACCTTCCAGATTTCCTCACTCTCAACTCTCTCAATGTTTATATGTCTCCATACTCTCTCCAAACATCTTTCAGTTCACAGAGGAGAAAGAAGAAAGGGAAAAGTGAAGCTGACGGTAATCTCTAGGTTTGCCTTTTTTTCTTTTTTTTTTTTTCTTTATTTTTAACTATTGGCTAAAGGCTGGTGTTTAAGATCCTCACTGAAACTAACCACCAACCAGGCGCTTATGTGAGGCACCACTATTTTGTTTGCATTAATGACTGAAGCCAGGCTAGCAGAAGGGGAGCAGGCTCTGCTGGGTGACAACGAGAGATGGACATCCTTCTCCCAATGGAAACCGGGAGTGTGGGGCTCCAGCCAGGCTGGGGGCACGGAAGGGCTGTTTTGGAAAGAGACTGGGGCACGAACCTCCCGGTCCGTCGCTGCAGTCGGAGGCTGACTGCTCAAAGCCTGACGTTACCAGCGGTTCGAGCGGCTCCCCAACGAGCGGCCGGGGGCCGGTTCGATGCTCTGGCTCCGACCAGGCCGCCGGAGGGACGGAGGGCCCGGGTGATTCCGATGAGCTCCTCAGGGACGGCGGAAGAGCCGCAGTTTCCCTGGGTCCCTGCCGCTTTAAGAGGAGGGGCCCGAGCCGGGAAGCTGCCAGAAATTTCTGGCTGCCGGAGCCAGCGCCGAGCGCTGCCGCCCGCCCGCGCTCCCCCGCGGCGCCCGGGGCTCCGACAGATTAATCGCGGATTGCCGTTACGCTAAATTTGTCCCCGTAAGGCGATTGCCGGGTAAAGCCGCACGCAAGGCTCCTCGGGAGCCGGCCGCTGGAGGGGCCGTGCCCCGCCCGGTACCGTCCCCCTCCCCCCCCGCGGCGGGAACCCGAGCGGCGGCGGTACCGGCAGTGCCGGGGGCACCCGACGCCCTGCCCGCGCCGCGGTGGGCACGGCACCGGGGTGCAGCTAACGCTGCGGTCAAGGAACAACAACGGTAATTTCTGGCATTCTCTTGGGTGAGCAAGAAGGAATAAAAAAAGAAAAGGACTTGCTGCAGTTTTGTGCTTTCCGTTAGGAAATCCGAACTAAGGGGCAACCGCCATACTACTACTACTGCCTCTGAACATCGCTTTATCAATGGAAATGGGATGAATAGTTTCTTTGCACAACCAGCCGCGTAGGAACAGGACTTTCTATCCGCAGCAGAGGCTGCCGCGGCTGAAAAAGCTGGTTTACCACTTAAATAAGGAGCAGTCTCTAAGGTGACCAGTCAGCAATTTCCACCAATTCAGTGGCTGAATTTTCTTTGGCAGGCAAAGCCGGCTGCTGGAAGGGTTCCGGCTCCAGCCTTCGAGCCGATTATCCTTGGAAGGACTGATAAGTGGCTAGATGCCCACATCATAAAACAACGCGCGCATCTTCTGAATCTGGACATTTACATTGGTATTAATAGTTATGGTCTTCCAAGTGTGAGGGAGGAAAAACACACCTCCAGAGCACTTTGGAATAAACATTTTAACAATCTAAAATGGTAGTATCACACTTTTACATACCTTTTAAGGCTGTTAAAGAGGTCAGTTTTCCAGTTTTTCTAGACATTTAGGTATTTTCCATCTACGGGGGATGAAATTGTCCTCACACCTCATCTTTCAACTGTGTTGCATTACTATATTCAAATTCCTTTGTAAAGTCTGTCATGTCATACAGCAGCCGATAAAATTGCCTTATGTTGTCCTTTGCCTATAAGCACATCTAATACAGTGTCTGTGAATACATTATTTCTATCTCCTAATCTGTATTCCTCTGCACTATGCACAGGATGTTCCAAGTAAACTACATGAAAACAAGATTAAGCATTCAAGCTAGAAACACAGCAGACATGCTTAGCAGGAAAACCTGCAGGACTGCTTTCAGATTAACATGCAGAGAGAAAACTGGGTCTGTACCTTCCCTTTATTTGTCATATAGACAAAGTTTGAAAAGCCAGGATTTCAGTTTCTATTAAGCATTCAAAATTCAGCATTTATCTACTCCACAAGACTCTTGAGTTGAGAAACCAGTGAAACATTTTCAAGACGACAAAAAAACTCCAACAATCCCACAACTACTGAAAAGAAAGGACTGATTTTAGTTCTTAACTGGAAATTTAACACCTGCTTATTTTCAATAACCAAGCTTCAGAAAAAGCTTGTTAAAAGATTCAAGACAACCCGCACCAGGCATCCAAATTAATTACTGAGTTTAAAAAAGAAACATCGTAAGGTTCAACATCTAGGTTTTTTCTCATCCATATTAAGCAAGAGGAACAGTGGCAGAACTTTTTTCTACTGTGTACGGTATTTTGAAGTTAGCTTTCCATGAGAACATAACTTTCTCATGGTTTGCATGTCTTCCATAATTTAAGATCATAGAATGGTTTGGGTTGGAAGGGATCCTTAAAGGTTATCTAGTCCACTTCCCTTGCAATAAGCAAGGACATCTTCAACCAGGTCAGGTTGCTCAGAGCCCCGTCCAACCTGACCTTGAATGCTTCCAGGGATGGCACATCTACCACCATCACTGGGCAACATGGTCCAGCGTTTCACCACCTTCACTGTAGAAAATTTATTCCTTCAATACAGTCTAAATCTATGCACTTTTAGTTTAAAACCATTACCCCTTGTCCTGTCACAACTATAAAGTTTGTCCCCATCTTTCTTATAAGCTCCCTTTAAGTACTAAAAGGCCACAAACGTTTCTTTTGATGCAGCCCAGGCTACAGCTGGCCTTCTGGACTGTGAGTGTCAGTTCATGTCCAGTTTTCTATCCACCAGTACCCCCAAGTCCTTCGTGGCAGGGCTGCTCTTACTCCCTTCTCCCACAGCCTGTATTGATACCGGGGGTTGCCCCAACCCAAGTGCAGGAGGCTCACTTGGCCTTGTTGAACCTCATAAGGTTCACATGGGCACACTTCCAAGCTTGACCAGGTCATTCTGGGTGGCATCCCTATCCCTCCAGCATGTCAACTGCTCCACTCAGCTTGGGGTCATCTGCGAACTTGCTGAAGATGCACTCGACCCCATTGTCTATAGATCCTTAAGTCTTCTAATGAAAGGCAAAAGTTTCACGTAGCCAGTAACTCGAACTCCCATTCCACCCTGCAGAATTAGCAGTCACTCCAAAGTCATTCAACAGGGTTTCAGAAGCATTTGGGGCAACGAAGGCTTGAAGACTAAATTTTCAAAAATAGTGTAATTTTTTGGAAAAGGGGTAAACACAGCATCTCCTAGACAAATTGTGAAGAACTGTTTTCATGACAACAGATGAAAAAAACCCACAAAGAAACCATTAAAAAGCTTTTTCTCCACTAACTAAGATACTTAAATAAAAAATATTACCTTAAATATTTTCAAACTGCAGTAAGTTCTACCCAATAGCAGAGATCTACCCACACACTGCAGAATCAATCTCTTAATAAACAAAATTATTGAGCATAATTTGGAGTGCAAGATTTTGCTTACAGCTCAACTTACCGTCATTAGAAGGACACTCAACTTTACAGTAATAGCAGACATCTTCCGGAAAAAAAAATTAGTATAGCGCATTTAATGTACTCAATTAGCAGATAATGTATCTATAGTTGATTACAAATACATTCCTCATGTATTTTCAGAGCAAGAAAGATGACAAATTTCTAAAACTTTTCCGCAAGCTTTATGTTACTGAGGCACATGACTCCTCAGAGAAAAATGCAACATATGAAACACAGACTGAAGCCCAGAAGATAAAAAACTCCTTTAAAAATGTAAATCCATTGCCCCATCCTCCATCTCCCAGAAACAAGAACACCGCAACAGGAAACAGTAAGAATTTTTCTGAAAACTTGCAAAGTACAACACAGAATGAAGGGCAGCGATGTTTTTCATATGAAAAGGCTATCACATGAAAGCCGAAGAGTCAGAGTGTGCTTTGGGATGAAAAAAAATCAGATTTTGGCTTGATTTTTTGTTACTGTTGTACATTTCAGACAAAGGAAAAATTATTAATTTTGAAATTAATTTTTGATATTTTATTTATTTCAAATTATTCGGTTACATCAGTTCAATGTCTAGCTTATTTAAAGTTCTTAAAAGTCTTGAAAAGGTACAAAAGATGGTTTTCCTTTCTGAATAAAAATGAGCTATGTGGAAAGGATTTACAGGCTCTGAGATCATGAGGGACCAAGTGATCCAAACCAAGAGGTTCAATTCAGTAACCACAGGTAATATTTCCTTTATTTAATGTATCTGTTTTAAATGCAAAATGTATTTTCATTATTTTTACTTTACTATCTGTGTAAAGTTGAATTTCTATGGAACTAGTAATCCCTTCTGTTTGGGTTTGGAACTATGCTAACTTGATAGATACAGAATTATAAAATTATTTCAACTCTACTTTACTCAGAAAATGAGAAAATTTCAAAGAAAAGATTTAAAAGTGAGTCTGTCCTAATCATTGGCAAAGAGCAGCTTGATTCTCCATCCAGAAATCTACTGAGTAGTGTAATTTCCAAACATTCACACTGTAATTACCTAATTTCCCATTCAAAACAGCAAATTCAGAACAGTGACCGTGCTTAAAAAAATAGAGTATTTAAAATTTTTTTTTTCTCCTGCCACACTGAATAAACCCCACTGAATTCTGATTCTGTTCCTAATTTGGTCACAGACTTTCTGCACAACAATAGGACCCAGCAGGCATGTACCAACTATCAAGTCTGCAGAATGGGGCTAATGCCTATCTTTCTCAAAGGCAAATAGGCATTTGATGTTTCTCTAGTACTGTGAAACCTAAGAATGGAAATCTGTATTCTTTCTATCAATATAGCATATCACTCTATAAAATGTTTTATTTAATCAAACACTCCAGAACTGCTGATCAGTCTCTCTAAATATAATGCCAGTTCTTTACAATTCCTTCTGTAGGTCTCTTTTCTTGTTCTGTATTGCTGAAAGACCACATGAAGGAAAGATATTTTGAATGCCTGCTCCCACTGTTTATCCCTCTGAATAGAAAATCTTTTTTGAAATCAATCATTGTCATAGCTAACAGGTTGCAATTTTTCTGTAAGGTTTAACCAAACACTCAAACTATTTAGCATTATACTTTAAGACCTCAAATGGTGCAACTTCATTGATTTTGGTCATACTACTTTTGTATGTTACAAGTGAAGTCTGAACATTAAGTTACTACATATGTACAAAAAAAATTTTAAAAAGGATTAACTTGAAATTAAGGAGCTTCTACATAAAGACTTCTCTTTTCATCGTGTATTTGAAAGACTTCTTTCAGATTTCATGCGTTTAGTGCAAGAACCAAAATGCATTAAAGCTTGAAGAGTTTTAAGTCAAAAAAAAGGGAAGTACTCAATGATGTGTTTCACTAGAGGATAAAATAATTTAGTAAAAATAGGGTCCTCAACACCAGTTCTGCACTTGAAAATAAGTTATATTAAGTCTTTCTCTTGACAAACATTATTTTTCAACTAAAAGCTTCAGATAATGCTTCGAGGCACTATTTAAATTATTAGCTCTTGATAAGTTGCCTCAATTTTAAAAATGGGCCACAATTCTGTCTACAGATGCTGCTTATGCCACAAAAAACGTGCCATGTTTCAAAGCACTGAAAAGAATTATATGATAATGATATGCTTGTGTTCCAAATGGATTGAAACAAAGATTATTTGATAGTTTAATCAAACAAACCAGTCCAGGCTGTTCCTAAGCAAAATAATGAAGCGACTAATATAGGACTATGTGAAGTCTGCAAAATCAACAGTCAATGAAATCGCAAGAGGGAAAAAAACATTGTTTTTAAAACAATTTGATAATTCTGTGACAGTATTTCTAGTTCCAGTCAAAGATAATTTAATGATTGTTTTCTTTTAAATAAGTTAGTTCTAAAAAAAATAAAAATCAATATAACAGTAAACAGAACAGGAAAATAAATATATCTAAAAGGAAATGTCTGTATCCTATAGCAAATCTATTCTAGATAACTAATAAAAATGCTGTCATTTTGGTTGACAGAAAAAATGACAATATTTTTAGATAAAAAAACCTGATAACAAGAACAGCAATGGTGAACAGAAATGAAAATCAAATCATTATCTAAGAATGTTGCAGTTTTTCATTGAAATTGTAGCATATTAAGCTTCTGTTTATTTTCACCTATTTTTAAAACTATTTTCTATTGTGTAAAACTTCAGAAGCAAATTCATACCAAGTTGAAAAACGGAACCTTAAAAAACAAAACCAAAACAAACCAGAAACCATGACTCCTTTTTCTGCAAATACAAAAAAATTTCTTGCCTTGGTTAATTTCCATACTTAGTACAACACTTTCTAAACTAATTATTGAGAAGGAAAAGGGGGGAGGATTTATTTTTATTCCTAGATTAGAACAGAAAGGGAAAGCAGAAGGGATGATTTACTAATTCGAAACCTTGCAGCAGAATGAGATTTCTGAAACATTGACCCAAGTCAATTCACTAACAGCAGCTATCATTTTCTTAGTCTTACAATGTTTAAATATGTATTGATAAAATAACATTCCGAACTTCTAAGCATTTAAGATGTTATGTTGCATATTTGTATGAAATCATGACTGTGACTAATCTGTAATTTAATATAAAGGACTTATAACAGGCTAACACACTAAACTATGTAATTACTCTGGTGAAAAATCATGTGTAGCCTTTGGATTTGTATTTTGCCAGTGTTGCTAATTAGAACGATGGGGGAGTACCAAAAATTATGTCAAAACTACATTCCACTGTCAACCAATATGAAACAAAAAAAAAGTAAATATGAAACAAAGTGAAAATACAGCATTTTTCTCAATGATAAAGAATCAAACCCTCCTAAAGGCAGATTATTTAGTAAATAAAGCACAACACATCAAAGCTATGCAAAAATCTAAGCATTCAGGAACTAAGAATGTGAGCACCATGGTTCTAGAGACAGAATGTGTTTGTAGCAGACAGACAACTGTACACAAGAGTCTATTGAAAGCACAGTAGTATAAAGTGGCTAATGCCATACAGCAACACAAGAAATTTTTAGACAGGAGACGGGATTTTTAACTCTGCCATACTCTTTCAACTGCTGCCTAGTCATTCAGTGTAAAACCACTGGGGACAAAATATTCAGAAAGAAATAGGAAAATGAGTTTAGAAAATACCTAGAGACTGAAATAACTTAATATAATCGCTTTACCAAGGACTCTATTAGGATGGATGAGATTCCTAGGGAAAAACAAACAAAAACTTAATTACACATAAAAGGTTATCAAGGCCATTCCTCTCAGTAAGATCATTTTAGCTGTATTATTCATAACAGATGTCTGTCATATCTATTATTAAGTTCTGGAGTGAATATTCCACACTCTCTGCACGCAACATATTCCAGTGCTTACACAGTCTTCCATAATATCTTATCTAAATATTTCTTGCTGCTGTTATTTCTTGTCTTATCAATACTGCACACGGAGACCAGTGTGCTTCTGCTTTACAGCTTTCAAGAGATGCAACTCCTTAGAGCAATCTCATCTCTAAAATAAAGAAAAGAAATTTAAAACCCACAAAAGAAACAAGTTATTGTATAAATTTTACCTATAGGCCATATTTTTACAACACCCTGTATTTCTAATTGCTGTCCTTTGGAGTTTGCTGTAATTACCCTATATATTTCTTCAAGCCGGTGCCCAAAAATGGACGCAGGTTATTGCCTAGTTGACCGTGAGAGAAGCAAACAGATTATTTCACACAATTTTCAAATAATATTTTAACATTCCAACATTGTGCCTTTTTGGCACAACTATGACGTTGCCTCAAGTTCCATTTATTTTTTGGCTGTTTCTCCCCAAGAACTGCCCCCCAGGGGAGGAGGAAATAGCATACAGAACGTTCCATTTTCAATAGCAGTGAACTGTTAATGTG
>VXBO01013283.1:0-31771 GCA_013400135.1 Rhinoptilus africanus | reverse complement strand
GCAATTCTATGGTTCTATGATTCACCGAGGTCCAAATCCACACACTAACAAAGTCATTAGCTAGTCTTCCACAGATTTAAGCGGGAACCAGAATTTCAGCCTTTGGGGGTTGTGCAGGTATTTTCAAAAAGTTCTTAAGAGAATTCTCATTTCTATACCTGAGCACTAGCAGTTTGCCATCAGCAGCGCCTGAAAACAGGGTTATTCAGCTGTTGCACGAGTGCTGTCAGAGCCATGTTGCAATGCTGTAGCTCAATTAGACTACTGTCTCCATAGCAGCAGGCAGCTGAGGCTAGGGTGGAGACTGAAAACCAGCACTTCCTTTTCTAAACCACTGATTTTCATGCTGGAGAGGGGACAGCAAAGGGCTACAAAGATGATGAGGTGATGGAACACCTCTCTGATGAAGAAAGGCTGAGGGAATTGGGGCTCTTTAGTCTAGAAAAACGATAGCTGAGGGGGGACCTTATCAACACAAATACTTCAAGGGGGGTGTCAGGAGGATGGGGCCAGGCTCTTTTCAGTGGTGCCCGGGGACAGGACAAGGGGCAACGGGCACAAACTTGACCATGGGAAGTTCCACCTAAACATGAGGAGGAACTTCTTTGCTGTGAGGGTGGCAGAGCCCTGGCCCAGGCTGCCCAGAGAGGTGGGGGAGTCTCCATCTCTGGAGACATTCCCAACCCGCCTGGAGGCGTTCCTGTGCCCCCTGCTCTAGGTGACCCTGCTCTGGCCGGGGTTTGGACGGAGTGATCTCCAGAGGGCCCTTCCCACCCTGTGATTCTATGATTCTATGCACTTGTAAGAGGGTAAAGAATTCTCACATTCTACATGTTAACATCAGATCCATCACAAAGTCAACTGCAGATACTAAAAATTGCTGCAGAGATGGGGGGGTACTTTTGACACTTAGAGCAAGGGTGTCTTCTTACCTCCAGTTCAACACTGTTTAAGATGAAATGTCCATTTCCGCCAAGCAGAAGTAGCCTTAGTATAGAAACAGTGATGTTTCGGGGAAGACCCCAGAAAGAGCCATCCTGAAGCTTTTGTTCTGCTATTTGAGCACAGCCCTTTTAACACAGAGAGAGGAAGGAAGGTGATGAACACACTCCCAGATCAGCAGTGTAACAGGTAAGCAGTGTCTACTTGAGGTGGGAAGACAGAAATATTCCAATTCATGTAAGAAATGAAGGTGTTCTTACCTCTTCATTTTTCACCATAAGCATTAGAAACCCTGTTTTTGCACAGTCAGTATTACAATGGGGATATGCAACCCCCCACCTCTCAGCAATTCCGACAGGACTTTACAAAGCCCTGAGCATAGTGTACCAGCACTGCTATGCAAGTCAGGGGCTCTCTGGATAGACCTGGGTTGATTGCGTAAACATACATGTCCCACAAGGGCAAGAAGGAACAGGGGAGCAGAACTGATTTGAGAAAATCCCTCTCACCTAAAATGCCTTTTAAAACAAGAGACCACTTAGACATGGTGGTCTACATGCCTTAGAAAATAAGCTATAAGGGGAGACAGCAATGAGCAGCTGTGTGAAAAAACCACGAGTCAAACTCACTATTTCAAGCGTGCTTCAATTACAAGGTTTTTAAGACAGGGGTGCTTGGGTGTTCTGCAGGAGGGCACACAAGAGGAGATCCTGGATGCTATTACAATTCATAACAACAACTATAACAGTGTCTCAGGCGCTACCGCACCCAGTGCTTTCCACACTGCTGTCCCACAGCATATGCTGTGTTGACATTTTCTCAGAAATACCACACTGACAGAGAAACTGAAGGCTGCACTTGGCCACGAGCCCATAAGTTTTCTTTTATTAACTAAAGCTATAAACCATAGGGAGGGCAAACAGTCTGGGCCGTTGGCTGGTTGACAGCTTTGTTGGCCGCCTGTACTAAAGAATGCCACCCATGAGGTGGTGGGGTGACAGGGGACAGGGACTGGAGTCAGCAAGTGCCTCTGTGGGGTTGTGAAGATGGTGAGGCACCTGTGGGGTGACACTTTTACCTTCAAAAGAGCCCCTCCAGTCATACAAGTTGTCACTTGCTCTGATCTGTGCTGTTTGCTTTGTCTCACGTTCCACTGTTCAAACTGAACTGTGGAAAACTTTAACATCCTCAGCAGATGTTAAAGGGCACAGGCTGAGGCAGAAGATGCACAGAAGTCTTCATGTGATCCAGGGTTGCCTGACCTTGATAAGCCATCCCTTTACCTGCTGGGAAGATATCACCTAGTGTGGATGCAGTGCAACCATAATTAAGCTGCTTGTTGTGCCTATTGACATTAGGGACAGACACGGGCTAGACCACTGTAGTCACACTCACATTACAGTTCTTAAACAACCCCCCACTATTAAGACTAATTGATATAATTTAAGCCCCAGGCCTTAGGGCATTTGCCAGCTCCACGGAGAAACATTCAGTCAGGGAAACTCCTGATGCCCCCATGGAAGCTATACGTTATATTTGGTACAAGCTAAACCTCCTTCCCACAAGCTGCAGGCTATGAACTGCTATGCCATGGCTTCCAGCAGCCTTAAATGCATTATCAAACCTAATTTTCATTAAATGAATGCTTAATGAATATTTACTTCAATTAGCATACATATAGTTCTGAAGAGGAAATTAGTAGCTTTCATTTTTTTCTTCTTAATTAATATCTGCCTCTATGTAGCTTTATCTTACTGAGCTGCTCTGTGATTTGGCTGGAACACAGCTCTAGGGGATTAAAACAGAGCTACGACTGCCCAGCTACAGGGGACTTTGAAGGCACACATGCGTTCATGCCTTCATGGAATATGTTCAAAATTCTCTGGCTGAGGTAGTACTTGGAGGAGGGAAAACAGATTAAGCATCTTAACACAGGGAGGGACTCATTACCAGGGAGGGGAGCCATGGGATATGGGGTAATGGTTTTAAGCTGAAAGAGGGAGATTTAGATGAGATCTTGGGAAGAAATTCTTTGCTGTGAGGGGGGTGAGCCCCTGGCCCAGGTTGCCCAGAGAAGCTGTGGCTGCCCCATCCCTGGAGGGGTTCAAGGCCAGGTTGGACGGGGCTTGGAGCAGCCTGGGCTGGTGGGAGGTGTCCCTGCCCAGGGCAGGGGGGGATGGTCTTTAAGGTTCCTTCCAACACAAACCATTTTATGATTCTATGAACACGATATATTTAGTGCTAAAACCCAAGAAAAGCAGGGCTGCTGCAAAAGAGAAGACAAGCTGGGAGCAAAGGATGTCAGCAAACAGTGCTGCAAACAGGACCCAGCCCCACCCTGCCTAAGGAGAGTCAGGGGCAGTAGCTGGCTTGTTCAGCCACCTGGCAATCAGGAGGCAAACAAGCCCAGAGCCCATCCAGGAAACCAAGTCAGAAATACTGCCCTACTTAGAGCACAAGGCCAGAGCTCAAGCAGCAAAGGCAAAAGACAGAACCACATCCAGGACCACCCTATAACTGCCTCAAAGGAAGAGTAAGTCCCCTAGGCCTGTGCTTCAATGGAGGTCATGGTCAATGAGCAAAGGGTGCTGGGTAGAGGCCCAGATGAGACTGCTTGGCTCGCTCAGGACCCACTCGAAACACAGCTGATAAATCCCTTCTGAGTAAGAATCCAATCTGCAAATTTCTCTTAATGCAAAGATGTCTGCTTTAAACAATAGAATATATTTGTGATGCAAAGTAA
The DNA here is from genome assembly GCA_013400135.1 of Rhinoptilus africanus. Lineage (NCBI taxonomy): Eukaryota > Metazoa > Chordata > Aves > Charadriiformes > Glareolidae > Rhinoptilus > Rhinoptilus africanus. The sequence continues at coordinate 28,086 of VXBO01013283.1, read as the reverse complement.
TGCTCCTTGAGAAACATGGCTCTTTTTGACTTGGTGCTCAGTCCTGTTGACGNTCCACCATCTGCATTAAGAAGTTGTCATCAATGCACTGGAGGAACCTCCTCGACTGTGAAAGGCTGGCTGTGTGGGTTTTCCAGCAGATATCGGGGTAGTTAAAATCTCCCATGAGGACCAAGGACTGTAGTTGTGAGGCTGCTGTCAGTTGCCTGTAGAAAGCCTCATCAACAAGAAACATGGCTCTTTTTGACTTGGTGCTCAGTCCTGTTGACGAGCGTAGTATCAATCCATCAAACATTAGTGAGCCTACGGAACTCAATCAGCTCAATTATTTCGATGTGTGTCTACTCTCTATACAGGCTGTCAGTGCCATTGCCACTGATAGAAGGTGTTGGTTTCTAGCTGTAGGAAGTGCAGCCAGAGCATGTGTACAAGGGCAAACAAGCACTCATAAGAGGTAGAAACTTTTAGGTTTTAAATGGGCAAAATATAGGTATGAGTTTGGGGGTTGTCTTTTTGCTTCTCTGCTGAGCTCTGAACCTTGCCAAATTGCTAGCTAGATGATAGTATGCTTCAGAATTGACCTTTTTGTGGTGGGGGTAAAGAAAAGTACTGGCTTTTCTGGTCATATTAGTGTTTGCGGGCCACTGCTATGAGCTTTAAAAGAAACTCTTGGATTCTGGAAAACATGAGCAGAAATAGCTGGTGAGAAGCTTCACAGAAACTTTTGCGGTAAACGTGTGTGGTTAAAGGAACATCCTTATCAAGATACAAATAACTTGGTGAGAAGACTTAACTGTTATGCACTGAATACAGGAAAATATGACTGTTACCTTGTTGCCCCTGTTATGTATGTTAGTTATGTATGACCAGGCACGGAAAGCTGGGGAGGCTCTTTACTACCTCGTTGCCACTTCTGGAAATGTCCAGAAGAGGACAGTGTGCTCTCGCTTTTAGGTTACTTGCCTGAAGCGTTTGCAAACGTGTGTATTTATGTTTTTAATTAGAAAATGCTGAGCTGTCTGGAAAGTTTGATCAAGAGGGATGCAGCTGTGTTAACGTGCTTCTTCCTGGGGACTTGAATACATTTTCTCAGCAGCATATGGGAGCCAGGGATCAGGGCGACAATATGCAAGCAAACAGCTCTGCTGACCACATCGTCAGGACTCGAATATTTTAAAACCAGCGTCACGGGATTTGAACAGCTAAAATTTGGTGTTAAGGATTGACCGTATTAGCCAGACTGAGGTTTCTCTCTGCAGTGGGACAAATCTGTGAACGCTCTGGAGTTGCTCCAGGCTAACACGGGAGAAGCACTAGACCACGTCTCTGCTGGCAATCACTGATGAGCTCTTTCACTTAAAGCTTTCAGGCTCAGTTCTCTCTGATCCCTGTGAAGGTCACTGGGATTGCAACAGCAGAGCCAAGACTCGTGCCTTCTGGAATAAAGAATATCATCATCGTTTGCAACCAAGGTTCTGCTCACCAAAATGGTTACTAGAAGGTTGTGCGCCTGTGGCCAGAACATCAGGGCTCCATAGTTGTACGTGGGTCTGATGCTCATCTGCATTGTACCTCAGCACTACCAGGTACATTTAAAAAAAAAAAAGTACTTCTCGTTGCCTCGTTAGGATGTTCAGCAGTGCATCTGCAAGCTCTTTGCATGGCAGTAGGCTTTATCTTCTTTAGTTGGAAATGAGTCATTTCCCTGTACTTGCATTGCCTAATTTCCTTGGAAATTTTTCCGTTCTGCAGAGTCCCCAGAAATCACTGATTATAGGACTCTCTTTTCATGCTGGGTGTTTTACCTCAGCCTTAGTAGGTGCCTGGGGATAGAAACAATGGAGGCTTTGCCTAGTTCACATTTAATATGAAGGGCAAGTGAACCTTCTGTATTGACCACTGGCAACTCATCATACAGCCAACCAAGGTTTAATGAAGATTAAAGCCTGTTAAATGAAAAAGGACTGGTTTTACACTTGTGTGAGCTGATGGCTGAAATTACAGCCATTCTAGCAGTGTGGACTTAGGGTGTCTTGTACATGACACTTGGGAATGAGGTGCAGGTAGGAGCCACTCTGCAGCACCCTACAAAGTATGGGTGAACAATGGTTGTCAAGGAGGACTTTGAGGTCTGCAGGGTGGGCTTGTAGACCCTCACCTACAAGAACTCCTGAGAACAGGGATGATGGAAGAGGTGTAGCATTAACCGTAATGAAGAGGCACAGTGCCTCAGCAGACAAGTAACTGTACTGTGATGTGTTTTTCATGCTAAATATTATCACCATCAATTTTACTTGCCTGTCCTGAGGTCCATATATATCTTAAAAGTCTTCAAACTTTGGGGCGAAAATAAGAATTAGGTCTGTTTACAACACGCTGATCCAGTCTTGTTGGTGTTGCTGGAGGCTCATGCCCAAAAACCAGCCCATTCAAGCAAGGTAGTGATGTAGGAAAAAGGAAAAGCGCTGTGCAAAGGGTAAATATTTTTGCCATCTCACAGTAAGCAGGGCCTGCCCAGCCTATCTGCTTGGGACAGGAGCTTGTCAGCAGGATGGCTGTAGTTATTACTGTAATACAGAAAATAATAGTCATTGGGAAAACACAAGTGTGCTCTGGTTTCCTCTCCTGCCCTAAGCCAGAGGGGAGGAAGGAGCGCGGTGCTGTCATGAAGGCATTCCTCTGGTAGCCACATGCTCCTCATGGTTCTGTATTCTGGGATGCAGGCTGGGAAAACCAATTTCTGCCATTTTAACATTTCCCTCTGCTGTTTGAAATGCCAGCTCTGGCCTTCTCTGTTAATGCATGTGGAAAGAAGAACCATCAGCTGTGGGCGCCATAGGCTGGAAAAATCTGATTTCTGAGGGGAAAAAAAGGCTGGAAAGAACCCAAAGTGCATTTGAAAGAAATTTCATGACATTTGAGCTAAACTAAACTTCTGTGAAGCCTGAACCAAGGGCTTTGGGCTCTTTGGATGAGCTGTGTTGCTGCTTTTGGGCATCTCACTGCAAGAGGTGAGGTGCTGGTGTGGGAGCAGAAAGCTGTAACTTAACAGTAAATCTAAGGTGTGGGATTTATGATACCAACTGCTGGGTTTAAGGCACTCAAGTTTTGAGGGCTGGGGATCTCCCGAGTTTATTTTTAGTTTTATTTGAGGCTCTTGAACCAGGCACCAGCAAGGCATAGTGAAGACAAGCCTCATACTTCAGGCCAAGCCCAAGATGTCACAGGAGCGGGCTTGTGACATGAAAACACGTCAACTTTAAGTGCACTATTTCAAAAATAAATGTAAATAGGTGTGGCGGGCCGCTGCTCCTCGCTGACAGGATTTCAGCAGCCATGGCTCCCGCTGAGGTAAACAAACGGCCCCGGGGCAGCCTCCGCTCCCTTTCGGCCGCAGAAGGACCCGGCCCGGGCTGAGGGGAACCTCCGCCCCGAGGTCCCTCTCCAGGGCGCCCCCGGCCGGCGCCGCCTCCTCTCCCCATCCTCTCCCGCGGCATGCCGGGAGCTGTAGTCCTCGCCGCGGCGATGCGGCCCCCGCAGCTGGGAGACTGAGAACTACCGCTCCCAGAGTGACCCGCGGCGGGGCCGGCTGCCGCCATTCCACCTACTCCTCTCCCACCCCCCTCTTCCTCTAGACGCCGAAGGGCCTCGGCCTCCCCCGCCGCGCTGGGGGGCGCGGGGTGCGGGCGCGCTCCCGCCTGGCTCTGCCGGTGGAGGCGGTGGTGGGGCCGTCCCGGGGTGGCGGGGCCTGTCCGAGCCCTCCGGGCTGGCGGGGGCGGTGCTCCCGCCGGCAACCGGGACTTCCTGTGACAACCCATTTCCTGGTCGGATGGGGCTGGCGGGGGGCGGCGGCGGGGTCGGTGGCCGCCGGGAGCTCCGCCAGGCCGCGATGCGGGGTTCGGGCCCTGCCGGCAGGCGGCCCCCGCCGTGACCCGCCGCGACCCGCCGCGGGCAGCCTAGTGGGGCTACAGCAGGCCGGCCCTGGGGTGCATGGAGGCACCCCCTGCCCGCAGAGAGGTACCGGGCGGGGGGCCCTGTCAGTCGGGGCTCCCTGAGGGGCCTGCGGCGGCCCCGGCCGTGCAGTGGGGATAATCATCTTTCCTCTCCTGTTATCCCCCTCCTCTCCCTGTGGTTTTGCAGGTGTGAATCACCCGGACGACACCGCGCCTGGCTCGGTTTGGCCCCACGAGGCGAGCGGCCCCAGGCGTCCCTCGCCGGGGCCGGCCGGGCTGCAGGAGGGACGAGGAAGGGTTAGGACCTTAAAAAGAGCATCGCCCCCATTGATCAGGCAGCTGCTGCTGCCTCCTGAGAAATGAAGAAGTTTTTCGACTCGCGTCGGGAGCAGGGTGGCTCTGGCCCGGGGTCGGGCACCAGCGGCGGCGGCGGCGGCAGCGGCGGCCCGGGCAGCGGGTACATCGGGCGGGTGTTCAGCATCGGCCGGCACCAGGTGACGGTGGACGAGGTGCTGGCAGAAGGTAAGAGCTCGGGGCCTCTCGCAGAGCCCTTTGCCTTTGCTTCTTTATCCCTCCCTCTCTCCCTCAGAAAGCGGGAGAGGGAGGCTTTGGCCTTTCCCGGGCACTCTGCCTCCCCCTCTGTCCCGAGCTCCCCCGATATTTTATTGTCCTTGACAGACTTGCTATCCAGTGGCATCTGCAAGCTGATATTTCTGGTCTTCCCATGTGTAAGCCCAGTGTGGGTTTGGCTTGGTTTTTGGTTTTTTTTTTTTTTTGTAAATTCTTTAGAAATTCGAGGGTATTTCAGAAGTATTTTAAAAAAAAACACAAACAAACCCAGACCCAAAATTGTCAAATATTTTGGTGCAGGGCAAGTTGCTGTAAAGAAGGCAAGCGGTGGTCTTCACTCTTAACTTTCTTCAGCCAGTTGTCTCCTTTCTTACCTTAAGCAGAGAGGAATAAAACACTGGTAGGCTGAGCAGAGCTAGCTGTGATCTGGGATTTCTGTTTGTATGAGCTTTCTGCAGGGGAAGCAGTAATCCCAAATGCAATTTTTTTCCAAAACAATTGACTAAAAATGAACAGTAGGGATTATGAAACTCTTCATGTATACTTACAGTGCTGCTAGCTGGTGGTGGTATTTTCTAAAATTATAGCCAGCACTGCTGCTTTAACTATCATTTTTCATCTCATTTGTTTGGGCTCTAAGAAACCTTATAAGTGGCTCGGGCTGGTAACCTTAGCCTCGACCTTCAGGGAGACATTGGCCTCCTTAGGCCTGCTCCTGGTCCATCTCCTGCGCAGCATTCTCTACAGTTTCAGTCAAAACAGTGTTTTGTTTTGATCTTGTAATTGCAAGGGAGAGGGTAGCTGCTTTGTGAGAGCTGAGTGGGAGGACCTGTGTTGGCTTTTACAGAAGGAACCCTAAAAAGGAAAAGGGACTCTGTGTACGCTGTATGTGTTCAGATTTGTGAAAACTCACCACAGTGCACAAGCAAATTGATCTCTGACCATCTTTCAGACATGGTTTCTGATACGTTCTGCTGCTTGCTGAGCTGAGAGGAGCACCGAAAACAGTCCTTCAGCTACTATTACTGATGTTTTTTTTCCTGACTTGAAATTTGCCTTGGCTGATATTTCTAAGGCTCTTTTGGCCCTAGGGGCTTAGCTTCTCAGGTTTAATTCATATAGTTCCTGTCACAGTTGTTTTTTTTTTTGGTGCAGGTTGTCCTCATCCTGGTAATGTGGGGAAAACAGAGGCATTTTTGCTGATGAATAATCTGTTGGCAAGTTCTGCCCTGGTGCTGGCAGCACCAGGAAGCCAGCCTGTGTGTCACTGGGCTCTTTCCTGTTTGGCAGGCCTAAGCTACAGCCACCAAAGGTGCAAGGGGGTGGCACAGATTGGGTGGGAGAAGCGCCTCCCCTCCGTACCTTGCCATCCTGGAGGAACTGTGGCTTGTGAGGGCTTTCCCTTGTGACTCCTGGTTTCTTGGCTGGCCTCTTGGACGGAGCATGGCCTAGCGTTGGCTACAAATTTTAGATCTGCATGCAGAGGCCAGGTGAGGTACAGCAGGCCTATAAAATAGGCGCTATATTCTCTCCCTGCCCATGCTGTAAGGCAAACGAAGTTCTTTTGGTGAAATGTGCTGAGTAGGTGTTTTCCTCACAGGTAGACTCCTGGTGTGGGCAGTCCAAAATCCTTCTGCGTGGTAAGGGAAGTCTCCAAGGGGACAAGAGCAAGGTGGCTTGTAGGTTAGCAGTTTGTTGCCTTTCTGATGGGAACAGAGGGCTGAAAATGCCATTTCCTTTATAGGAAATGTGGGTCATCTGGGGAGTCAGCGTGTGTCAGAAGTGCTCCAGCTTTGCATCCTTCTGGCCTTTTGGTGTGGCTGGGTGCGCTCCCCAAGTGCTGGTAAACAGCATTTTTTCCCTGACTCAGCTGGAGACCTGGGGAGCTGTCTGGCAGCATGGTCCCTGCACTACTGACGTCTGAATTCTCGGCTGGAAAAATTTTTTTGTACTTGCAGTGAATTTTGGTGTTTCAGCAGTGTTGAAAAGGCAACTTGTGAAGTTTCGGCTATTTCTGCTAAAAGGAAAAGTCCTCTGGGAAGAACTTTGTACGAGGAGGTGGAGTGTATTGTCTGGGAAAGAAACATCTCTCATCCCCCTTGCTTTAGAAGGGAGAGGAGAGGCCTGTGTTTTAGTGCACCATATGAAGCCTAGAAAATAAATGAGATGTAAAAGTGGCTTAAAAGAAAGAGTCTCTGAAATGATGATGGATGGTGTGAGGGAGCCTTTAGTTGCAAGCCTGAGGAACTGGTTGAACCAGAATTTTTGGAATTAAAGTGTTGGGATTTACCTCTATCTGTCAAAGCTGTGACTGGTCACCCTCAGTTCTGCTGAGCAATCCTGCTGAAGATGCCTCCTCCCTGGGCCAGGATGGGAGTCCTTAATGCAGGCACTGTGAAGCATGCCAGATGGCAGATGTCTTCCCATGCTTGCAGTTTCTTGCGTAGATCCCTCAAAATATCCCCTGCGGTTAGGTACATCCCCCCCCCCCCCCTTAAAAATAGTTGTGTCTGGATTCTTGCTTTGCTGGGTGGGGAAGGAAGAAGGTGGGAATAGTATAGAAGGACCTTCAATGGTTGTTTGTCCATGGTGTTATAACACTGGTGAATCAGTAGTGGGTTGGTTTGTTTTTTTTTTACAAACAGTGTATTGCAGTAGGTGATTCTTAGTTGAGTCTTTGTTGTAGTCTTGCTCTAATCCATAGAATGGCACGAATAATCTCTTGAAAAGTTCCCTTCAGAGTTTGCGCAAGGACTAACTGCTGTGGGAGGTCAGCACTGGTGGCCTTGAAGTTCTGCAAGGCCCAGGTTGAAGTCGGGGCATCAGTGTAGTGCTCCGGTGTGGACTGAAGGGGTTGTGATTGATTTTAAGGTGACTTGCGTTTCAGGGAGCTGAGGTGAATGCTCAGGAGGCATTTGAGCATGAGGGTGACTCGGGCTGTTTTGTTTATGAAGAGAAACCAACTCCATGTGATCAAATTGCATGCTGCTTTTTGTTTCTGCCTGTGTGTAGGGGGGTGGGTGGGGAACCCCAACAACCCACCCCAAAGCCCCCATGCTAGAGCTGTGAGAAGGATGGTGTCTCCGTGATGAGGACCGGAGCAGCAGAAACGTTTAGAAGGATGTTGCCAGAAATCGAGATTTGCTCAGGAGTTTGTGGGATGTGCTGTGTGGCAGAGTACCCTAAGCCACGTGGGCTCCTCTGAGCTGCCACAAACAAGGTGGGAATTGCCCCAGGGTCTAGTTCTCAGGGGGCTGTGTTTTGTGTTACTCTGCATAGCTGCAATGTTGTAAGAGAGTCCTGTACTGATCCAAGGCGTCTGAGTGTTGATGGGGTGTGTGTTCGAGCTAGGATTTTGTCTTGGTCTACTTCTAGCAAAAGCTACAGGCTGCATTTCTTCAGGTCTGTGAAAAGCCACTCTTTCAATTGGTAGTATTTTTCTAAAGGTGCTACTTGTAGTCTTTTCCCCTTAAAATATATAAGTTACTGGATTCAGGTTTAGTAATTGTCAGGTATTTCAGTGAGATTTTTTTCAGATAAGTGCCTGTGTGTGCTGCTAGCTAATGTGTTTTTCAAAGCGTTTAATGGTGGTCATTATAAACCCATGCAAAATCAGCTTAAATTTGCAGCCTATACTTCTTACTCCTTTTTGAAAAAACAGACATTGTGAGAAGGTTTCATCATGGCTTTCTTTAGCAGGCCTGCAGGCCAAGGTGTGTGTGGAGAGCTTGATAAGGCTGTGAATGCACGACCTGTGCCCAGTGGGGAAAGGTGGCCCCCTGAGTTGCCAAAATACATGGTTTGGCTGATTGCAGAGGACTTCTGCTGACCCCTGCCTGGCTTACCCCGAGCCCTCCCTTTCCCTGGAGCATGCAGCACTGTAATATGAAGTCACTGTTATCCTTTGAAATTACACGTGAGCTTCTGAAATAACTTCACTTTGAAACAAGCCCCATCCGAGGTAAATTTTGCAGTTTTACATGACCCTCAACCCAATTCTGGTGTGGTTTGGTTCAAGACATCACTTTGAACTGTACTTTGTCAGTTATTGCCTTCTGGCCTCTGCCAAATGACAGTGCTAATCAGCTGACCAGTGACGTTTTCATTAGGAATTAAACTATTTCTCCTCTTGAAATGGGACATGTGATTTTTATTTTTGTTTTTTCCCCATTGCTTTTCCTGTGTACCTTGTGAGGCGGAGCATGTACTCTGCACTGATAGGTGGGGTATCAGTAGGGTTTCAGTAGTCTGGTGGTTTTGAGTGTACAAGCCAGGCAAGCTGGTGAAGAATGTCAAGTGAGTTATTTGGTAAATTTGAGGTATCCCAAGTGCTTTGGTGCTTTTAGCAGCACAGATTTTGCTGGGGTAGAGTATGTGCCATGCCCCTAAATGTAATCGGGAAGGAGTAGAAGGTGTTAGGGATTTAACTGTGTAAGAAGTTGTATAGGCCAGCGACTCGCATCATCTAGCCTCACTTGTAAACTTTATGCAACGTGTCAGAGAATGGGTCTGGGATTGTACATGGGGGTGGCTAGTTTCTTGTGTAACAGCTATATTAGCTAAAAGCCTATTTAATGGCAGTTTTAGCCCAGTGCAGTCATGGAGGGGGCGTGAGTTTTCTGCAGTCGTCCACCCAGAGAGAGCCTTCCATGTTAAAACAAAGTAGTTTCTAATTCAAGCAGTCCCGCAACAGCCTTATGAAGTTGTCAGTTGCTTAGTTTTGGGATTGTGGCTGGGGAAAATAAAGGATTTGACTATCCAACTTGAGTCTTGCATAAGTGTTCCAGTAGTTATATGAACAGGCTACTAACCTCTGGTTGCAACACCAGCAATGGCATTTTGGATCTAAGGAGAATGTGTACTGCTGTAATGTTTTCATTGTGTTGTGGCCCTTCTCACCTTTGTAGAGGAGCTTGTCAGCAGAGAAGAGAGCAGGTGGTAAGTTATAAACCTGCTGAAGACGAGCTGGAATCTACTTCGGGTTTAGCACTTGCTGCCTTCCAAGCTCACCCACCTGCATTAATCATGGCTAATAAGAGGTCAGAACTGACTAGGTGCTGCACACTTGCATTGAGGCTGGAAGCTTTGAAGGGGACTTTTTCCAGGGAAAATAGGGATTTGGGCAAACTGAGGCTGTAGCTTGGAACAGCGGCTTGTCAGCTGTGGGACTCACCGCTGTGCTCTGGGAAAGTCAACACCAATTTGCCTTCATTTGTACTAAATAAATGTTTATTCATGTTTCACATGTGGAAGGAGACAGGAAGTCTCTGAGGAGAAACATGCCATAAGCAAACTGTTCATGGAGGAGTTCTCTTTTGATAACGAGAGGTAACTGAATAAATAAGTTTCCCAGGAAAGGATGCCTTCTTTCTTGGATGCGGGGAAGCACAGGATGTTCTTATGGTGGTATCATTTTGGAAACATACCTTCTTAAATCAGATACTGGCTGAGGTACTTATTTTGAGTGTAGGAGCAATATTGACAATGATTTAGAAGCATGAGGAGAAGATCTGGAGAGGCTTAAGTTAAACACAGTTGCAAGGTAATTCTCTCTCATTTTTATCATTACAGAAACTTTCATTTTCTTCTTTTGTGGGATGTCCAGGAATTGCACTAAAGGAAATGAAGGTTATTGTTAGCTGCCTACAGTAAGATGCAGTAGAATGATAGCAGAGGAGAGCTGCTGCGGCTCCTCTAACATGAGGAGCTCTTGCTACCCTGTTGCCAGAGTATCTGAGCCCTGGCACAGTCTATAAAAATGTCCTTCCATCCCTTTCAGGGCTGCTGGGAAATAATACACTGAGATAGGAAGGTGAAGAAATGCAGAGTATGTGTGGCCAAGTCAGGAATTGGTCTCTGGCCTTCCAGCTTGAGTGCTTTAATTGCAGTCCATTTTTTCTCTCAAATGCTGCCTCTCTGTGTTTTAAATGGGCATGCATTTGGCGTACAAGTGATTTAGGTATCATGCTTGCTCTGTGGCAGGAACCATGCTGACATCAGGACCCTGGGCCATTTGTCACAGGATTGGATTAAAGGCTTTTTTGGAACAAGATGCTCATAGCATCTGGTTTGCTTCATGATTTTGCAGAAACAAATTGCGTACCGGTGACGAGTGATCTCACAGATTGAAAATAAAAAAAGCCATCAGCAGCTGAGTTCCCCAAGCAGAGAATATGTGTGTGTGTACATCCACCTGACAGCTGAGCTGGAAGCCGATGCTATGATGAGGACAGGTAGATCTGATCTTCATTCATTCACTGTTGGGAACATGCTGGTTTTACTTCCTATTTGGTGTTCATAGGGCTGTAATAGCGAAGTGACCCCAGAATGTGCCTGTGTGAACTTAAAAAAGCAAGCTAGCATGCTGTTCTTGAGGGTGTGATAGTAAAATACATGATGTTCTGAAGGTATGTAAATGCACAGCTGTTATTCAGATGAAATCTTAGCTTGTATCTCGTTTACTTTTGTAAGCTAAATGATGCTTGTGAGGATGTCATGTGCTTTTGCTGCTCAGCTCTAACGACATCAGTAAAATAAACTTAGAGCTTGTCTCTTAAAGAAGTGCAGACTGCTCCACAAGAAGCATTATGTGGCCTGGTTCATGTGGGCTCTCCCTGAACATCAGTTTCTGTTCGAAGCACTGTGGCGAGCAAGATGAACCATTGGTTTGATATGGTATACCTGTTTTTGTGACTTTCCTGCTATCCTGGATTGTGCATGGAAGCTATTCGGATGTTGTGGAAGTGTCAGTGATGTAAAACTCAGACTTTCAAAGTGTTCTAAAATACTTAAAATGAACACAGGTGATCAGTGCTGATGTGCAAAGTGCAGACCTATTGCTTTATATGCCTTCTCTACGTGACCTACCTGTGAAGACAGTTATACTTTCGTTACCTATCATGAATCTCCAAAGGATTAATTGCTTCTGACATGGGAAGTGCTTCAGAAATAAAGACCTCTTCTCAGGCATTTAGCTGCTGCTTCGGAGGAGTGAGCTGGATCATAGGAAATCCCTGCCTTGTGGCTGCAGTGTGTTCACATGAAGATACTGGTGGCTACTGTTGACCCTTGGGCTCTGGTCTAATAACTGTCTTCATGACCTTTGATTAAAAAGTGTCTAATACCAAAGGATATGCAAATGAGTGGCGGCATGAAAGATACGGTGAATTTCTTAAAGAAAACATCCTTTTAAATTAGGAGAAGGATCTGTGAAAGCACATGTCTGTGTGCACACACTTGTGTGCTGACACACCTGCATTTCTTTTTTTACCCAGATATTGTAGATATACATGTGGTGGTGCAGGGTAGATGAATAATGGGATTCAGAGCTGGAGGGAAGAGGCAGTGCTAGGTCTCTTGGGGGAGAAAGTTGAGGTAAAGACAGAAGATAAGCAAGGATGGCTCAATGGCTGGGATGGAAAGGTTCTCTCTTTGAAGGATCCCTGTTGCTTCGAGTAGAGTTCTGCAAATGTCCTGTTAGGCAGCTCACACACTTGAGAGGTACCTGGTAAACTCACACGATGTCTCTGTGCCTCAGTTCCCCCCTTGCAGTGTAGGTAGCATCAGGAGGATGCTCGTGACTGTGTTGGGGAGCGGGTGATGTGGACGCTAGCTAATGTGCACTGAATATTCCCTGGGAATTTCAGCAAGCACTGCTTGCAGACTTACATGTGTTCTGACTTAAGCTCTTTGGTGGCTGCATGTTCATTCATTAAAGCCCTTAAAGTCAGTGAGTGTGAGATGACATAAGAAGCCAGCCCCAGTTGTCAACTGGTGGGATCCTGATGGTTCTTATGTTCTGCTTTTTTTATTGATTATGTTTGTAAAGAAATAAAAAATGCATTGCAGAGCACTGATGTGTGGATTGTGGAGTAACAAAGGGTGAAGGAGGGACAATATGGCAGAGAAAAGGGAAGGGGCAGTGCAGACTTGGGTCAGACTTTGTGCTGGGGTGCCTGGAGTGCATTATTTCTGGCAAGAAAAATCTCCTGAAAGGCAGAGCCTTTCTTTTGGCCTTTAGCTGTTGCTTTTGAGTCAGAAGATACACTCAGAGATGTGTGAATATGAGTTTACCCTTCTGTTTCTATACCCAATTACCAGTTGTAGTTTGAACTGTTGGGCCATTTCTGCTCTTCAGCAAACATAAAGGTTCCTGTGTACGAGGTGTCACAGAGCGTGTGGTTCTGTGCGTGGTTGTTACCCTTCCCCTCTCTGCAAAGCAGACGGAGAGTGGAGGAAAGGCTTATCAAATTATTTTACAAATGAGAAACTGAAGCCCATGAAGATGTAGTGACTTGATAAAGGCTGTGTAGGAAAGCAGTGATGAAGCCTCCTATTAAATGCAAATGTAGCTCCTTGTCTGGTGTTTTAACCACAGTGCCATTAATATTCATGTCACCATAGCATTGAGGAACTTTTATCTTGGGCTAGGGCCTCGTGTCACATAATGCAAACACAGAACAAAGACTGCCCGTGCTCCTGGGAGATGCCTGGCTGCCCTCGCCTGTGCCTGCTGAGCCTCAACATTTGCGTTTGATACCAAAATGTGCTTGTCTGCTGCCACCTCTGCAGACACATTCAGAAAGATGCGTCGCTAGGTGCAAGCTGCTGTAATCTTACAGCTGATCATGACATGATAATTAACACACAGTATCTTCTAATGATCTGATGTTATTCAGAGACCTCAGGAATCGCACAAGCTCCACCTTGCTCATGAAGCGTTCAACAGAACATGTGACAGGATTAAACATGTATTGGATTTTTTTGAAATTAAAATGATGCTATTTTTGGAGTGGGACAGATGGTGGTTTTCTAGTTTTGCTTTTGTTTTAAACTTAACAACATAAGAAGCACTTACGTTGTACCTTTGAAGTTTTTTCTGCTACCAAGCAGGCTAGAAATGCCTGTATTGGTATGTTATATGTAAGTTGGGATTCTCAAGCAGTTATGCAAGTTCATTTGAGCTAATGAATTTAATCCCTAAAAATTATGGGGCTTGTGGGTAACAGTCACAAGAGTGCAGGCTCTGGAACCCCGCAACCCTTTCCTGTTTCTGCACATCTGAAAAATAAACAGACAGGCTTATGCCTATTTGTGTCTGTCTCCTTCCTCACCTGTGTACATGGGGAAAACCACAAAATCCTGCCTCATGCAGGGCTGATATTTTATTTTTTAATCTAAACAGATTTTTCTCCGCGTCAAATGGCGGATACTGTGTGCTCCTGGCTGTACCTAGGGGTTTGAGTTCCCCGAGAGCTGCCTGGTGGGATAGCAGATACCTCTCTCCATGCCCAGTGTGTACTGAGGAGTTGAAAAGTTCATTGCTGTCTTCAGGCTTTGATTAGCATATCCTCTTCTAGGGGAATATGATGTAGCCCATAAGTTGTGTTTTCCTGTTACTCAGTGAGATGGCACTTCTGTGGCTCAAGAGTATATACCTGTGGTTGTATGGGAGACCTAAAAAGGTTGAAATCAGCATTCCTGGGTTTAAGCAGAAGAAACTTGGTTGACAGAAACCTCCATATACTGTTGGGAAGCTCTTGCAGTATCGTGTTAGCTATAAGCTCAAGCTTTTCCTAGGATGTACGTTTTAGAGTTTCTCTTGTGTTTTTCACACTGCTTTGCTCAGTAAGGATGCTTTAGTGCTACCATAGTAATCAAAATTCCTAAATCTCTAACTTGTCTGTTGCCATGAGCAATCTTTGGATCCTTGCATAGTTGCTTCGCAAGTGGAGTTTGCGGTTACCATAGCACTTAGGGGCTTCAGTGAGCACTCTGACTTGCAAGCAAGTCCAGTTAAAAACCAGTCCCAGCTCTGGCCAGCTTAGTTTTTCTTCCTCTCCAGCTACCAGCTGCTCTCAGCTCAACTACCTGTGGTTTTTCTCTCCTCTCCTGTCGATGTGATTCACTGCTTCCTTGCTTTTCAAGTGAAGCTTTTCAGCTGCGTACAGTTGCTGTAGCTTCTTGCTGGCTTTGCAGTTCCAGTCATGCTCACTCAAAACCAGTCATGCTCCCCAGCGTGTTTATGCCATTGCTAATTTCACTTGGAGATGAATGAGGTCTCAGATGCTATTAACAGATGCTAGGAATAATAGCAGCTCAAATGTGCTTTTGAGAGGGATGGCAGATAACTAAACAAGTGTGTTTTGTTTTTTTTAAAGCTGCAAGTTATTCATGACCCATTAATTTATTTTTTTTTTTTTTAGTCTTACAGTGGAAATTCAAGGACTAAAATTGTCACAATAGAGAGGGACTGATCTACTTTGCCAAGTAATCTACTTGGAGGCCATGTGTCTTGCTGCATAGCGATAAAATACTGCTCCAGCAGCTTTGGGTTTCCAAGTCTGCCTGTCAGGGAGGAATTGGGTGGATGCACAAGACTGTAAAGCAGAGCACATACCTAGCAAATCTACCCACGTGAACATCTAAATGTGCTTCCTGCTGTGAAGGCCAGTACAGTTCTGTAGCCTTTAGTGAGTTACTATTTGTTAAGAAATTGCTGTCACAAATACTGTGAGACTTTAATACTCTGAAATTGAGATGTCCAGGCTGTATTCTCACTGTTCTCGGAGGATGAGCGGTGTGACAAGCTATTGCTGTCCTTGGACTAGAACTTTTGAAAAGGGGATGTGGAGTTAATACACGGGATGGATCTTGCCCACTGATTATTTTAGGCTTCTAATATGCTGTTCCATGGCAGAGATTAATTTCCTTTCCTCTTCCCCTCCCCCCAGATATACAAAACCCAGAGAAGTGAGAAAGAGGCACTTAAGTTTTTCCCATGTTGTCAATGCAGTGAAAATCCCTGTGACTATATAAATATTTTGTGGCTGTTTGCAGTTGTGGGCATCATAGCTAATAAACTAATGTTCACCCGAAAACCCCACAACAGTCCCTAGCCAACCAGTCTTGCTGTCCTGAAATTAGGAGAGGTAAAGACCGTGCTTCTGTTCTGTGGTGAGTGACATTTCTGGTTGTATTATTTTGCACAATTTAGGTACTCGTGGCCATGACTGCCACACTAACACTGACATCCTGCCTATTTAAAAAGCGCCTAGAAGGGGGCGGAGCCTGTAAATCTAAATCTGTCTTGTCATGGCCTAGATATTGCAGCAGTGACATTAGACGAGGGCCCTGTAATTATGTTGGTAATACTGGATAATCACATTAGGATTCTCAGCTATGGTAAATCTGTGTAGGGCTAACTATGTCCTGGCTTTGCTTTTGCTGAGAATCTGATCCACAAGCTCTACAGGAGCCTGAGCCTTTGTTTCAATCTGGGGAGAGGTCCTTTACTCTAGCAGATATGCTAGATGTTCTACTAAAGTTTGTCTGGTGGTATTTTGAGACCAGAGCTGGGGTTTCACTACAGCTGGGGCTGTGAGAGCTGCTGCTTTTTTTCATTTGGCTGCAAGAGGAGTTTCTAAAAAGCAGGGCTTCACATGCACGCTTCGGGCTTTTTTGCACTATTGGATGCAGATCTCTGCCTTGGTGGTATGTGTTGTCTAGTCAACGTGTATGACTGGAGATACCTTTGTAGCTGTTTTTTGTTGTTGTTGTTTGGCTATTTAAAACTTTTTCTTTCACCTGTCCCACTAAGTCAGTTGTGCGGCAGTTGCATTTTGTATCTGACACAAAGCTGACATAGCTGCTGGGCTTTCTGTGCCCAGCAAACTTG
This sequence comes from Rhinoptilus africanus, assembly GCA_013400135.1. Lineage (NCBI taxonomy): Eukaryota > Metazoa > Chordata > Aves > Charadriiformes > Glareolidae > Rhinoptilus > Rhinoptilus africanus. The sequence continues at coordinate 11,886 of VXBO01013283.1, read as the reverse complement.
CTCAGCATGATGCTGCCTAACAGATTGTTGCTGGCCGGCAGTGGAGGCACCTCTTCTTTTAAGCCCATAGAACATGCAAACTGTATTGCTCATATGTGCAAATTTACTTTGTGGAGACCAAATTCCTTCCATCTCAAATGTGAGCTACATGGAGAATTTCTTCCTGCTGAAAATGATTATCGTTAGTGGAAGGGTGCAGAGCCTCCTGCCTAAACCTTGGAGCTGTAGGACTGCGTGTGTAATTCTCTCTGCCATACGTTGCCTGTGTGAAACAGAGGATTGAGTGTGAGTTTATGACCTGGTGTTGGTGTGAACATGGACCGGGTGAACTCAGAATCCACCTTGATTTGCCAACACTGCTTTCATCTGGCAGCAGAACAACTCTGTGAAGCCCCAGCAGGAGGAAGCGCGTTGCGTGCGATCCTTGTGTGCTCTGCAAGGGGGGAAGGTGGGTTGGTGATTTTACAGAGCTGCTGCCCAGCAAAGTTTGGGCATTCTTCGAGTTTCTCCTGTGCCATGAGGGTGCTATCCTTGGATAACTTGACATGCAACTTGTGTCCATGTTCCTCATATGTTTTCTGTAGTTAAACTAATCCTAGAAATATTTATAAAGTGAGAAACTGCATTTCTTTGTAAGTTCAGTTTAACTCAGCGGTCTCTTGACTTTTCACAGTTGTACCACTGTTACAATCTTCTTTTGAGTATGGTCACTATTAAATTCCTGACCTTGTTGTAAATATATCTACTTAGCTAATTTTCCATCTGCTTAGTATCTCATCTGGGGAGATGCGGGTTTCAGCTGGTTCTCCTGATATTTGTGCCTGTTTCAGATTTCCTGTCTCAAAATACTAGGTGTCCTTTGGGCTTTATCTAGGTGCTGTCTACTTTCCCTGCAGTTCTGAAGCTCTGATACGCTCTTACAGCCATTTAAAATGGTCAGAACGTGGATGAAATTTGGGTGATTGTGACCATTGCTACTTACACCAATTAAGCTCTTTCAGCTGGAGTTAGTGGTCTGGGTTTTTTTTTCCTCTTTGCCCTCAAAATAACTCTTACATGTTCAGACTATTTAATTCGTGATTGATGTTTTAAGATCTGATTTGATAATTTTCCCAGAGCAGTTCTATCTCCACTCCAGTATGAAGCCTTTTAACGTGCCGTTTAGGGGCAGTGGAAGCAGCTCAAAAGCTTAGTAAACCAAGCATAATCTACCCTGGTGTTTGTTTTAGTTTAATGGTGTTTAACTCCTTGTACAAGTGGCTGTGATGAGGTAAGACACCAAGAGCTGTATCTTTCCTCTTGGAAATAAGCATGGGGAGACTCCTCCAATGCATGAAAGGAAGCACGCTACTTTGTTTTCTGCTGTCTCATTTGCTTCATTGCTGTTAGGCCTGTGTGGACTATAAAGAGTTGTATCTTTGTTTTAGAGACCTTGAGCTGAAGACCCACTGCAGTACTGTGCAAAGACTCTGCAGAGACCAGTGGTTTGTATTTCTGATATGTAGAGTTCATCTCAGTAGCTTGTGCCAAATACTACTCTAGGAGATGCTGGGGCAGGCCTTTTAGATTGAAGTAGTCCCTTGAACTTGGCACTGTTATGCTTTAGCATAAGTCAAGTGACTCAAAAAGAATTAAACAAAAACCAACTAAGTAAAGCTTGTTATTTCCTTTTAGGTAGAAGATCTCAGCTGAGAGCAGACATGTTTAGTTTAGCGTTATTATCTGCTTTTCTCAGCTGGAGAGTCTGTTGGCTGGGGATAAGGGGTTTTGTTCTTGTTGAGAACTGGACTCTGGTTTATAGCACACATGTACACACAAAACCATATGCACTGCTTGGAGTTAGAGGAACTTGGGTGTAGTAAGACCAGGCCTTCTTGATTCCACAGAGACTACTGCTGCTTCTGTTGTCTGTGCAGCGTGTCCTGCGTTTCAGGCTTCAGAATCACTCAAGTAGCACTCGTAGCTGTAGGTTTCTGTGTATGAGCCTGTCCTGCTTCAGCTGGTGGTTGAGCATACCCCGTCACTCCTTTGTGCTTGAGCTTGCATGCTGTTGATGCAACTTAGCCTAGGTAAAGAAAATCCTAATTTTGCAGCCCGGATCATGTGAGACAAACACCAGTTATGGTCTACATACTCCAGAGACATGATGCAAGCTGTGTGTTTTCTGTGCATGCAGCTCTTGAGGGTGACTAATCTTTTCTTATGTATCTATAAAGTAACATGTAAATACCCTAATGTAATTATGGAATTGGGTTGGAGAGTGAGTCATAGGCATTAATTAAATCCCAAACCCCAAGTGTCGCGATGAATGACACTCCAATGTGTAGTACTAAAACAACAGAATACAGCCACAAAGGAGAACACGAATACAACCACCACTGCTTCAAGGCCAGGTTGAATGGGGCTTTGAGCAATGTCATCTAGACAACCAGGTGTCCATGCCCGGGGTAGGGGAGTTGGAAGTAGATGATTGTTGAGGTCCCTTCCAACTCTAACCATTCTGTGATTCTATGAAGTCCTTTAACTCTTTCTGTGCTGGGTAATCTGGAAAAGACAGCCTGGGTAGGATTGTGCACCCCCAGCTGTGCCCGGAGGTTGTGGAGAAAAGACTGGCGGTAGCTGGCTGATGTCTGGGGTTGAAATCAAGTCAGTGGAGAGTTTGGGGAGACTCCCTGATGGTGAGGGTAATAACAGCCCAGGAATAAACTCCTCAGGAGCATGTGCAGAATGTGTGAGTAGAGTAGTTAAGGAATAGGTTAGACAGATGTGTTAGGAGGAACTGTGGGCACTGTCAGTCCTGCCTATAAGTGAGAGGCTGTCAGGTGATATCTCATGCCAGACAGTAACGCAGGGCCATGCTTTTTCAGTGAGACAGTCCCGTGTTGCTTACCAGCATTCTGCTGCAGTGTGGAGAGGGTGAAATGAGTCTGGAGAAAGCTCCCTCTGTCTGTTAATCTTGTCATCCTTGACCTACCTGCATTTGACTTCACTGGGACAAGAGTAAAATCCTCTTCTTTCATGCAGATTTTGTGTGTTAGTCAAAGGCTATAAAGTGACTGAAGGGAGAGAGAAGTCTGAAGACCCAAAGCGCTCACCTTTTTGGACGTTGCTTAGGTGGAGATGACCATGAAAAGGGAAGAAAATACTGAAGGCCATGCTAGTGATCCTGCATTTATCTGTTTAACTGCAATGAGTCTGGTGTTTTCGCTTGGGGAAAACTGAAGTGCCCCTTTGCCTGCAGGCTTTACAGTAGCAGACTGCCTTTTGCTGCTTTCTAAAACAGCAGAGGGTGTAGAAAATGCTGTTTGACTGTATCTGTGATTAATCGTTCACCAGACCAAAGCAAGCTTGTAAGTAACAGATCTAATACTCGCTTTTAAGACTGGATTCTTGGCAACAGTCACGGTCCTTTGTGATACCTGGCAGTATTGGGAAACCTGTAAAAAATGTTTCTTCATGTTAGCACTATGTTGTGCCAAAATGCAATGAGAGGGCTTTCTGGGTGAACCTTCAGCCCCATCCTGTGGGAGTGACTTGCTACTACCTCTTACTATGAGGTGCTGTGGTTTGAGGGGTGTTTTCTGGACTTGTCCTCGTTGGACAACTGAAAGTGCGCTTCCAGCACAAATCTGCGTTCTGGAGACAGCCTGCAGAGCTCTTGTCTGCAAAGCAGAGCTCGGGGACGTGAGCTGTGTGTGCAGGGCCTTTGCTTTACGCTGCTGATGAGTAGTATGTTGTCACACTGACCCTGCGTTTTGGTGAGGTTCCTAATTTTATGCCTTTTTTGTTAATTGCATGTTTTCCTACCCTAGCAGTATCCTCATACTCTACTTCATGGAGTAGTATCCTCCATGAAGTTAAGACCATGACTTAAAGAACAGGGTATTTGTTTGCTTGTGTTTCTAACAATCTCCATTTCAAGTGGAGGGTGGAAGTGGAAGACGGAGCAGAGATAATGTTCCAGGTTGAACTCAGTAAATCACAGATTGTGCCGGTGTCGTCTTTACTTTCTTTGATATAGCTGTGATCTGGGAAGGTACAGCCCTAACACAAAGTCTGCCTCATTACCATGGCCTCTTAATTAAATGTTGAGCCACTTCAAAAACAAATTTTGATGGAGCTGTTTTATTTTTCTTTAAAGATATTAATGCTGACAGCTGTGTCGAAGGGTGTTGTAGGTGCTTCATAAAGCAGAAAAAACAATGTGTAATGATCCTGACTGGTCCAATTCCTTGTTATGTATCAAAGCAGAACACTTCACAATACAAAACCCAGTTTGTGGGCACATTTGGTAATAGAAAGGGGTAATATTGGAACCGAAAACTCATTTTGGGGTGAAATATCCTGCCCTGGAAACAAAGAGCTCAGAAGTAATGAAAAGTTTCATCAAAAGGGGAAAAAATGGAATTTGAAGTCATACGTGGTGTAGCAGGTATGCTGCAGTAATACCCTCCTCTGGGCAATGGAAGAGTGGAATAAAAGATAGCAGAAAGAATATATCAGCGCAGATTAATACCAGCAAAAATAGCACTATCATCCTAATGCCCATCATAGTTGAGTAGTGGAACTATAACTAAAATAAAAAGCCCATATAAAAATTAACCAGCAAATATTTGTCTCTGTGGAGGGTGACACAAGATGGTCACACGTGAGACGTGACCAGTAAGGGACAGTTGCCCTTTGCTTTCCTTCCCGTTAGTGCGGTATTCTTGGGAACAGTCTGGTGCTTTTCATCAGAGCTGCTGGGTGAGGCCCTTCTGGTCGGTGAGGCTGGAGTTGTGATGCACAGGCACGCTTTCTGGTAGGGATGGGAAGTGTTTCTGAAGGTCTCAGCAGCCACAGTGGGGTCTGAGGAGAGGATCCCATGGTGGTTTTCCCCTGTCCTACAGATGAGTCACTTGTCCATCTTCGTCCTTGGTTCATAGGTGGGAAGAACAAAGGCTGGGTTATTCTTCCACCTTTGTTGAAAACTGGCACTAAGTGCAGTAGGAGAGAAGTACTGGCACATCTGAGTGCTTTTCCCTGACATACTCGCAGAGCTTGATGCTATTGTTAGTTGAACTTGGACATTGTTTAAAATAATTACAGATTATTGTATTGCTTAGCTTTGCCCAAGGTGTTTTCCTTGGCCATTTTTCTTTGTGGTGGAGGGTAACTATCTCCAAACAACTAGGGAAGAACTTTTATTTTTTTCGTAAATGACTGCATGTTATGCAAACTGGAGAGAGGTGTCAGAGGTGCAGGATGACTTTCCCAGTACAGCAGCAGTGAGAAACTGTTTCTGGTGTTGTCCAGTGATGGGTAACGTGCAGTGTTTGCCTGTCAGCTGGTTGTGGCTATGAATGGGGGTAAAAATAAGTACTGGGAACTAGGTTTTAGTAAAGCTTAAGGAATGGTGAGCTGCAAACACCCTGTGCAAGGCCGCCCATATGACTGTCCTGTAACGAGATCACGGCATCCTGACTTGGGGAGGGGGCGAAACTAAAAAATTAACTGAGCCTGCCCCTTGTACTTAGGAAAGTTAATGCTAAGGAAGTTCTTCTGGCTTGTGAGATAAGGCAAAGTGTGACATAATTCTTGATGGGTAAGAATCGATAAGTATTTGGACTGTGCAAATGAGGAGTGGCTTTGTGCCTGTTTCAGCAAAGCACTTAATGTGAAGTGCCTGCTGGCACAACCGGAGGTTAAAATGCCTCGCTGGCTGTCCCTGGAGGCTAGATATTCCTAGGGCAGTTGTTGGGCACACCAGAATAGCACTTGGCTGTCCCCTCAGCTTCAGTACTAAAGCACGGTGGGCTGTCTTGGACACAGAGCTTGGAGGTGGACAAGATAGAGCTAAAACACATGGGAAAAATTTTCTTCAGTCAACCACATGCATTGTTTGTCTAGCTCAAGAAAGAATTTCGCCCTGAAGAATGAAGTTTTTAGTGGCATCCATAATGTTTATCAGGAGCTATGGTGATTCCAGATATTGTTAATTTGTTTGTAGAAGGGTGATGGAGAAAATCCAAAATGAAGCAGTGATTTATTTATTTTTTTTAAAGTGGGAATTGATCATTTGTTGGTTGGCTCTTTCAAGCCCAATGACTTGACTAACTTTACTGAGAAGAGGAGCAATTCCTCTTCCTCAACCCTAGCTGCTTTTGGGTTACCCCAACATAGCCTTGGGAAAAAAATGAGGGGTGTGATCTAAGACAAAACTTGAAAATGATTGCAGAGGGAAGACGCATCTATGTGGTGGAGGTGTTTTTTGTAGCTGTTATTACAGAACTCAAACATGCAGCTGTGAGATCATCATGCTACATGCCTCGCTTCCTGCCCTGCAACTTAATGTCTCTGTGAAGTACTTTAAGCATGGATTTTAAAAGGAGGTGTACTGCTTAATTGTGTTTGGTTCAAGCTATTTCTATTTTCTTAGCATACCTGTTCGCTCTTGTAGAGGGGGGTGGATTGACATAGCAGGGTAACACAGGAAATGCAGTGTCTTTTGGGAACACTAATGACTTATGAAAAGGCCTTTGATTCTGCAGATCCTCTGAAATCTAATCTGCTTTACTTTGTGTACAGGGCAGAGTCCAGCCAAGCCTCTTCTGGACTATGATTAACATGGGTGAAGTGGTCTGTTGAGTTGGTGCTTCAAATGCTGTCTGGCTATGCCTGAAGTTGCTTCTTTGGTCTCAGCGTGAACAAAACAGGCTTGTTGTGGGGAGCTGCTTGACAGGCACAAAACCTGCCTGCAGTAATACCTTGTTCTCTGCTCTGCTGTTAGTTATCTGGTAGGGGGTTGTGAAGATCTGGAGCAGAACTTAAATGCAGGTGGTTGTATGTGAAGAAACAGTGATCGTGTTGGTAGGAAGGGGTTCTTGGGACAAGCTATTTCTGATGGTCCCCCTCAGTGGTGCCATCCCAGAAGGACGAGGTGGGCCTGGGCTATGCTGGAGGGCATTTATGTCCATCAAGGGTAAGTTGTTCAGTGTACAGTTCATCTGCTGCAGCAGCACTTAATGAGCTTGGCTACTTTATATGTTCACCAGGGGAAGGCAGCTCTGGAAGAACTTAGCACAAAAGGATGGTGGAAGGAGCAGCCAATTTCTCTGTAAACTTCCTCACCATAATAGCATTAGTTAGGGCAACTTGCTCGGAAGCAGCATCTTGTTCTTGTTTGCAGATGGGCATTGCTGACTGCCTGGGACTTACTGGTTGCAAGAGGATTCCAGGCTTGCAGTACACGTGAATCACTTAAATGCTGCAGAGTGCTATCTTCTTACCTTGCAAGGAGCTAAGGGAGGGGATCATGTGCAGCTTTGTACGGCTGGTTTTGCCTACTTTAGAAGTGCTTGTCTGGCTGTGAAGAGTTCTGCATCCTGCTGAAATTACAGACGGGCTGAAAATATAACTACCAGTGCTGGAAACATGGCCAGTCTGGAAACACAGACACAAACCTTCACGGAAAATTGCTCTGGCATCTGTATTGACTGGAGATAATCAGAACTTCCCCCCCCTTTTTTTTTCTTCCCACCTTATCCTAAAAGAACAAGAGTCAGGTCAGAAGCGTGTAGGAAGATAACTGTGTTCCCATACTGTTGTAGATGCAGGCCTAAGTGCAAAAGACAGTGGTGTTTCCCAAGAGACCTGTGGCTGTTGCTGGCTCTAAGTTGATGATGATCACAATACTGACTGCATGCTACCTGTTCAACAGTACGAGATTTCTTAAGGATCCTCTTCTCCTTGGTAACAAGTGATAGGACAAAAGGAAACAGGTTCAAGTTATGTCAGGGCAGGTTTAGATTGGATATCGGGAAACATTTTTTCACCTGAAAGGGTTATTAAACATTGGAATAGGCTGCCCAGGGAGGGGGTGGATTCACCATCCCTGGAGGTGTTTAAGAAGAGGGTAGATGTGGTACTGAGGGACATGGTTTAGAAGGGGTTTTTTGTCAGGGTAGGTTAAGGGTTGGACTTGATGATCTCAAAGGTCCCTTCCAACCTCACCCATTCTATGATTCTAAGGATGAGCATATAAATATATGGAATGAGAGCGTTATTTTAGGTTCTGCTGCCTTGTATGGTGAAGGAGCTGAATTTCCTTCAGAAGTTTAAATCACAGGCACTTGTTTATGAATGCATGGGAGAACTGTCTTCTGAGCTGATTCTCAGGCTTAGTTCCTGCTTCTCTCCCTTCTGGTGCTTGCAAAGTCACTGGATTTATTTGTTCTATTGCGAATGCAATATGTGTGAACCTCATGAAGTTCAACCAGGCCAAGTGCGAGGTCCTGCACCTGGGTCATGGCAATCCCAGGCACAGATACAGGTTGGGCGGAGAATGACTTGAAAGCAGCCCTGAGGAGGACATTGGGGTGTTGGTGGACGAGAAGCTCAACATGAGCAGGCAAAGCTCATTTGCAGCCCAGAAAGCCAACTGCATCCTGAGCTGCATCAAAAGAAGCGTGGCCACCAGGTCGGGGGAGGTGATTCTGCCCCTCTACTCTGCTCTGGTGAGACCCCACCTGGAGCACTGTGTCCAGCTCTGGAGCCCGCAGCACAAGAAGGACATGGACCTGTTGGAATGGATCCAGCAGAGGGCCACATGGGTCCAGCGGAGGGCTTGGAGCCCCTCTGCTGTGAGGACAGGCAGAGAGAGTTGGCGGTATTCAGCCTGGAGAAGGGAAGACTCCGAGGAGACCTTATAGTGGCCTTCCAGTCCCTAAAGGGGGCCTACAGGAAAGATGGAGAGGGACTCTGTCAGGGAGTGTAATGATAGGACACAGGGTAACGGCCTCAAACTGAAAGAGGGTAGATTTAGATTGGGTATCAGGAAGAAATTCTTTACGGTAAGGGTGGTGAGGCACTGGCCCAGGTTGCCCAGGGAAGTTGTCAATGCCCCATCCCTGGAGGGGTTCAAGGCCAGGTTGGATGGGGCTTGGAGCTGCCTGGTCTGGTGGGAGGTGTCCCTGCCCAGGGCAGGGGATTGGAACTAGGTGATCTTTAAGGTCCCTTCCAACCCGAAGCATTTTGTGATTCTGTGCGATTCTGTGATTTGAAGCCCAGATTGGTCTCTTGCCTTTAGCTTTCCATATGTACACTGGAAAAAAGGCTCTACCAGCAAAGATGTGAGGATATTCCTAGTGCCTGGATTACTTTGCCTCTGAGCTCTGCACGTGTGACCCAGCCTCCCCGGCTACGTATGGCTGAGCTGTCTCACTGCACTTGAGGCACCGCAGGCTCTTGGGCTGACCTTGGCTGCCTTGGAGTTACACAAGTCCTGGCATCTCTGTCTGTTGTATTGGGGCTGGCAGAGTCCATTAGAGTGGGCAATTTCTGGTTATTGGAAAGGTTGTCTTGCTTGCTGTTCACTGAAAATAGAAGTAAATGGTCCTGTAATGTGTATCTGGCAGTGCTTCATAAAATACCTTGTCGATTTGTCTTTGATCTATTTCCTTTCAACTTTGCTCAGATTTAGCAAAGTTGGGGGCTGGGCTGGAATAAGGAGGAAGAAACTGGTTGTGGTCTGAGGCTCTGGAAGCTGAAAGTAGTCCTTGAGACTGATAGGGTAGTAATGTTACAGAATCACAGAGTGTCGGGGGTGGGAAGGGCCCTCTGGAGATCACCCTGTCCAACCCCCTGCCAGAGCAGGGTCACCTAGAGCAGGGGGCACAGGAACGCCTCCAGGCGGGTTGGGAATGTCTCCAGAGACGGAGACTCCCCCACCTCTCTGGGCAGCCTGGGCCAGGGCTCTGCCACCCTCACAGCAAAGAAGTTCCTCCTCATGTTTAGGTGGAATTTCCTGTGTGTTAGCTTCTGCCCCTTGCCCCCTGTCCTGTGCACCACCAAGAAGAGTCTGGCCCCATCCTTTTGCCCTTTAGATATTGTTCAGCACTGATGAGATCCCCTCTTGGTCTTCTCCAGGCTAAACAGCCCCAGGGCTCTCAGCCTTTCTTCATCAGAGAGATGTTCCAGTCCCCTGATCATCTTGGTGGCCCTTTGCTCTCCCCTCTCCAGCAGTTCCCTGTCCCTCTGGAACCGGGGAGCCCAGCACTGGACCCAGTGCTCCAGATGGGCCCTCCCCAGGGCAGAGCAGAGGGGGAGGATGACCTCCCTCCACCTGCTGGCCATGGTCTTGGTGCACCCCAGGAGCCCATGTTGTAGCTATGTAGTGTGCAAGGAGCAAGGGTTAACCAGTGTGGAGCAGCTGTTTCCAAGATAGTTAAAAGCTAAAGGAAGTGTATTAATTTCAGCATGATGCTGTGAAAGACCATCAGAGTTCAAATGGGTGCTAGTGACTCGTCGAAGCAAAACCTGCTTCTTCAGTGCAGCAGTGCCCAGGCAGATGGTGAGAGCTGGGCAGCCCCTGTCCTTGCTGCTGCCACCCACAGAAGAAGACACCCATCACCTTCTGCAAACAGGTCCCTCTTCTGCTGCGTAATGCTGCATGGTAGGTGAAACAAAACTAAATCCGTTAGAAAGTCTTTGTTAGGCAGTGTTGGCTGCGGTCCAGGTGCTTGATAGCTCGGTCCCTTCCTGGGCTGTGCTGAAAGGCATTGCTCCTCTGGGCTGTCTAATGCTGCCAAGTGGAACTTTCAGCCATCTATGGAGTTCTCCTGCCCCTCCTCTCTCTCATACCTTGCTGAAAAGTGCGAACTGTGTTTTCTGTCTGCTGCTTACCAACAAAGTTGCTGCTTTTGAGGTGGCTGTAGGAGCACAGCTCCTTCTGCAACTGCTCTTTCAGCATGAATCTGAAGTACTGGCCACAGTTGCCAAGTTCAAGTGCTTCAAAATGTTTCAAATGCATTCTTAGCTAGTAACCTCCTTACAGACCTTAAGCCCTAACCTGTGGTGTTGCCATTAAGGTTTTTTTGCAGTTAACCCCTAACTTTAAAATGATGATGCGGTGTTACTAACCTTTTTTGCAATGCAACAGTTTCAGGCGAGTGCCACTTTCCTTATCAGGAGGGGTGGTTCATGAGCAGTCAGTAGTAAATGTGTGAGGGACTTCAGCGGTGGAGGATAGACCAAAGCTTCAAATTACACAAGATGTGCACAAGAAACTTGAAAGGAAATCTCTCTAGATCTATGTACAGACCACTGAAGTCACCCCAGCCGTTTCCAGACTCCCAGATATACAGTGGCTGCTGCATGAGACACCGATAAACAGATACACCTATGGCTCTGAGCTTGGCCTGGAAGGGGCAGGGTTCCCGTTGTAGCTCTGATTTGCTCTAGTGCATGGATGTGATCAAGCCCTGTTCCTGTAAATATGTGCACGATGCATGAAAGCCGGGGGCCTGATATCTCTGCCCTGTTTGTGCACCTGCTGCTTCCTTTGGAACCAATTTGTGTAGGTTCTCAGTATTGTTAAAATTGGCCTGTATGTCCTGCTAGTGGACTTGGATCTTGTATTTCTAGAGCCGTTTGTGTAAGAGGAGTGTGGCAAGAAGATGCTGTTCTTTGTGCTTCTTCTCTATCCCTTTCCACTTCCCTCATCCTCCTGCAGTTTTACTGGGCGTTTTGCAGACCCATTCGCTGCATGCAGAACTGAGAGTGCTGAAGCTGATTAGCAGTGGAAGTTGTAATAAATGCAGAGAAATTCAAATTAGGGTGGCATTTTTCACACCTTTTCTGATGTAAATGTGGAATGACAACCTGAGGGAAGTTAGACATTCTTGATTACGTTGTGCCTTTCTGGACTAAATCCTGGATACGGTCAAAACCTGGGCTCAGCAAACGGTAGTTTGGGAGGAATATGGCGGTCTGTTTCAACTGAGGCAATTGGACCAGGTGATGTTTTAGTTGTTCAGACAGTAAAGCTTTGCATACTCTCTCAAATGGATGTGGATCATAAAATTTTGCTTCTCTGATGGGAAAGTCGCTTCATAGAATCATAGAATC
>VXBO01013282.1:16442-31378 GCA_013400135.1 Rhinoptilus africanus | reverse complement strand
AGAATGTGTTAGATAACCAGAACTTTACATTTTCACTTGAAAAATACCAAGCAGTTGGTGTTCATCTGTCTACAAAAATATTTCTCTCAACAGAGCAGGTCTGCTGTCCAAAGCTGTTTGGAAGTTGTGACAAAGGAGCTTGTTCTGTGTTTGCAAAACAGAAAAAGGCTCTGAATTAAGGAAACACACAAGTGGAGCCACACATGAGGTTAGCTATACCATAAACCTGATGATGTGCAGAGGGAGCCTGGATTAGCAAAACATTCCCACAGCCAGTAAACCGCATTGGTATGATTTATTAGCAGCTAAAGCAGCTCCGAGATGGAAGGTAGTATAGTCCAGAGAATAATATCACTGAAAAAATAAAAACGTCAGAAGAACAGATCTTTAATTTCTGGCTCCAGCATTGACTTACTATCTGACATCCAACCAATCACTTCCCTGGTCTCTACTTTGATTTCCTTAACACTGATCAGAGTGTTAAGAAAACTGACAGGTAAAAACCTGTAGGCAACGCAAATCAGAATATCATTATTACAAAGCACATGAGAAAAGCATTTCTTAACATATGATTAGACTTTCCAACAGCTTTTTTACCATTTGGAAATGCTGCATGAAATACAAAAAACTCTCTCACCAAACGCACTGGCTGCTAAAGACATCTCCAGACCACTGCCTCCTGACTGCTTAACTAACACCTCAATTGCATCAGTTCAGAACTCTTCTGCCTCTTCCCATAAAAGCTGGTTACGGTGAAGATGGAAAAGCAAGAGGAAAGAGGTGTTACATGCTTTATTTCATAGCGTCTTACTTATTATCCTTGGATGGTCACAAAGTACAACTAGAGGTAAGAAGGTGTGTTCCCCTTTAGCTATGCACATCAACACCATGTCTTTTATGATACTCGGCCATCCTTTATGCCTCTTTCCCACTACTCACACTTTTCCTTCTCCACCTAGACTCTTCCCCTGCCGACACACTCACTGCTATTAAAATCAGTCTTGGGTCTTAATCTGAAAAATTTCTTTCCAGTCTGTCATCCCAAGTATATTTTCTGATGAGCTAATGGAAATTTCTTATAGAGAACATTATTTCTCACGTCATCCATGATAGTTCAGAGAAGCCTGTGTGAAGGACTGCTGCTTACCTAATGTATAAATGTGTAAAAAACCCCCTAATCTGCCACCTCAAAGACACAAAAATCCATAAACCAGACAAAGACACCAAGTACAGCAGGATGGCAGAGAGTAAGGATAGGTGTGGGCTTTTCTAAGAAAAGGTAAGTGATTAAACAGCAAAAGTAGCAACAAAACTGTCACCGGAGGCAATCTGGACTACATCATTTTGTGCTTCCACTACGTGACTGGCTCTCCAAAACAGGGAAATTTAGGGAAGCATTTTTCTGCTTCAGAAAATTGAAATACATTATAGATATTGGAGTAATACGAATACAAACTAATTTTTAAAAAATGGATATAGCTCCTAGCAAAATTACCCTGAATAAATAACATAAAGCTACACATATGTTGAAAGACTACATACGGCTTTAGGATACCACATCACCAACTAGCATGGGACAGCAAATTATATTCCAATATATCCCATCACAGGTATTTTCTCTGGAAGGGAACTCTAAAGGTCATCCAGTCCAAGCTCCACCTCAAAAATGGCACTAAGCCCAACCCTAGACCAGTTGGACCCTCATCCTTTCCTTTTCTTTGGATAATGCCTGTATGCTGTTTGAACGTTAAAATGCATCCCTCTGTGCACCACTTGCAGCCTAAACCATGACAGCATCTGCTTGGGAGGAAAAAGGTGAGCTGGTGGCATAATTCCTTCTAAATGTGTGAAATGCCTGATAGTTAAGAGTTAAAAGGAACCGCAGATCTAGGATCACATTCCGGTGGATGCAGAGCGCATAACCTGTACAAGATGTACCTTTAGCACACACTGAAACATACCAGTTCTAGATCCATTAGAGGGAAGTATAACTTAATATGCCTAGTGTCACGCTGATCCAGCTGTGAATGGTCAGAATATGCTTTTGTGTTTTGAATGAAAGTATCCACAGGTCTGCACATGTTGCCTGTTTTAAATGAAGGCACACGGAGAAAGGCATCCAACCTATAGTCTTAGCTACATAGCTGAAGAAGAACCAGGAGAGCGCCCTGTTTGTCGTTTCACACGTTTACTATCTGTGAACTACTGCTTTCTGAACCATCTTCGAGTTCTGGAAAAAGCCTCAAATTGCGCTTTTCCTCATTGCAAAAGTAATCCTAACTGTGTTGGCCATCTGTCAGTTCCTTTGATTTATGTTCATATCATGCCACTGCCTATTTTTAATACCTATCTTTCGGCACTTTACCTTGTGATCAGTATAGCTGCATCAACTGAAGACATGTCTTCTCCCCAGCTTGTTGACATTTCTAAGTGTATATCATTCTTCTTGCCAAATTCTTCATGTTGCCATTTACAAAAGCTTTCCAGCATTTTTTCCCCATGATGTCCAATATACATATCTGCCTGGAAATAAAAAAAAAAAACAATTCATTGTACTAAAATTATGATTTTGTAATTAGAATTAAGAACATTTTTTTGACTGAGTTAGCAAAAATATTCTCCGTTTTATGGCATAATGTATTCACAACAGAATGACTTGAACTTCGGGAGTAGAGACCATCTTTATCCCATGTTAAAGATATGGATGAAGACAGTGCACTGAGAGGTGTACAGTGGATCTGTTTGCCTGAACTCTTTTCTCATTCATTTGCTGGTTTTTCACTATCCATAGTGAAGAAAAGGTTAATGATGTGAAGATGCAGAATTTGAACGTGAAGTGAGACTTCTCCACCTGGTGAGAGGACACTGAAGAAATAAATACTTCCTTATTCACTGGAAAAATATAACATTTTAAAATTAGAACCATGGATAAGGACATCCCTTTTTTTTATGAACTAACTAAAATACCAAAGGATTTCCAAAATATTTTCTTAAAAAAAAAGATAAATCAAGTTGACATTGTCTTGAAATATGAAAAACAAGCCATAGGTTAATAGAAAGTCTCCATCAAGAGACTAACGCAATCAGGGGAAATCTCTGGTGACTGGAAAAAGGGAAACATCGCACTCATTTTCAAAAAGGGTAGAAAGGAGGATCCTGGCAACTACCAAAATGTCAGCATCACCTCTGTGCGTAAGATGATGAACAGAGCCTTCTAGATGCTATGCTGAGGCACATGGAGGACAGGTGGCTGATCCGAGACAGCCAGCATGGCTTCACCAAGGGCAAGTCCTGCCTCACCAAGGTAGTGGCCTTCTATGATGGAGTGACTACACCAGTGGACCAGGTAAGAGCTACGGCTGTCATCTATATGGAGTTCTGTAAGGCCTCTGACACAGTCCCCCACAACATCCTTCTCTCTGAATTGAAGAGGTATGGATGTGATGGGTGGATCCTTTGGTGGATGAGGAACTGGTTACATGGTTGCACAGAGAGGGTAGTGGTCAATGGCTCAATGTCCAGATGGAGACCAGCGACAAGTGGTGTCCCTCAGGGGTCTGTATAGAGGCCAGCACTGTTCAGTGCCTTCATCAGTGACACAGACGGTGGCATCAAGTGAACCCTCAGCAAGTTTGTAGATGACACCAAGCTCAGTGGTGCAGTTGACATGCCTGAGGGACAGGATGCCATCCAGAGGAATGTCCACAGGCTCGAGAAGTGGGCCCATGTGAACCTCATGAGGTTCAACAACGCCAAGTGGAGGTTCCTGCACCTGACTTGGGGCAACCACAGGTATCAATACAGTCTGGGGGATGAAAGGATGGAAAGCAGCTGTGCCAAGAAGGACTTGGAGGGTGTTGGCTGATGAGAAGCTCAACATGAGCCAGCAAAGTGCACCTGAAGCCCAGAAAGCCAACTGCATCCTGGGCTGCATCGAAAGAAGTATGGCCAGCATGTCAAGGGAGGTGATTCTGCCCTTCTGCTCCACTCTCGTGAGATCACACCTGGAGTGCTGTGTCCAGCTTTGGAGCCCTCAGCACAGGAAGGACATGGACCTGTTGGGAGTGGGTCCAGAGGAGGGACATAAAAATGACAGAAGTGCTGCAACACCTCTGCTTTAAGGACAGTCTGAGAGACTTGGGGTTGTTCAGCCTGGAAAAGAGAAGGCTCCTGGGAGACCTTACTTCAGCCTTTCAGTACTTAAAGGGGGCCTACAGGAAAGATGGAAACAAACTTTTTTTGAGGCCTGCTGTGACAGGACAAGGGGTAACGGTAATGCCTTTAAACCAAAAGAGAGAAGATTGAGACTAGATATAAGGAAGAAATTTTTTACAATGTGGGTGGTGAAACACTGGCACAGGCTGCCTGGAGAAGTGGTAGCTGCCCCATCCCTGGAAACATTCAAGGTCAGGTTGGATGGGGCTCTGAGCAACCTGATCTAGTTGAAGATGTCCCTCCTCACTGCAGTGAAGGTTGGACTAGATGACATTTAAAGGTCCCTTCCAATCCAAACTATTCTACGATTCTGTATCAGCTGACTTGTCTTTCTTTAGAAAGAAAGCAAAACAGCATTTGAGATAGTGCCTGAAAGATGCAATGAAAGAATAGTGCTATACCATGGTACCTTTCTCCGTCAAGGGACTGTCTGACAAAGAACATAAATTCTCCTTCTAATCATAGAATCATAGAATCATAGAATCCTAGGGTTGGAAGGGCCCTCAGTAGATCATCTAGTCCAACCCCCCTGCCAGAGCAGGGCCACCTTAGAGCAGGTTACACAGGAACGCGTCCAGGCGGGTTTTGAATGTCTCCAGAGACGGAGACTCCACCACCTCCCTGGGCAGCGTGTTCCAGTGCTCTGCCACCCTCAATGTCCCCTAATGTCCCACTGTCCCCTAATGTCCCCCTAATGTCCACTGCATTTAAAGAAGATTATTTTTGTATTGAAATACATGAATGCACAAGCAGATTTTCTTAAGAACTATCTGATTTCCACAAGGAATCTGTTTGGTTGACTTCCAACTGCAAGCACAGAAAAATCTCAATATGTGCAGCACATAAACTAGGAGAAGCTTAATTTTTACTGGGGCTGCCCAGCAGTGTAAATACTTAAATAACGCCCAAAAGCTAAGTTAGAAAATTTGTCAGCCATTGAAGTCAGTGAATGGAGCCTTCACGGAGCAGGAAGCTAAGTAGCACCACTTTCTACAGGCTAAGACAAAGATAATATATACTTACTGGAGTCTCATGGAGGAGGACAAGCTTAGTGACCCGAAGATTTACTTGTAGTCCAAGGCTCTTATGCTGGAAAAGGTTAAAAACCTAAGACAAAAAAAGGTAAATAAAACCATGTGCTTGTATTGCACACAACACACTGTAGACTACAAATAATAGCACTTCAAATAACCTCAAAAATTTATTGTATTCTACTGTAACTGCTTTAATTTTCCACAATTTGAACAGAACATTAAGCTAATGTATTGTGTTGGTCTTCTGAAGGGAAAACAGAGCTTAGGCAGTATTCATTCTGGAAGCACAAAGAAGACCTTTTCCTCTCAGTGGCCATGACCACTTTATAAACTGTAGCCTGTTTCTCCAAATACTTACACATGCATATAATACTATTCACATGAAAATTTCTATTCAGTTAAATCCAGGATCATGGCCCAAGTCGTCTGAGTCAGGACATGGAAGTAACTCTTCTTATCATTCAGAACAGTTAAAAGTGTTTATTTGTTTTTCAGCTTATGCTCCTTCTTTAGAACAATCTTTCTTTGTACATTGTAGATGCTAGTTTTCACTGCTTTATGCACCAAATGACTGCACTGCAGCTCCAGACAGAGCTAGGAGGGGATGTAATTGTCTGAATGCATTACCCTTTGATTTTTTTCAGCCACTAATGATCACACAGGCCTTCTCAGACAATGTCATCGCTTCATAACAAGCACAGATGATGAGAAATCATCCCGTACTCCAGCCTTCCCAGCAACATCATGGGCTTCTAAGCATAAAAAGTAATCTTCTTCAGCTCTCACTTTCTGGTTCCCCTGAAGATGTAAGACCAGACAGCACAGGCAAGTCTGCAGTGCCATGGTTTTATGCTGCAAAACATACGGAATATGTCTTGACAGCCTGCTGATGGTGATGTACTGACTGTCCCTTACAGGTGCTCAGTCAGAGTAATTAAAAGGAGCAGTGAAATCAGCCTGTGGTGCATGCATTGTTGACAAAACACCAAAATTAATTTTAAATTTCCTACCATGTTTAAGATGGTCAGAATAAATCTTCGGGCAGCATCTGTTCCATGATACGAAACCATAGCTGGATCTGCGACCACAACAGTTTCTATATTGTACTCCTGAGGTAACTTGTAAGAGTATCGCTTTCCTCGTCCACTTTCTGATACTTTTTGATTCTTGTTTTTTCTTTTATCTGTAAAATAAAACATTGCTTGACAAATTCATCCTTCAAACCACCCCTGCGGTGCTTTCAGGATTTGCCACCTGTTATTATGGTATAACTCTGATTACATGGAATGTAATAGCTATGAACTTCAATACATGCTTATTTAGCACTGACAACGTTAAGGCTCAGACTGAAGGCATGTACTACATATAAATGGTAGTTCACACCAAGCAAACAGGAATTTTATCCAGCTGCTCAAATAAAGTCAGTCAGATTCTTTGCATCCTTTCACCTAACGTATTTATAAAAGAGAATTTGCCTCCTAGTTTGGTTTGTGGGACAAAACTAAATTCATAAATTCAGTCTCGCTGAGATTGCAGAATTGTTAACTGCTCATCTTCATAAATGACACAGAAAACATCTTGATGCAATTTTACCTTAGCATAAAAGATGGCAAATACAGATTTGCCACAAATTCAGTATTAAGAAAATACACAGAACAATTCACAGATTTGCAAAGATGAAAGATTATTTCAGATGAATGACAGAGAATGATACATAGGATATAGGTTTGTTGGAAACAAAAAAAAAGTTTTACTAACATGACTTCAAAGTCAGTGCTGCTGTCATTTAACCAGCTAAAGTAAAATAACAGAATCAAACCCTAGAAACATGCTTCTAAACCTCCAAATTGAAAACATGTTACATTTATGGTAAGCTAGAGGTTACTGCTCTTCTTAATTTTAAGTTTCCCCTCCAAAAACACAACAAATCCCCATTACTACTACAGTACATATGGAAAAAGAAAAACAAATTACAGAGAAACGGTTCAAGCCAGAAGGTGGTCAGATATGCATACAGGGCATACAGCAGCTAGCAATAATATCTGAAATAAATTAATTTAAAACAAAATATAGAATGAAACTCCCCGTTGTAATAGCCAAATTCTGTTAGATCCCCTTGAAAGGATATAAAACTTCTGGGACCGATCTCACTGAAGTCACTGAAATCAAGTGAAATTTTTTCCAGCTTCCACAATGGAATATTGGGCTCTCTGTTTACAACAAAAGTGATGCTTGAGATGACAATTATAAACACATGTTCTGGAAACAATCAAATATTCAGAAATTTTGAGGAAATGTTTTGCAATTAATCAGTCTCATCTCTAATAGGAAAGTTCCTGTAATTCGTTTTATAACACATGACTACTCTCCAAAAAGTAAGTCACTCTCCAGGAAAGTGCTAAAAATATGCCTTAAAAGTCACTGAACTCACAAATTAACTTTAAAAGATAAGATATCACTGGAAGATAGATCTGCGATTTAATATAAATGTATGTGTAATATTGATTTAATGTAAACACAGTGTAGATGTAATCTTTTCAAGGCGAAAAGTATAAAGCATCCATGCTTAAAAAGGTTGTCTCTCTTCTTCTGTAGTCATTTGTTAAAGATTATATATGTGATTTAGTCCATCCCACTACATTTGAGAAGGGCTTACTGATTCCTATGTATGCGGTGACAATGTAAGACTCACTAACACTGATAAGCATACAAATTTCCTAAAAGAAAAAAAGTAGATATTCTCCAAAAATAAATACTGGGTGTTTGATTGCCTAGAAGTAGAAACAACTTACACATTCATAAGCTATCTAAAATTAATTTTAATTTCTCTGATTTTGATCCAAGACACTTCCTTAGCCTTATATGTACAGTCATCCTCTAGCTTTACTTGAGTTGCTAACTGTGGATCTACAGCCTAGTTTATAAAACATTATGTGTGTTTTCATCACTCTTTTGAGAATAATTTTTAATGAAACTTCAGTGTCAGGATTTGTGCCAAAAACCCCCACACCCTATAGCTATACAACTATGACTTACCATACAAGCATCTAATGCTGCAAGAGTAGGCTATAGATCTAAGTTTAAATAGCAAACTCATTTGGGTTGAATAAGATCTCTCATGAGCCATCTGGTCAATCTGCCTTCCTCCTAGGAGCAGTGATTGATTCCAGTGCAGTTTCCAGCAACACAGTTTATTCATTGTTCGCTTCTTTGTAAAAAAACAGCAGCTAGTGATTGAGAACTTTAAATTTAATATTACTGTGGCTGTTGAGAGAAGTCTGCTAACACACCTCTCTAAAAGTTTTAGCTAGGGGTGCATTTTTATTCAGAATTGACAGCAAGCAGCCCACAATGAAATACAGCATTGCACTAAACACTAAGGTCACCACAGTCCCACAAATTGTTGAAAACTCTGTCTTTCGGGACTGTAGTGGACTGCACAGCTCTGTAGACAAACTGGCTGCAAGGGGCAGCGTCTGTCATTTGCCCCAGATTATCTGCCAGGTTAACAAACCAAAGGACAATCTGTTCTTGGCCAGCCAACCTTTCCCAAATTGCTGGCAGAATTCCCCATCACATGAGATCTCATCTATCTGAAAATTTTAGCTCTTCTCTAAGAGCCTTAAGTAAATTGAATTAGTAATTTTGGTACCAGTGGTATTCAAACAACTGCCATGATTACTGCCAGATAAAAGGCAAAAAGGCTTTAAGAAAAAACACTTGTTTCTTTACATACTCAAAATAAGTAAAAATCACAAAGAATTGCTCATTATTGGAGGTACAGTAAGTAAGAGATTATAACTGCTACAAAAACCATGCCTACATCAACAATGCCTATGCTAAAAAGATGAAAGGCAACTAACTGAAAGAAGTTGGGAATAGAGATGCATAAATTCATCTTAAAAACTTAATTACATTGGTGTAATAAAAAATAAATGCTCTAAGAGAGTTCTGTGCAATAAGACATCTATGTTTTGTGCAACTATAGAATATACGAGGATTCCATATCCATTTATTACTTAAACTCAATTCACTGAAAGGAAAGCTAGAAATACTCCAGTACTCCAGCAAGCACATTTGACATTCAATAGGCAATTAAGAGAAAATAACAAGAAGTGTTAACAAAACAATAAAAATCCCCTTCAAAAAACCAAAAAGAGCTGAAAATCCAGCTGCTGTAAATTCAGGTTGCCTAAGCCAACATTAAGAACAAGCTAGGACTGCAGGACTCACAAACACTTAACCTCCTCAGGCAGAAGAGCATCCCCTGAGTATATCCACACTGGGGCCCAGTGTACCGAGCAATCATCATCGCTCCCCAGGCTTTCTTTTCCCAAGGAAAAGAAAATGGGTATACTAGCCATGTGGAAGTTGCAGTATTCTGTCTGGGCAGGGAATATTTAGGAGCTTAGGAAGCCACGAGCTACACCTCCACTATAGTTTGGATAGGGATTTAAATGTCTTAATGCAGAGTGACAACTTGTTTCTGACCCAAGGAATGGAAATGAATAAGTCAAGCACTACCAGTCTCCATCTAGTGCAATCTCATAGATCTAGACCTATGACCAAGACTGTTTATGCATTTTATTTCACGATTAACGCATGCGAACAGGCTGTAGAGCAAGAACCAAGACAGCTCTCCCAGCTGACTGCCCAGTCTACATCCCATAAAGTCAAACTTTGGCTTTTCATCCAGTGAAACTAGCAGGCTTTTTCCTGCAAAATTGGCATTACTCTAATGCACCATCTGGTCATAAATCAGAACAGTATATTCTTTATCACCAGAACTGAGAAGTACAAGAGGAGGCTCCCAGACTCTCAAATACAGAATGGATTCAAAATTCAGACCTAATGTATCCTGGATAAGAGCTCTCTCTCACTAGTCTGCATGTTCCCCAAGGGTCAGTACTGGGCCCAGTGCTTTTCAATATATTCATCAATGACCTGGATGAGGGGATAGAGTGCACCCTCAGCAAGTTTGCTGACGACACAAAGCTGGGAGGGGTGGCTGACACCCCGGAAGGCTGTGCCGCCATCCAGAGAGACCTGGACAGGCTGGAGAGCTGGGCGGAGAGGAACCTTATGAAATTCAATAAGGGCAAGTGTAGGGTGCTGCACCTGGGGAGGAATAACCCCCTGCACCAGTACAGGTTGGGAGCTGACCTGCTGGAGAGCAGCTCTGAGGAAAGGGACCTGGGAGTCCTGGTGGACAACAGGATGACCATGAGCCAGCAATGTGCCCTGGTGGCCAAGAAGGCCAATGGCATCCTGGGGTGCATCAAGAAGAGTGTGGCCAGCAGGTCGAGGGAGGTCATCCTCCCCCTCTACTCTGCCTTGGTGAGGCCCCACCTGGAGTACTGTGTCCAGTTCTGGGCTCCCCAGCTCAAGAGGGACAAGGAATTGCTGGAGAGGGTGCAGCATAGGGCTACTAAGATGATTAGGGGACTGGAACACCTCTCCTATGAAGATAGACTAAGGGAATTAGGTCTCTTTAGCCTGGAAAAGAGGCGTCTGAGGGGGGACCTAATTAACACTTATAAATACTTGAAGGGTGGGTGTCAGGAGGATGGGGCCAGGCTCTTTTCAGTGGTGCCCAGTGATAGGACAAGGGGTAACGGGCACAAACTTGAGCATAGGAAGTTCCACCTAAACATGAGGAGGAACTTCTTTACCTTGAGGGTGGCAGAGCACTGGAACAAGCTGCCCAGGGAGGTGGTGGAGTCTCCGTCTCTGGAGACATTCAAAACCCGCCTGGACGCGTTCCTGTGTAACCTGCTCTAGGGTGGCCCTGCTCTGGCAGGGGGGTTGGACTAGATGATCTACTAAGGTCCCTTCCAACCCTAGGATTCTATGATTCTATGATTCTATGATTCTATGAAAAGGAAAAGTTTTTTGGTTTTTTTTTTTCCCCCAAAGTGCCCCATGCCTTTACTATTACTTAGGTTAATTGTACGAACAGCTTCAGCCTGGAACAAGTGGTTCAGATCAGGTAGAAGGAAGAGAGCTTAGCTTTCCAATATGGCCCTTTGCTCTAATAGCAACTGCTTCTCTCACACTTTATCTGTAATGCACTTGTGAACTGGTTCCTTTGAAAGGTTTGAAAAGTTTCACGGACCATGTGCTAAAGAAAGGTGTGGATTGTGAGGTCAGTTTATGTGCAACTGGCTCACATGTGTGCATAAATCACACATACATTCAACAAAAGGACATACACGCACACTCTCACAAATCTGCTTCTGTTCGTACAATTCGCTACCTCCCCTAATTAGTAAGAAAAACCCACCCCATTCACAAAAACAAGTTCTTTGTTCTCCCCAGACAAGTTTGGCTGTGTAGGATCTTTCAATCCAGCCCACAACAGTAACGGACAACAAACAATACCTTCTTTGATTGCCTCTGCGAGTTCTGCATGAAAAGCTATTATTTCCAATAGCAATCCTTCAACACCTCCAGCACAAACATTCATTCCTTCTAATAATTACAATTCGTCACTGGCAATACACATTTGCTTGATAGGTAGCCAGTCTTTGAGATCAATTTGGCTCAAAACCAGCAGCATAAATACCTGTCCCAGAGCACCTATTCTGACACACACGTACTGTAGAAGCAAGACGTACTTTTGTAAGATAGGTCCGTATCGCTGAGAAGTTGCCATATTGCCGAGATAGTAGTTTCTCTGTGTCACACAGCTACAGCTCTACCAAAGGCAGCTGTGCATCGCTACCTCAGAGTATCAGAGAGCCCCTTACACTCATACGCTTTGTTTTATTGACCTACTCAGTTTAGGATTTGACTTAAAATTCTCAAATATTGGTGGAAAGGTTTATTCTTGCTGCTTTACCCCAACTTTTAAGGCTGTGCCTGTACCACGAATGTTTTGATGACATCAGCCAACTGCATGTCACACCAGCAAATTGTCCCTAGCAATAGATAGAGCTTTTATGCATGTAACTTACTGCAACCCCGCTGAGTAAAATAACCTGCAGCAGCAGAGTGAGGGACTGGTCTTGCTGGTACAACAGCATCAGTTAGAAACTGCAGACATTTATACCCCCCTGGCAATAAGGTTATGCCAGCAGGTGCTAATCAGTTATGCACAGCTTGAGTTATTTTGAAATTTCAGTCTGGTAATAGAGATAATGAAACTTATTTCAAGCAAATATTTGAATCTCTGTTGACAGACTATTTGCACCAAGTCAGAGCCTTGGGCATAACATTATTCGAACAGAATATGCTAACTTTCCCATTTTAGAGCATAAGAGAAAGTGAAAGGATGACTGGTAATGAACATGACACAAAAAATGGTCCTTACAGAAGAGTTCGCATCATTTTCATACACTTCATCGTTTGCTATTTATCAGATGCCCCTCTACCCTTCCCCAGTGCGCACATCATGCACACTTTAAACTTTCTGTCTTTTTCTCACTCCCAAATGCATGCAGGCACACGTGCTCTAACTCACTTATGACTAATAAGGAAGAATAACCAGCCTTACTTTACTTTAGCTAATATTGAAAATTTCACTTTTACATAAGCAGCAGCAATGTAATACAATGCTTAGAAAAGAAATACGGATCCTGATGAAGGAATTTAGATGTCATTTACTCAGTCCCTCTTAATAACTACAAAGAGAGCCCTGCTTTGCTAGTTAATCTTTGATTTGAACCTGTGCATGGATGCCTAATTACAGAAACAATGCTTGCAAAATGGAAAAAAAAAAACAAAACAAAACCTGTCATATTTGTTCTGTAACCATATAAAACAGAGCAGTATAAATGCTTAGGAAGAACCACTAGCCATAGAAATTTAGGCTGGAAGGAATTTCCAGAGGCCAGCTAGGCCAACCTCCTGCTCCAGCCAGGGCAAACATCGAAGTGAGATCAGCTCTCTTAGAGCTACCTCCATTTCCACCCACGTTTTGTGAATGTCTGAGGGTGTGGACCCCACAGACTGTCTATGAAACTTCTTCCAGTGCTAAACATTCTTGCTGAGATTTTTTTTTCCTTATGTCCAACTGAAATCTCCTCGAATGCAAGTTAAAACTGTTGTCTTCCATCCTGTCATAGCATACCTCTGAGGAAAGTCTGGTTTCATCTTCTCTGTGCAGCCCCTTAGGCACTGGAATACCGCAGTTGCATCCTTCCTTTACCTTTCTTTACGTGTTTGAAATAACCCAGTTTCTTCTGCCTTGCCTCAAATGTCATATAATCCTTCTCTCTAGCCATGTCAGTGCACCTCTGCTATTTCTTTACACTTTGTCAGTATCTTACTTATACTAGGTCAGGAAACATGAAAAAAATGCCTATAAATGTGCAGTCATTCCAGTTAATCTCATGGGGAAAAAACAGTTTCTCACAACAGCATTAAAAACATCTCCAGCTCATCCTGAGGTCAAAAGACTGAGATGTCCTCTATTCTTTGAAGAATGATGAAGCATGAACAACAGAACATCATCTTTCACAAAAGGCGTTTTTCCCCTTTCCATTGAAACCATTAAGTCATCACTAAGTGCCAAACTTTTGTTGAAATTCTTCTACATTGACAACTTCTACCCGCCATTGAGGAAGATGCATTAGGATTGTTTCATACAGTTCTTTAACGGTCAGTCACAGAAGAACACTGTTGCAACCATTATTTCAATTCCATGTCAGATCCATTTGGAAATTCACGACTTGTTACTATCCGAAACAGGGATGAACTGTGCTAATGTTTTAAAACAGAAAATTAAGCACTGCGCGCAGTGAGTAATTAAACAACTACGAAGACAGAGAGCTACAAGAAATAGGTTGTAATTATTAAGCTGAAGTAAAAAAATGACCTGAATATTTCTACTTTCAAATATAATTGGACATTAAGAGGTATTACTCAATGGGTATTTCCCTCTCCCGACAACTGGTAGCCTCAGCTTGGCACATCAAAAGTCCACCATAAGTTACTGCCAGAATAATCAGATATGCTTTTGTTGGGGACTAATGTAACTACTATCTACATAACTTAAAAATATGTCTTCTACATTAGATGGTTTCAGTGAGATTTGTATATTACCTGTAACAACACCACAGTACTGATTCTGAGAAGCTGGCTTTTCAGTAATTTTCTCCTCTATGGACCTTTTTCGTCTGTACACCCTGTGTGCATGACCTGTCACAGCCAAAGTGCGATTGAGTGGCTCAATAAATATGAAGTCCTCATTAATCTGTATAAACCCCATCTGCAAAGGAAAACAAAAGGAACATATGAGATAAAAATTTAAGTGAGTATGAAACTGTGCACAGTCCTGCAGAAGAAAAATCCCACAAAACTCCATTTAAGAAAACGCTTTCTTTTAGTAACCTTACCAGCAAAGTAACTCCTTTTATGTTTTACAAGCCTTTCTACTTAAGTAAGCTAGAATAAACTTCATTTATTTCAACTAAATCTGTGTGGGTGGGTGGCTACATGCCAGTAGCAGATGCACGGTAAAAGATCTGGAATGTTAAAAGTTTGCTCTGGGAGACCCACAGGGTCATTTAAATATGTACAGCATGTACAGAAAAGTCTATACACTAATTTTATTACTCAGTGTATTGTCACATTTTTAGATAACTATATTTAATGAAATAACAGGAATAATTTAGGGCATAAGAATACATCCTGAACAGTTGTGAAGCTGGAAAAGACATTTTTTGAGACTCCTTTTACACTTCT
>VXBO01013282.1:0-15918 GCA_013400135.1 Rhinoptilus africanus | reverse complement strand
AACTTTCTCATTCTCTAAACCTAAAAACCTATTAAGAGTTTTGCTGCAGAATGAAAACAATCTGGTACTTCCGTCTGAGAGAAGCAAAGAACTCTTCTATATGTTTCCATGTAGTATGAAAGGAGAGAAATAGAAGAATTTTGTTTCTTCTGGAATTATGTCATTATCACATTGGATATCCTGCCTGACATATGGATAAAGCATCAAAAAGAAATCCTGATCCAAGCAAGAAAACAAAATTAAGTTTTACAGGTCGGATAAGATATAATTTCCTTCAAATACAAGTGGGCATTACTTTAAAAAGAAAAACAACACAATCTCTCTGCATAATTCCATAAAACAAGTGTGAATACATGTATTTAATTTTTCAATCAGCTACACTAGCAGCAGAATGCTGAACAGATGTTGAAGGGTCATCATTAACATTGTACAGAAACATAAAAGTAGCTGGGATTTGTTCGGCTCTTCAGTTTCCTTTTTTGCACTTAATTTTAGGTTAGTTTATCTTCATCATGAACTTCTAAATGATACACATTTAGAAGATTAGCTACTTATGTACTGCTAGGGACTATCCGCACACCTACTAGATACCAACTCAATGTATCTTGAGTAATGTTACTTTTACGTAAGAAGTAACTTTTCTAATGTAAGCTATAAATAATGTTAAATGAATTTTTATCCAGAAGCATAGTTCTCAAATACTAGTAAAACACATAAACTACTTTTCATTTTATTTTTATGTCTAATGCTGAATTCCACTCAGGTACAGATTACTATTTTCTTTTAATCATTATTTAGCCTATGAAAGATGCTGATAAACTCTGGATATAGAACAGGAACAGCAGCCCATCACGTGATGCTGCAGGTTTCCCCTGTCCACCGACAAAACCAAGGCCTTAGACTACCTTGAACAAAGACTCAATCATGGCACATTTGCCATATTTATTCTGTCTTCATTCTCTTTGCTGCAAAATGAAACCAGGTCTTTAAGATGCTGTTCTTCAGCCAACTAGACACAGTGAGAAACTGTGCTAGGACTCCTGAAATTTTATGTTCTCTTTTAGCTCCTTCCATAAACTGAAAGTTAATCCACTGGTAGCAAATTCCAAAAATTGCCAGTCTCCTGAGTCAGAAGTTAAAGAGCTGAACACTGATGTAGTTTACTGATTAAAACTAACCTCAGCTGTACCTATTCAAATGGATAATTTTCAGACAAATCTGGATAACCAAATAATCTTTTGGACCATTTTGATTGCTTTTGAAAAAAAAGTTAATTATTTCTCCACCTCTTGACCGGTTTCATAAGTAAAAAGGGGAGGATGAAGCCACATCCATTGCAACCATGTTCTTATTTTTTCATAATCATTAGAAGTGGAGTTAAGAGGATCTTCTGCCATCAAACTAAAGACAGAAATCAGAGAGAATCACAGCCACACATTAAAGCACCAAGGTTTCAATGTGCTTTCAGACACTGGATGCCAGGGCCAAATACAGGCTTCAGACAGTTCCAATGGCAAAATCCTCTTGTCATGAAACTGCACAGTAAAATAAATATTAAAAAAAAAAGTTAAAAAATAATATGCATCTGGGGTAGAACTGTAAATGAGTTCTGAGGAACTGATCCATCTCCCACCAGTTTAATCTGAAAAGCTACCATGGCTCATAGCTGCAATTGAAAAGGCTACCAGGATGGTGGACTTATCTCATGCAAAGGTAACGTAACATGCCATTCTTCCCCCTGCAGTCATGTATCCCTGCATTTTCAAGTTGCTTGCCTGAAATAAAACAAAACTTATATGTAGCACACATCCATCTCAGTAGAGCGCAAGCCCAGGACAACCTCATTCGGAAAAAAAATCCTCAGACCTCCTAAATAAGGATGAAATGGGTACTTGCTCTGCATTTTATTTGGCTTATGCAGTAGAGTGAGACCTTAAGTATGGGGTAGACTTTATCAAATGAGCATGCAAAGCATTACATGGGACTAAGTACGCACACTCTGAAATGGACTCACATCCACAATATGTATTTTAAAGTGGACACTTGCCCTCATAAATGAGTGCTTCCACAATATACATTCACATCGTACCAAGACTTTTCACTTCCTTAAAAGAAACAAACACAAAAAAAGCCATGTTGAAACAACAGCCCTGAATAAAAACTAACTTTTTGTCTTACATAAAATAAAAATAGCTCCCATCTTAAATATGCTAATAAACACAAAAAGGAGGTGGATGAGAATTCTTCTGAAATACAAAAGATGGGTTTTTTTCTTACATCCAGTCGGAAATACCACTGATGAGAGACAAATAATGAAAAATATCTGAGTATTCTGGGTAACTGCATCTGGTAAAAGACTTATAACAGAAACTGCTATGCCATCTTATTTCTAACATCTATATTAGAACATTCATGCTACTTTTTTCTGCCCAGCATTTCTTTCCCAAAAGGACAACAATTTCTTTTTTTTTCTATTTGGAGCATATATAAGAATTTGACATTGCCATGTATCCTATGAAAACCTGAAGTCAGTCCACCATTTCTAATAAAGTTGTAACACCATGAGAAGTTACACAAACATAAAAGTGAAGTAAATTTGTGAAGACCACCTATGCATATAGCTATAAGATACTGGGTACAATGCAGGTTCTGAACATAATACCGTTTCTTGCAGAATTTATATGAATAAAGCAGCAAAGGAGTATTAGAAAAAGAAAAATGAATATGCTTTCCTACGATCCGGAATTGAGAAGTAAGAAAAGAAGCAAAAATATTTTTCTTGCTAACATTAGCACAGAAAAAAAATGGGATGACAGAATAATATCCACAAGCATGTACTACAATCAGAGAGTAAGTCATTACCATTTTAACATCCCAAAGAAGAGATGGGGCTAAGATAACACGGTGTCAAAAATGAGACTTTACATACCGCAAGACAGTTGTGAAATAAGATTTTGCCAATACGTTGTGTTGTTTTCATCACAGAGATTCAATGGAAAGCAATAATAAATGAAGAAGACATAACACAGACTTGAAAGAAATGTCAGAACATTACGGCTTTTTTACTTTTTTAAAAAAAGTAGTTAGTTCCCCAGCTCCAAAGGACAAGTCTCAGTGGTCTACAATTTATCATTAGTTGTTCATATAGTAGCAGTTTCTAACCCTGCAGCTTGAGATGTCAAAGCAAAATACTTCATTCACTGAACAATTCATCACTGTGGTGGGTTGACCTCGGCCAGCTGCCAGGTGCCCACCCAGCCACTCCCCTACTTCTCCTCCCCAACAGGACAGGGAAATAAAATATTATTTTAAAAAAAAGCTCATGGGTCAAGATAAGGACGGGAGATCATTTATCTGTAACCACCGTGGGCAAATAAAACTTGACTTGCAGAAAGTTAATTCATTGCAAATCAAAACCGAATGAGAATCAAAGACAAATGAAAACCACATCTTGCCCCTGCACCCCGAGCAGCACAGGAGGATAATGGGGGGTATGGTCAGGACACAACAGTTCCTCTCTGCTGCTCCCTCACCCCCACACTTTACCCGTCCTCCCTCTCCAGAGGCTGCAGTCCCTGAGGATAAGCCCACCCCAGTGTAGGCTCTCCTTCAGGGCACGCACACACCTGCCCTGCCCTGGTCCTCCCCACGGAGGACCTGCAGTGGGGATACCTGGNACCCTGCAGCTTGAGATGTCAAAGCAAAATACTTCATTCACTGAACAATTCATCACTGTGGTGGGTTGACCTCGGCCAGCTGCCAGGTGCCCACCCAGCCACTCCCCTACTTCTCCTCCCCAACAGGACAGGGAAATAAAATATTATTTTAAAAAAAAGCTCATGGGTCAAGATAAGGACGGGAGATCATTTATCTGTAACCACCGTGGGCAAATAAAACTTGACTTGCAGAAAGTTAATTCATTGCAAATCAAAACCGAATGAGAATCAAAGACAAATGAAAACCACATCTTGCCCCTGCACCCTGAGCAGCACAGGAGGATAATGGGGGGTATGGTCAGGACACAACAGTTCCTCTCTGCTGCTCCCTCACCCCCACACTTTACCCGTCCTCCCTCTCCAGAGGCTGCAGTCCCTGAGGATAAGCCCACCCCAGTGTAGGCTCTCCTTCAGGGCACGCACACACCTGCCCTGCCCTGGTCCTCCCCACGGAGGACCTGCAGTGGGGATACCTGGTCTGGCACCTGGAGCACCACCTCCTCCTCCTCTACCACTGGCGTTTGCAGGGATGTTTCTCTCACTTTTATTCCCCCACTCCTTATACTTCTGAGCAGTGTTTTACCCTTTCCTCTTCCCAGGGGCATTGCCATCATGGCTGAGGGGCTCAGCTGTGCCCTGCAGTGGGTCCGCTGGAGCTGGCTGGAAGTGGCAGTGGCCAGCACAGGGTAGTCCCTGGTGTCACCCCACAGGGGCCATCCGTACAGAGTTACATACCTGTCCCTCTCTTGCAGGTTATTACCACCAGCTGCATGCTTGCAGGCGTACCTAACAATGGTGTGTTCCCCTAAACAAGCAGTAGGTTCAAAATTTCCTAATTCTCACATGAAGTGAATTCCCACCATGTTACACCTTTCCTGTTTTGTCACTACTCTTTTCTCTCTTCATCCATTCCAGAGCCATCTTAAACTAGATTTCAGTAATAAATGGACATAGACTTGTCATGTCATGATCCCTATTGAAATTTTCCCTGCATTCCACTCTCCACTGCCTTGTGAAGCAAATGCACAGAGCGTGAAAAGACAGGCTGTATGAAACTGTACTTCTCCACACTACCACCACACTGTTCAAGGCAAGTAGCAACACTTGTCATAGGAAAAACGCATCCCTGTCAGATGCAGAAAATGTACACGTATCACAACCATCAGCACCAAAATATTAATGTCATCTGCAGCACAAAAATGAAAGGTTTTCTTCAATGTACAGTGCAAAAGACAGTTCTTGTTTACTAGTTCAACACTAAAGAATTTTGGAACACATTCTGGTAATCTTTGTCCTATTTGCAAAATGTCCCAGAACCAAAGATATTCTTGACTAAAGAAGCAAAATCTTTAATTTGCATATCTGTGTCCCACTCTGAAGGTTTTCCTCCATAATATTAAAAGTTCAGACTAAATTTAATATCATGATTCTAACAATGCTACCAGGACCTGACTTCAGCTGAAACACAACAAAAACAAAAGTCTCCAGCTATTATTAATGTATATAATGAGGCAAGTTCAACCAACTTTTCAAACTGCATAAATAACAGGGTCAGAACTTCACATATTCTTGTTATTCCAACACACTACAGCTTTCCATCTTTAAGTACCTTCATTGCTGAAGACTGAAGAAACAATCCTTAAGCGCCAGCAACCTCTGTCTTTAATTAACCGCATTTACGGGCTTTGCACAGTGTACACATTGTATTTCTCCTAGAGGTTTTCTCTATCTACCTGCTCGCTCCGCTCTGCTGCATGGAGTTAGGAGAAGTCACAGCAATGAGTGAGTCACTATTATCTTTGTTGACTGGCTTTCAGCTGCTGACGTAGCATTCAATCCAATCCTTTATGGTTTTTTTTTTTTTCTAATGGTAGGACTGCGCCCTGAGGAAAGACACATATAGGCACAACACCATACCCTACAGTCCTGTGAAGTAGAGACTACTGAGTTAAAAGCATGAGTACAGGTACTGGCTCCCAAAGAAACAACTCTTCTATGGCTTTTAACTCTGCTTCCAGTCTGTTTTAAGATACGCACTACCCTGAATCTCGAGGAAAATCATG
The DNA here is from genome assembly GCA_013400135.1 of Rhinoptilus africanus. Taxonomy (NCBI): domain Eukaryota; kingdom Metazoa; phylum Chordata; class Aves; order Charadriiformes; family Glareolidae; genus Rhinoptilus; species Rhinoptilus africanus. Next base: position 10,139 of record VXBO01013282.1, on the reverse strand, counting down.
TTTTATCAAAACTAGCTGATGCTGCACATGCAAAAAGAGTTTGGTTTTTTTTTTTTTAAGATATGAATGAAGTAGAATAGTGAAGCAGGCAAAATTGAGATGGGTAGAGTATTCTGACACATTTCAACAGGTGCTATTATTCACAAAATCTTACTCAACTGAGCAAGAATCTCTCAAGCTGACAGTGAAGAGTGAAGTGTAAGCTTATCATAGAAAGGACACAAACCCAAAGGAATCTCATTTGTTGAAAAGAAAATGAAGCAAAGGAAACCAATGGATAAAGGAACTATAGGCATCGGTCCACCCAGAGGGTCTGTGGTTGTCACCCATCAAATTTCCATTTGCCTATTAATTCACTGCCAGCCAAACCCTAGGATGTTCGGTATTTCCTCCAGCTTCCAAATTCACGTTTCCTAGCCAGAAATATTTCCTTTTTTACACCTAAGACTTCCTCTATAAACACATTATTAGAAATTACTGCTGTATTAGGTAAAAGTGCCGCTTAAATTGCCAATATTCTAATATTTGCTATGATTTTTAAACTATCTTCACAGTGCAGGATGATATCTAAGCAAAGTACAGTCTGCTTAAGAAGTGACCACAATCAATCATTGACTACCTCCACAATAAAAACATTTTAATAAGGCTGTGCATGCAATAAACAATTTTGTAACACAAGTGTGAGATCTATCACTACATGTAACTGGTTATTTCAGATGTTAGCTTTATTAAATTAAGTACCTAAAATAGATTTTAGCATTTGTGCCTTTACTGTTTGGAGACCACATCTGCAATATTTTCTTTCTACCAAAGTTGTCCTCACCCTGTTTTGCCAGGCTGGCTGATCACGTGCACCACTCATAAAATTGCCGATGGACAATATTAAGAACACAGTCACATCTATGTTAAGTACCTATGAGCAACTAGATGGGGTCAGAAGAAAGGTCCATGCTGCATAGTATCCTCCCTCTGACAGTGTGTAACAGATGACAAGAAAGAACATAAGAGCAGAAAAAACGCGTAGTTTGTATGCTGACAGCCTAGAGCAAACGCCAGTAGAGAACTGGTACCAGCAGCTTTACGGTATGCATAAACTTTAACTGCAGTGGAAATAAAGAGAACAATTCCTCCTCCTCTCGTCTGCTTATTCACAAGATTACAGGTCAAAAGGCACTAATAAAGAGTTATTTGCCATGCAGGAAGGATTCAAGCTCTAGACTATTAAAAAAGGCTGACAAGATACAAAAGTAAAACTAGTTAGCTTTCATCTATATATCAAGATCATTATAAAAATATATCAAATTATAATTATAAAAATATATAAAATATATCAAGACCATCAATAGAAATTATGATAAGAAAAATATGGAAAAGAATCTATTAAGATCTTAAGGTACTGAAGAGCAGACAGGGGGTTATTTAACCTTCCATGACTTAGAGACTCCACTTTCTTTGACATTTATTTTAAAAAAGCATCCTTTTTTCCCCCACTCTATAATGAGTAACATACAAACACTATTCTTGTGAACCTTGCACTGCAAGTGCTTGCAGACACTGTTGGTTAACTCCAGTGTGGTCCTTCAGCAGACCAGAACTCAAAGAAGTCAACAGGTTCATAGCTTTAGAAATGATTCAATGTTGTGAAATATTTACTAGTAATCTCACAATCCGTAAAAAGCTGACAGCCTCCTAAACATCACTTGAGAGCTGTGACAAATTTAACTTACCTTGGAAACAAGGCAATTGAGACAACATGATACATAGTCACAATTTTATAATCAACAGGATTGTGAAATACCTATTGATTTTTGTTCAAGTTTGAAGACGTTCACTAGGACCTCAAGAAAGGCTGCTTTGATACAGCCACATTTTTACAATTAAACTGATCTTTAACATCTATCTTGCAGTCTGATGTCCCCCTGCACATTTCAGTTCTTCCATCCCAATCCACAAATGCCTTTCTTACCAACATGCACCACAACCAGAACTGCTCAAAATAAAACCTCCATCCTTAAAACTTCCTACAGTCTTAACCAGCAATACTTCTTCTTGCCTGATTCCACTGCCAAAGTGTGCCTCTCCCTGTACGGCCACCTGGACTGCCCATATTTCTTGCAGGTAATGTAAAGCAAAAGAAATAATTTCTTTACATAAAATGCTGCCATTCAACTACTTGTTCTCATCTTGTCTCTGGACAAGGCAGATTCACAGAATCACAGAATGGTCAGGGTTGGAAGGGCCCTCTGGAGATCATCTAGTCCAACCCCCTGCCAGAGCAGGGCCACCTTAGAGCAGGGGGCACAGGAACGCGTCCAGGCGGGTTTTGAATGTCTCCAGAGATGGAGACTCCACCACCTCCCTGGGCAGCCTGTGCCAGGGCTCTGCCACCCTCAAGGGAAAGAAGTTCCTCCTCATGTTTAGGTGGAACTTCCTGTGCTCAAGTTTGTGCACGTTTCCTCTTGTCCTGTCACTGGTCACCACCGAAAAGATTTCCTTATCCTTCAACTGGCACTGTAAGACAACGGATATTCAAGGTATGTTTTAGTCTGGATGATGTAAAATACATCACTTGTAATCTTATCAGACATTCTCTAAAACAGGAACATGTTGGCAATTTAGTCTCCACTTCTGTAACTTGTTTTCTAATGCTTTAAGAATATTTATTAACGGTCACATACATAAAACATTTCATGTTTATGAAACCCAGCTGGAAACACATGAATTATCACTTGATTTTAAAATCAATTCAGTATAGCTGTACACTCTGAAGAGTACCAGGGAACATTCAATAATACCAATCTAATACATATCACATTATATATGGCAAAATGCAACAAGATGCAGGTACAGCTAACTCCTCAGGTCCTTTACTTTTTTCATAAAACTGCTTTGGAAATCTATTAATACTACTTCAACTTTTCCCTATTCTTTCGGAATTTTGCTTATAAATTAAAAGTTCCAACTCAAAGTTAAATCAGCTCCATTAAAAACCCTCTATAGTTTATTATATGTGCAGTTAAGTAATAACTTTAAAAAAAAATTCCAGGATAGCAGATACTGCAGTACTGCCAAAATAAAGTTCCAATAGCAACATTAACTTTTGCTGAAACTGACATTCTATATTTTTAGCTCTGCAACATGAATGCTACATTAACTTTTTAAAAAACTTTACTTAGATAGAACAGTTTTTCAAGGAAAACCAGAATTCATTTCATTGTGGAGAAAGCTCTTCCTGCCAGACCTAGAAAACAAAACCTTCTATCTGGCCTATACAGGATTCTATACCTTTCAGTTTCTGACTTACTGAAGAGCAGTGGAGAAGAGGCAAATTTACTCGGTATTAAGAATATCTGACCAGCAACATAATGTTTCATAGCCATGCTCCAAACTCACTGCCTACAGTCTTCCCTTGATAGTTTCAGGATCTGAATGTTCGTGATTCAGTTGTTAGTGACTGAAAATACTTCAGTATAATTTAAGTCATTAGGCTATGAAGTCCATGTTTTATAATGATCAGTAGTCACACATCCAGGATAACGACTCAGAAGTTCAGAATTTTTGTAGGGTACTTTGGGAAATTCTCACGTCAACCTGTATCCTGTCAGCACAGCTGCAATACAAAGTCTTTATAGGTAGAGAATACATTTTGCACATCTATAAGGTGATAAAACAACAAAAATAGATAGTATAAAATTAACATAAGAGTAGACAGATCAAACTGTGATTTTCCAAGCATTTCAGAAAAGTTTTTCAAAACTTATAGGTAAACTTATAAATAACACTAAGCTTTAAACTGTTTCAATTAATTCGAGCTTTAAAGAAAGGAAGGGAAAAGCTGTAAAGGCACATATATCAACAATGGTCTACGTCAAAAACCTATCTGTATAGCTACAAAGTTATAATTTCCTTATCCATGTTTCACAGCTGTTCTGTGTTTCAGCCTTGTCACTTTTATCATAGGTCCCATGGTATCTGGGTTTACCATAAAAGTTCTCATAACTTTTGTTTTCTTCTGTCTTGTGCCATTTTCTAAATCCACAACAATCCATGTCAAAGATGAAAAGCTGAAACATGCCCCATGATACAATACATGATCGTCATAATAAATGTGTAATAATGACATCATATTTATATTTCACGGACTTTATACCAAATGGGCTTTAGCCATATATGATGTATGGTTATGACTCTTTAATGAAGTTATTACCTAAAACGGCATGTTATGAATTGGTACACAATTCACAAGGGTGAACACAAGGGTATAAACCCCTTTTTCACTAAAGACTAACACAAATTTCAGTGCAAGTACAAACTCTCTAGTTTCAGCACAGTATATTCATTTTTCATGATCACCATCTTAAAGAGATACTGTTTAAAAATCTGTAATTTTTGAAGAATAACATTAAAACACTAACGTAGTTACTACCTTTGCTTCTCTTGCCATTTTATAGTGTTCTGCAATGATTATACATACACAGAAACGCACTCCTTACTCTCTGAAAAATCCATGTAGATGCAGGAGAATAACTGTTATTACAAAGCAGCAATCACTATGCTACTCTCTATAAACCGGTGCTCACTACACACAAAATTAAATTGCAAATAAAATATGTAAAATTTGTCAATTCTAATCTCCCTCATTTCTCTTAAGTGCCTTTTTGATACAAAATGACAAAATGTGATTTCCTGAAGTTGTGATGCTGTTTTAAAGTCAGATGTTCAGCCACTGCCATCAGCAGTGAAACTCATGAACCTGGCAGAAGTCCTTCCAAGCACCACAGCTTTCTGTGCAACATAACAGTCTGGTCATCAGGTTCAAGTGACCACCTCTTCACATGCCAACTACTCTCTCTTCTTATTACAGGTATCAACTGACTATATACTCTTGCAACAATACTCCCACATCACTCATGGAGTCCACCTGTTCAGCTTGTGCCGCTGTTCCCAGAAAACTCTATGCATTTTCAACTACTGTACACTTGCCTGTTGATTTCCAGAAGAATTCAGTGGAACTGATCAACCAATTGTGAAATGTTGAAATCATGTGTTTATTGTGAATTTAACACTAGAGCAAAGTCAACTCCCCATGTGCTGCTTCCGATCTTACCTCCTGTTCATGGAAGGCATCCAAACTGGGTTCTAGAACTGGCCAGGAGCTTTCAAGAAAAGATGGGTTTCTCCTTCGAAAATACTGAATCATCAAAAGAACATGCTCTTTCTCATCTAAAACACTGCCTTCTCTCCATATTTATATGAACAACAGTCACACTGAAAACAAGGCAAAATTTAGTGGAACCCTGTCTCTCACACTGACAGCTAAATTTGTGAACGTGGGACTTCAGGACAATCGTACCAAGTTACACCAAAGGTAGATCTTCCCTTGAAAGGGAGCCAGCTTCACAGGGAAAATGAAGTCTTTAAGAAGCAGGAAAGCACAGAACAACACTCAAACACATCATAGGAGCAGTAACAGAATTCCTACCATTTGTCATTCTGTTTTTACAAAAATATCTTTTTTAATCTCAGTTTCCTAGATGTAACTAGTTTTGTCTTTTAGTCTTTGACGTCACTTACTTTTCCTGTATTGTAAGGCGTACATGTTACTAGATAGATACAGCAGTGAAAATTGTTTTCTTAAGTAATATGCCAGCACGTTCATTACATCATGAAAGGTTCATTACAATATCATATATAAGCTTTCACAGATTCTCCTTTAAAAAAAAAAAAAAAAAACTTTAAGAAGTTGTTTACTGAAATTAAGCATATGTTATTCTTTTCACAGATTTATTGCTTCAACAGCACATTGTAAATGGACTCCACTGTACACTCTTTTTTTGGCAGCAGATACACAGAAATACAGTTTAATCATAGCTTGCTTTAGTCAAATTAGTTGTGTCAAAACACTGGAAGAGGCTCAACCCTGTAAAACATAGAACTCATCCCAAACCCTTTTAAGTCTCACACTGAGAAGGCACAGCATAATTTAAACATACAGAAAAAAATTTAAAATCACTAGTGCACCATAACTCATATTTCAAAGTATTAAATGTTAAAAGGAGGTAAATAGGAGGTAAATCAACTTTTGTTGATTTAAACCCTATAGGTCTCAAGATGACTCTTTCTTAATCAACTACAGAAACCTTTATAAACAACCACTACCCTACACAGACTGTCCCTTGAACTAGATGTGTGTATGCTGTTCTTTTTCTCCAGAGAGACAAGTCCAATCTGTTCCAATTTGAGGTAACTAAAGTATCTTTAACGGTAATTCACGAAAAAGTCCTACCATAAGCAATTCTAAGTGCCATTTTCAAACGCTTCAAACAGAAATGTAATAAATATGAATTACAAACTTCTAAAGCTAAATGTACTATTCCTGTTACATGTTTTTCTAAAAAAAAAAATAGATAGCAACCAAACCAACTGTGTCTAACTGCAGATAACTTATTCCCAAAGTGTCACATGAAGGTAAGTAAGTCTGTTACCTAATGACTTGCACTATAGATGCTAGCAACCCTCAGATAATTCAAAATTTTGGGGGTTGAAGAGGTATGACCAGGCAAGGAATGTCATCTGTGAGCCAGATAAAAAGATATAGAACAAGGATAACCAACAAGAGCTCCAGCATCTTTACTGAAGCCACGGAATGATGGAAATGGGGGGGGTCTCATAGAGATACCAATCACTCACATGAGCTCATTTTAGTGCCATCCAACCTGTACATATCAAATATATGCACAAAATTATATTTACGAATAGTTATCATCTGGAACCTCATGAAATTCAGCAAGGATGAATGCCAAGTCCAGCCCCTGGGACAGCTTCACCCCTTGCACTGGTACGGACCTCCCATGGGTGGGTGGGTTGATGGATGGATGGCAAGCAGATCTGCTAAAATGGACCTGGTGGTCCTTGTGGGCAGTAGGTGGAGCAGGCAATACAACAAAGGGACATATGCAAATAAACAGAAAAAGCTTCATGAAAAATTTATATAATCCTACTGATGTGTACCATACATTCAGAAAGAAAGAAAATTTACTCAAATATCTTTGTCCAAAGTATTAAAAAAAAATTAACAGTGCTGCAAGTCTGCATGAATAATACAACATTTCTGCGTACAAAATTTCTAAAAGATATAACAGCTCGTTCAGTTTAGGCTTCCTCAGTTTAGGCTGAATAACTCCCACTACTCTGTTCTTCTGGAATTTGTTTTTTTCTGGTAATAACAGCTAATCTATGCAACTGCCTGCATCAACATCATCACCTCTCACAGAAGGGACGTGTACTTGGCTGTGATGTTGTACTAAGTCGATACTGTCCTGATCTCTAAATTCTAGTCCAATTCTATTATTTACTTTTTCTCTGCCTATGTTTTAAGTTTTGAATTCTAACCTTGTTCTGTCACTGACTTGCAATATAAATTTGGCCAAGATATTTATGCTTACATATTTTTAACTAGCATTCAGTTTCACAGAATCACAGAATCACAGAATCATAGGGTTGGAAGGGACCTCAGTAGATCATCTAGTCCAACCCCCTGCCAGAGCAGGGCCACCTTAGAGCAGGGGGCACAGGAACCCATCCGGGGGGTTTGGAATGTCTCCAGAGATGGAGACTCCACCACCTCCCTGGGCAGCCTGTGCCAGGGCTCTGCCACCCTCAAGGGAAAGAAGTTCCTCCTCATGTTTAGGTGGAACTTCCTATACTCAAGTTTGTGCCCATTACCTCTTGTCCTGTCACTGAGCACCACTGAAAAGAGCCTGGCCTCATCATCCTGATATACACCCTTTCTGTATTTTTAAGTGTTTATAAGATCCCCCCTCAGCCTTCTTTTTTCTAAACTAGAGAGACCTAAATCCCTCATCTTTTCTTCATAAGAGAGGTGTTCCAGTCCCCTAGTCATCTTGGTAGCCCTGTGCTGCACCCTCTCCAGCAATTCCTTGTCCCTCTTGAGCTGGGGAGCCCAGAACTGGACACAGGACTCCAGGTGGGGCCTCACCAAGGCAGAGTAGAGGGGGAGGATGACCTCCCTCCACCTGCTGGCCACACTCTTCTTGATGCACCCCAGGATGCCATTGGCCTTCTTGGCCACAAGGGCACATTGCTGGCTCATGGCCATCCTGTTGTCCACCAGGACTCCCAGGTCCCTTTCCCCAGAGCTGCTCTCCAGCAGGTCAGCCCCCAACCTGTCCTGGTGCAGGGGGTTATTCCTCCCCAGGTGCAGCACCCTACACTTGCCCTTATGGAATTTCATAAGGGAAACTGGGGAACGTTTATCTATATGCTGAATACTAACAATGTGAGAAATTCAAAACTAGTGGCTATATTTTAAAAAATTGACATAAAACACAATCTAAAGTCTCACTTTCAATTGCAACATCTATAAACAAACGATTGCAGTTGCATGCAAAAATACAAACATGACAAATGTTTGTTAAAAGCATAAACACGCTAAATGCCTCTTTTGCTCCTGCTACCATGTTACACAACTAAAATTACTGTGTAAACAAATGCATTTTTTTGCCAAACTGGAGCTACCTAGATTCCAAATACACATTCTCCACAGCCAGGCATCCATTAATCATAGAATCATAGAATCATAGGGTTGGAAGGGGCCTCTGGAGATCATCTAGTCCAACCCCCCTGCCAGAGCAGGGCCACCTAGCAAGTGCTCTACATCCTTTAAACATCTACATCCTTAAAGGCTCTCTCTCCTTCAAACAAAGGGGGAAAAATGGAGATATGACAGAGAGGCAATATGGAGATGATCTGGGTTTTGAATTTGCAGTACGTGAAACTCCATTTTCTTTCACATACACAGTTTCACATTCACTCAAGAAAAGTATTGCAAAGATAAATCTTTAAAATCATAAATTCAAAATTATTAACACCTAAAGATTTATACTTAGAATCTACAAACTAAGAAATGCAGACTTACCACAGAGATGTTCTTATTTCTTCTCCTCGTGCAGCACTCTGGAAGTTTATGGGTTCAGAAAGCTTACTACTCTTAGCACAGGTGACTTTATTTTATAAAATTTTAAAATTAAGTTAGCATTTCTGTTGCAAGTGCTACAAGGTATTGATGAAGTCAAATTTTACCTTACACAGTTGACAGTCAATTTAAAACCTATTTTCAGGACACACTGGGTTAAAGACACGCTGAAAAAAAAATTATTTTTAAACTTAAATTCAAAAGCTGTATTGTGTGCATTTGCTCCAGGTAACTATGCAAGGACTGACTAATATCACTATTGTCAAGCCAGACTTCATCAGTGGTACAGTTATTAAATGTGCAGAATATCCATAACTGCAAATAAAGCATACTATGCAATCCTTAAGAAAACAAATACGGTATTTTCAGCTTTAGATGCCTAAAACAATACAGATTTTATGCCAACCATAACTATGTCACAAAAGAAAACATCACCTACTCTCCCAACCCACCATGTAATAAATTGATTGCTGCTCTCTCTCTCTGATCATTTCTCCCTTCACTTGCTAGCTCCTACTCATTATGTCAGAAGGTTGAACTGATTAGTAAAACTAGTTAGATTCCAAATTATTCTTCTATCTCTAGTAGTTTTGCTTCTGTTACAGAAACACAGAAGCTTTGAGGAAGGGCTATAAAGCCTTAAACTTTGTCTGTTTATTTCAATGACTTAAGATGAATTAATAAAATAGGTATGTTTTGCTCAGAAACCTTGCCTAACATCAAGTATTTATTATTTTTTAAGAATAATGACATTAAGAAACATCCTGTGTCTCTTTCAAAACCGCTGTGTTTATGTCATCTATGAACAAGCCCTGATACTATGGTAAGAGTGTAACCATAGTATGTTGAGATCAGAAGAGACTGTCTCAATTTTACAACATTAAAAGGGAAGAAAAATGGATGTCAGCTTCAAAGCCCTCAATCTGCTCTGGCCAATATATGGTCAATAAAGCAAGATACAGTATTTTACCCTCTCTGTCTATAACCTAAGTAGAAACAGATCTGACTTCATGCCAATTTAGGTCAATGGTACTACTCTGATAGTAAATACAAAGTTATGTTATGTGATCAAGATTCTGATTTTATGGTGTCTAGACAAATTCACTGGCTATATCTTTATGTTACAAAATTAATTTATTAAAAA
>VXBO01013276.1:728-37338 GCA_013400135.1 Rhinoptilus africanus | reverse complement strand
AAGCCCAAAGTCCGCCCTCCGGACTTGTGAGCTCCCTCCTTTTATTTCATGTGGAGTAGACAGGAGCATTATGGAAAGCAACCAACAGTAGCAATGAGAAAGGGAATGGGATAACCAGTGGGGAATGACTTTAGAGGCAGCTGAGTTAATCTGTCAGCTCCCTGTTTGTTCTGCCCTCTCCATCCCATTACCATCTCTCCCGCAGCACAGGCTCCAGTGCTCCTCTGACCACTCGGGGAGCTGGTTCAGCCTTGTCTTTGCAAGGTTCGTTAGGCACGATGGGGATGCCAGTCCCCACATCCCCAACCCCTTGAAATGTGGTTGGGAATATCCTGTAACAAGAACAGTATGGCTGGAGTCTCAGCTTCTCCTGCTATGCTAGACTAGATCCAGCCACTTTAAGTTGACAACCACATCCCATACATACACGTACTGGTGCATACAGCTTCAAGACTTTGCTGTCTCCTGAAGTTGCCGGTGCTCTTCTCCTCTGAAGAAAACCAACCAAAGCCAAAACCTGCTCTACAGCCCCGTCAAGGATTCAGTGAGGTGACTCACGGGTCGCATGTCATTTTGTTGGGATAATATTTCACTCTGGTTAGTAATGGAGGGGGCACGGTGCTGTGAGTTGGAGAGATGACTCATAAGGTGACCTTCAGCATACATCTCTTGGGAAAAAATATTTCAATAGAGACTTTTAACACTGCTCTTAGGTTACGGTTAACATCTTCACTGGCTGTTATGAACAGGGCAGACGAGCACATGCCAGGTTTGGGGCCTGGATCTCTCAACTGATGTGAGTTGGCTGTAGTTCCTCAAGAACCCAGCTTAGCATAAAATACAACTCAGGCCACATACAGCCTCCGTGCCCACATCACAATTACTGCCATCGCTGGTATAAGTAAGATCTAATCTTGTCTTATAGCACGGTACAGAATAAATGATCCCTCAAGGTATAGTCCAGGTTTATTTTCTGTGTGTTTATTCCTTATTTGCCCATACTGTGCATAAAATGATCATAAACCACCTTTCTTATGAGGGTAAGGAAAAGGGTAAAGATGTCTGGGGATTGATTTGCAACTATTGAATAAAAGCTGCTTCAGATATCCCCAAATGGTGGTATAACCTCAAGTTATGAGAGTCTGATATTAATTACAGGGTACACACATATAGGAGCGGTGTTTTATTCTCATTTAAAAGATGTCAAGCTTTCAAATAATGCAGGTTGCCTGACTGGGAAGGTTTGCTGTTTCTTCCTGTGTGATTTTTTGAGTTACTGTACACACTCCCTCTGACAGACCCCAGGGTAGTCTTTGTTTAAAATCTTTAATAGCTTTGAAAACATGTTCTCCTCACTTGGCTGAAAAATAAACACTTTTAAAGGGGCAGATCCTCTTCTTCAGCTGACTCACACCCTGTGCAGAAATCAGGCTTTTTTAAAAAAAAAAAAAACAAAAAACAGTATTTAGTGGGTTCCCTGCCAATAGAATATAGGTATATAGCAAAGTATTGCTCTAATGTTTTTCCCTCGCCACAGCAGGCAAGGACTGCCCTGTTGATCTCCCTTATACAACAGGTCGGGAGATGAAGATAGGGAACATTTCAACATTTTTTACCGTAGTGGTAGTTTCCTGATGTAATCCAGGATTATGCCCTGCTGACCAAACAAGAGCTCACAAAAAAAAGGCCAGCCCCTCAGCTGAGGATCTGATTCAAAAGAAAATTCATCTGAAAGCCGAGAATTGGAAAGATGAGTCAATACAAAAGCAAGCGGCAGCTCTTGATTTAAGCAGAAGTCCACGGCATTTAACCTACTTTAGCAGATCAATGCAGCGGATTTTTAATCATCACATTAATCCTAAAATAAAAATAATTACCCCAGAGATCCGTATTAAGTCCCTTAATTATATCTCATTTCATCATCCTTTTTACTCAGGATCAGGAGCTACAGAGACCAGAGCTTCCCAGTGTCATTCTCCAGCTTGCAGTTTAACTCTCTCCTTAGGATTTTAGCTGCTACTATGGGGACGATGCGTTGGCCTGGCTGAGAGCACCCACATCCATCCTACTTGGAGGAAAACTGGAAAAGGGAAAAAAAAAGGTGGGCAGGAGTCTGCTTTCCAATGACATGGTTCAAAACAGCCGGGGAAGGAGCACAGAACATAATATAGTGGGTGAAAAACGTGTGAATACCTAGAAATTCAATCTCTACACTCTCCCCTTCTTCCAGCAATGCCAGGAGCTCATTAATATCTCATTAAGGGGAAAAAGAGGACTTGACCAGAGCCTGGGCCCCTTGTCAGATTTCACTGAGCAGAGTTTCTTTCCCGGAGCATCCCCTCCTGCCTGCAGTCCTGCCATCCCCACAGCCAGGCTTTGGGAGCATGGCCGTGGGCAAACACAGGACTACCAGCCTCCATGGCACCCTCCATGGAGAGCTCCAGGTGGGTTTTTATGGCAATAAAACCAGCCCATTCCCCGCTTCTAAGGGCAAGTGGCATGGCACAGCTTATAGCCATACAGCTCATTTTTCCATCTTTCTCCCAGAAAGGTGTGCTTTTGTCCACACCGCCTATTGGGACCAGTCTCAAGACCATGCTGTCCCCTGCGCTGTGCCCAAGCTGCTTGTTTTAGGTCCAATTCCCTCTGCCTTGCTGGCCTTTACCCATTTCTGCCATCTTCTTGCGAGAAACAAGCTAGCCCCGTCTTATATTTAGGCTTAAAAGCATTGTAGATTTACTGGAATAGTACTTCAGGGCAATCTTCAGGTTTCTCTAAATACAAGAGGGAATTTCTTCCCACTGCCTTGAGAAGAGGCCCAGAGGCCTGTTATTGTTGCAGTTGTTGGGATGCAAGCAAAGACATAAAACAAGCAGCACGCTGAATCCTAGCGAGTGAAAGGCTTTAGGTTTAGGCAGCGTCCCCAAGCTCCAGCTTGGCAAGCAGCACTGGAGTTATAAATATCCCACTTCTCCTCTGCAAGGATGCTCTCCAAAACCACCAGCTCCACCGTGATCCCTGGAGGTGCAAGCTATAATGTGTCCAAGGAACCTCACAGATGGTATCAGCTTCTAACAGGGGATTTAACACCGGAGGTTTGTCAAATAAAAGAGTAATTAAAGGTTACACCTACCCCTGCATGGAGCAGACTGCCTGTGAATGGTCACCATAATGCACTGGGCATGAAAGCAAGAGAGGGAAAGAAAAAGTGAAAAAATACCTTCATGATAATATTACGGTAACGATGTAGGCTGCTATGTAAATCACCTTTCTGTCATTAATAAGCAACAGCCTGAGACTGCCACATCCTGCATTGTTATTTCCATCACAGACAGGAACTACCACTTCCCAGCAGAAAGGAGTGAAAGTGCGTTTTCCCTGCGCCGAGTCAAGGGGTACCCTCCCCGACTTTTCCATGTGATTAAAAAAAAAAAAAAAAAAAAAAAAAAGGAAAAAACCCCAAACCATTACAAGCTGGAATAATAATAGAAAAAAATAGTCAGAATTTTCCAGCCAAAGTGACAAAACATATGCACGTCTCCCTGCTTGAGTCCCTTTGATGGCAGAATGCTCAGAACCAGACTTTGACCAAGCCGGGGAATCGAATACCACCCTGGTTTTCATTCCTTGCAGCTGGCTGATAACTGGAGAGACTCCCAGGGCATGAAGCAGGACAGAGACCAGCCACAGAGATCACTCACTGGAACAGTTTTAGTTGCGTCTTCTCACCACTTTACTTTTCTGTTTTTCATTTCAATCTATACTTTGGTTTTATTTTTCACTGCTGTAATCCTGTTGCAGTCATTTCACCTTAGAAAAGCAAGTATTGGTAGGGCTGCAAGGCCGATAGGACAAATGGGAAAAACTGAGAAAATAAGGCAAGATGAGACCTGAACTGGTCATAAAGTCATCTTCTCAGCACCAAGGCAGCTTGGTACTACCCTTGTCTACTGAACAGATTCCTGAAGGCCCCAAAGATGGAGATGTTATACCTCTCCAAGTACCTTTATTCTTTACAATTTTCCCTTCATGGTTAAAGCCAAATTTTTCCTGCTGCAACTTAAGCCCATGACTCCTTGTCATCTCACGAGTCTTCACAGGGATATGTTCCAGACCTTCCTCTTGGCAGAAATAGTTTGGGCATTTCAAGACAGTTATCATATCTCCCCTCAATTTTCTCCAAGCCAAATAAACACACTTTTTCTATACCTCTGCTCATTCTTGCTGCTTTCCTTTGGCTCCTTCCAACAGAGTCACATCTTTCTGGAAATGTGGTGCCCAAAACCAGATGAAGTCCCCCAGCCAAGGCCTCACTGCTAAGCAAGGCACACAAATTGTTCTGTGGATAAACTACAATACTCCTGTCGATACATATTAATATCACGCTTGTTCTTTCCCTCCCAGAGAGAAACATTTGCTGATTTGTCAGCATGTTGCTTGCTCTTGGCACAAGGCAAACAACTACATGAGTTGCAAACCAGGCAAGAATCAAATCATTGATTTCTCCCGGCAAAATGCAGCTAAATTCCAATAAAAAATTCCACAGCAGCTGCCTACACTACTGAAACCCACTTACCTCAGAGTATGTATGAGAAACATTCCCCTTTATAAAATCATACAAGCCATAACACCTCAAACTAGATGTAAGTAAAATAAACTCTGCATGGGTCAGGGTCAAACACTTGAAGATCCCCACTGGTGTTTGCTGTAAAAAGAGCGGTACCATTTTCAGATCAAAGACTGATGTACTCTACAACAAAGCAGCCTCAGCAGCAAATTCATGAGAATGTGGTGATGAAAAAAATAAAGTGCTGTTATTTGGAACAGTAATATTGCCACTTTGATTTTAGGAATTTCATCAGCATGTTTGTTTCTAAAGACATTAAAGTTTAGGTAACGAACATGCTACCATAATTCAACCTCCCAAGCCATTTCAGTTTGAAGTTATGGAGGGTGAAGAGCCTCTATCAGGGGCAAATACTCAGATGGTAGAAGTCAGTCTACCTTAAGTTAAGCAAGACTTAGATTTTTATAACAGCTGAGGATTAAAACACAATCTAAGAAACATACAAATCATTATATTCCACCTAACATTCTCCTGTATTAATAAACTCACAGACATTACAGATGCCGGATGCACCTTCCCAGATTGACAAGATATTAATATTGTTAGCACAACACTGAGAAGTGGTTTGAACTGTTATAATGGTATGTCTGGATCTCTTTCTCCACTCGGTCCAAGCAGACAACTTTTCCTATTCCCTCAAATCCCCCCTTACCTTTTGAGATAGTTTCTCCCATAGAGGATCTGCTGCAGCAAGGTGACCACGGCAAAGGCGCAGATGAATATGAAGAACAAAGTTCTGTTTCCCAGCAAATCCCTGCTTGATGAAGGGTCAGTGTATCCCATACTTAAAAGCCACTGAAGCTCCACAGGGTAAAATTCAGTTCATTGTCGCCTTCATGCCCTTTTTGCTGGGAAGCGGACGGGAAAGCTTGCTGGCTTTTCTCTGAGGGATCCAAGGACAAGGTATTCCATTGTTTGGCCCTGCTGCCCCTTCCTTGCCCCTTTTGGATGTTAGCTCCAGGATTGTGCGCAATGGCTTGCTTCCACGGTAAAGTTTCCAGGAGATTCAGACGTGGATAACATCTAAAATCATCTCTCAGAGCTCTTTCAGCTCAGGCAGCCTGTGCTGTGCAAGAGGCATTCTGTTCTCTCTAAGCCTCTCTTGAAAACCCGCTGCTAGCAATTACCTACTTCAATCCCATTTTCATATTCCAGATGGGGGAAGCTGCAAATAAACCAGAAAACTGCAGCCAATGGCAAACACAGGGCTCGGGCAACCCGCGTTGGGAACACATAGTCGTCAGCTCTTCTTTGCTTCTGCTCAGTGATTCCAACGAAATGTGCTTGCAAGGAGACGTGACTGGGGTGTGCTATTATTGAACAGGCATGTAACGATCATGAGGATTTCATTCAGCTCCCTGAAAAAAAAAAAAAAAAAAAAAAAAAAAAAAACCACAACAGCAGCAATCTGGTCAGGCTAGAAAGGAAAGCTGCATTTTGTGTAGCAGCGTGTGCAGTCCGTACCGTGCCTTCAGTAATTTAGCATTTGCATGCAGAATGCAGAGCCTTTAGTCATAGACCGCTCACTATTTGGGCTCCTGTAATTCCCCCCCCGGTTATTCCTCCAGAGTAAGCGTAAGCAAGGTCACTGTGCATCTCTTCAAGGACAGAAGCTCTCAGTTCCTGCACGCTGATTTATTGGAGGCTCTGAGTAGCCTCACAGCCGCAGAGAGGGAGACTGCATCCCCGTGCAGGCTCCAAGAACCATTCATTTAAAGAGACAAATATTCTGATTGTTCCTCCACCAGAAACAGTTCTCTTTTGAAAGGGCAAAGCAACAAGACCTTATCCATGGCCGTCGTAACTCCTCTAAAAATCTCCCCATTGTCAGGAGGGGCTCAATTCAGCTCACAGGGAAATCAATGGGAGTTTTGTTGATGATTTCACTGGGAGTAAAATCTCCCTCCCCCCCCAACCCTTACCTTCTTAAAACAAGTTCCAATAAAAGCTTTATCCATGAATGAAACGTCCTGGCTAGAAGGTTGTTTTGCCCCAATAACAGATGGGAAAAGGATTTTGAAAACTAAATGTGGGGGAAAAACTCTTTGTCTAAGAGAATGGGCAGATTTGTGCACGAATAAATTTTCCAACAGTCAAATCGGCATATGCAAAATGTTCCAGGGTGCCAGCAGCCCAGCTGTGTGAAGCAGCAAACAGGGACTGCTTCTGAACTTTGTCTCAGCTGTAATTGGTGCTGCATGGGAAGAAGGGCCAAAGGTAACTTTGTGCAACCCTTTCAACCCAGTTCCCGAAGCCAGGGCTAGTCCTCAGCATCACCTAGGGCAATTCAGGACAGAAAATTCAGGGCTAAAAAAAAAAAAAAGCAAAGCCTGCTGACTTTGCCCTACCTAATTTTAAGCAACAAAAGTATCAAAAGTGTTTAAGGTAGGAAGCTGGTCACCCTGAATTCCTGCAGGCAGGAACCCCCTGGGGACATCCAGCCTCTGACAAGACCTTCTTCAGTCCCTTTCAAAGCTCCCACACATGCACTTGTCAATCCTCATAAAGGCTTCCATTATCACCTGTGCATATAAAAAGAGTGGTGATCCCTGGTCAGATCAGAGATTATCCGGCTCAGTGCCTTGTCCCTGACACTGGACAGTGATGGACACACAGGGAAAAATAGAAAAAAAAGGCAAGGACATACTGATACTTCCTTGGAAACACTATCCTACTCTTTTGGGGTTCAGGGTCTTCCTAAACCAGGGGCAGAATCTCTAGAAGTTGACCCATCCCTGGAGGGGTTCAAGGCCAGGTTGGACAGGGCTCAGAGCAACCTGGGCTGGTGGGAGGTGTCCCTGCCCAGGGCAGGGGGGTGGAACAAGGTGGAACAAGATCCCTCCCAACCCAAACCATTCTGTGATTTTAAGCAGAACAATATTTTGGTGAGAAAAATAACTGAATTGGATGCATTCATTTGTACTGTACTGGGAATAACATGCATACCAGGGGACTGCAAATTAAATAGCAAAAGCAGTTTGATTCCCTCTTGTCAAAGTCTTCAGCTCTAGGGCCAAATATAGAATCACAGAATCATAGGGTTGGCAGGGCCCTCTGGAGATCATCCAGTCCAACCTCCTGCCAGAGCAGGGTCACCCAGAGCAGGTTGCACAGGAATGCCTCCAGGCGGGTTTTGAACATCTCCAGAGACGGAGGCTCCACCACCTCCCTGGGCAGCCTGGGCCAGGGCTCTGCCACCCTCAAGGGAAAGAAGTTCCTCCTCATGTTTAGGTGGAACTAAATATGTTTCTTTTAACAAACAGTTCATGTAAGCCCCTAGAATACGAGAGTGTTTCCATATAGGAGCCATACCATTTTGGTGGATCTAACCGCATACTCTTCTCAGTAACAGGAGAAGTAGTATGGCCATCAGAAATCCCAGGTTGGGACCCAAGATACTACACAGGCAGATTTTTATGGGGAAGCTGAGAGGTAAGTCCAGTCAGGGTAGATGTGAAGAAAAAGGTACTTAATGCTTTGATTTGTTGGACTTTTACTCATAGCTTTGAAAATCATCTCCAAGGAAATTGTCTCAGTTGCTCCAGGACTTATTTTNGAACTGGGGAGCCCAGATCTGGACCCAGTATTCCAGTTGTGGCCTCACCAGTGCAGAGTAGAGGGGGAGAATGACCTCCCTTGACCTGCTGGCCACACTCTTCCCTGTCCAGCCCAGGATTCCATTGGCCTTTTTGGTGACAAGCGCACATTGCTGGCTCATGGATAATTTACTGTCTACCAGGACCCCCAGATCCTTCTCCTCAGAGCTACTTCCCAGCAGGTCCACCCCTAACCTATACTGGTGCTTAGCATTCTTCCTCCCCAGGTGCAGGACCTTGCACTTGCCCTTATTGAATTTCATAAGGTTCTCCTCTGCCCAACTCTCCAGCCTGTCCAGGTCACGCTGGATGGCGGCACAGCCTTCTGGAATGTCAGCCACCCCTCCCAGTTTGATATCATCAATAAATTTGCCTTTCTGCCTTTTGTTTCTATTCCTCTCCATTCAAAGTGATTTTTTTCTTGAGGTATCTGTGCTGTAGTGCACCAAACTCATGAGCCTAACAGATACTCTTTCTCCTGGGCTGACAGTCAGCCTGAGCTGCAGTAAACAGCCTGGAAGTGTCATGTACTCTCAGCCAGTCTTCGACTTTGTGTCTCCTCTCATCCTTCTCTGCTAAATCAGACCTGGCCAGAAGATACAGCACCTGAGAGGCCTATGAGCAGGAAAGCTGCATGCCTAAAGAAAAAAGCAAAGTACAAACATATATATTATAAGTGGAGAAGGTTTTCTGTGCCAGATCTTGCGCAGACACCGCTCCTGATGTCACACGTAAAACAAATCTGTTTGTTGCCTTTAGCCCACAATAACACTGCAGAACTGGAAACAGAGAAGCTCTGCGCAAGCATAAATAAATAGGATGTCTATCAATAAATTTTCAAAATATGCTCAAGTGTTGTAAGTGAAAATAACCATATAATGGAGGCAGAAGGGCTGAATGAGCAATGCCAGCATTCATTCCCAGAGGCCCTTTGAGAGTTTGACTTGTCAATGACAGGCCTCCTTGAAAGCATCAGGCCTCTGCAGAAAGTAACTTAAATTTTTTTAAACGATTTTACACCCTGCGCTTCAAGCAAGGAACAGGCAACAAAAGAGGACCTCCAGATTTTGAGAAGGGCTTGGGGAAAAGGACATAACAGCAAGCTGTGTTGCAAACACAGATTTGCTGGGCATCACTGGAGCCCAGGTGCTGTATACAGCACTGACTGCTGGCCACAAAGGCATTGACCCCGCAACCGGCAATGTAGTTACAGTGGCACCGGTGACATACAAGGAGNGGGCTCCAGCCCTCCCAGCAACTCTGGAGCCTCCTCTGATCCCACTCAAACAGGTCCACGTCCTTATGATGTTGATGCCCCCAGAGCTGGAGGGAGTATTCCAGGTGGGCCACATCACTACACTCCAATCAGCATCATGCCAGAGCACAGGAACACGCTAAATAAGATCTCTTCGTCATCAGAGGACCACATAACTAGTATCAGCTACTCACAATGCCTCTTACAAAATGGTGAGAGAGAGATGGATAAGATGCGTGATATGCACAAGCTCAGAAAGGGTATTCCTTTATTATTTCTTGGAGTACAGACTTCAGAGGCTAAAGCAAAATGGAACTGCTCATAGCCTATCGTTAATATGAAGCTGACAGAAGCAGTGGGTCTTACACGTTGCTGGCCTTTATTTGTTGTATGCAAGCTGCTTGCTAAATATCATCCGAGATAATCTGTCATCAGAAAGTCCTCCAGCCTGAGCAGTGAGGCTCTGACATGACAAACATGAACATGTTCCACACTGTGATACCCTCCAATGGGAGCTCATCATTTGCTTTTAAGTCCAAATGAAGCAGAATGAAATTAAAAAAAAAAACAAAAAAAGAAGAAAAAGTTTAAATTTAATCTGACATACAAAGAAATCTTGGATAACCACCAAGACCATATTTCTGAAGCTCCACAGAAGGAAAGCTGAATTAGCAAAAGGACAAAACCTGGACAAAATCTTCTCCCTGTGTGAGAGAAGACTCTACTTCCCTCATGCAGGGAAAAAACACATCTCTCTCTGCTGCAAGGACTATATGCAGCCCTTATTTCTAAGCTGCAGTTTATTTTTTAATGCAAATGAGAGAGAAAAAAATCACTTTGGATGAGCAGGTCTGATTGGGAATTTCCTTAAGTACCTTTCACTGAACGTGTCGTTTGAATCAGTGTTTGACTGATTACACACTCTAATTTCACCTGAAAGCAAGGGCATTTAGTGCCTCAGAAATCAGGATCTGTCTGTTGGTTCTTTAAATCAAGGTGCAGGTAACTGAACATGCTGAACTCACAGTACGGTACAGGGTCAGAGTAAAGCAAAACCTGCTTCACGCTCCCTTTCAGGAGCTCAGCCACTCTCCACTCCTCTTCATGACTGTTACGCAGGTTGAAGGACTTCACGCACAGCCCAGCAGAATACTATAGGCTGTAAAAGGTTGTAGTAGAACACTTTTTACACGTCATTCTAGTATTTTTTTTCCCCTTAAATTAAAATCGAATCAAGCCTATTTGCAGTTTCTAGGATGCCTGTGTCAACTGCTAGATTCCTGATTTTGCAAAGCACTGGCACATTAGGTATATGCCTGGAAGATTCTGCTGAATACGAAACTCATAAACATATGCTTATCAATATTAATTCTTTTGCAGATATAAACCATGAATTTATTAGCATAATGTAGTGGTTAACACAATGTCTAGTCCCCCATCACTGCCACAAATCCATATGTCTTAAACTGGGATATTAAAGGAAGCTGAAAGTATTCAGCCAAGATGTAAACATTTATTTCCTCCCAAGTAGGGCTAAGCCACCAGGAGATGACAACATCTACGTTGGCACCAGGCCTCCTACCTGTGGAGCTGCCTAAATAAGAGGTGTCCTGACGATAATATATGCTCTGCACACTGGATACTTCGCACCATCTATTGAATTATGACCAGCTTCCTTCCAGTTATGGGTCACTGGAGAAGAAATGACCTCGGTGCCTAATATATCCCTTTTTTACCCTGCTGACACCATCTCTGTTGGAAAAGAAGCGAGATTTTCCTCTCATTGGTAGGAAGCTCTAATGCAGGGGCTGCTGTGGTTATAGTGCTGCACATTTACTACTACTTACGTACTTACTACATACTTACTACACAGTTACTTACATACTTACTCACTTTACATACTTACTACACAGTTCCTTATAGCTTGCTAAAACATATAGCAGAGTGTAAAATTAATTAGGGCTCAATGCTAGGGAGAGCCTTGCTTTCTCAGTGGCGTTTTGAGATTCCTAGAAAATATAGGAAGTGTAGCATCATTGTTACAATCCTGTACCGGCTCACAAAACCCCTGCAAATAATTGAGAACGATGGAAGCTCAGTTTCTCTGCAGGGAAAAAAGAAAAAGGACCAAATTGCTTTTACAGGAATCATCTGTTAAAAACATTAGTTTGGTGTCGGAGTGCTGCATGGGAGCCTTGGCTTTAGCACCAAATCAACAGGACCGAGATGTTGGCAGAACCATGGAGGGGTCAAAGGGTTTCCGTGGCCAAAATTTACTCTCAGAATGGGAACATGATCCTGCCAGTATCCCAGGCAAGTCATAACTCCTCCCTAGCTCATCAAAACCAAACTTCAAACCTCTGTGAAAGTGCTGGAGTCAGTGACACTCACTTTATAAGTTTAATGGCCATTGGAAGTTTTGACGTTTCTTTTCCCTGAAAGTATTCCAGCATTAAAAATACAATGAACAAATATTTCCCATGGTCAGAATAAGGATCACACATTACCTAATGCTGAAAAAGCTAATTAATAAATATTTCACTATTTTAACAATAAATTTTAACAGCAAAAATAAAAACGTTAATCTGAGATATTTAGAAAAACCTAAAATATGGCATATAGAGTTAGATTTAATTCACAGAAACAATGAATCCAATCTTGCAATATGTTCTGCTGTGTCAGTGAGTATTACTAACCACAATGGGGGTACATATGAAAAAGAAAATATTCCTCTGAATAATAAGATAATGAAGGACTTCAGAAATTTTACACTATGCTTATAATCAAGATGTAGAAGAGACCTTTTCTAGAAAATTATTTAGGCTATTGAAAAGTTACCTTTGCCTGTTTATCATAGTTCGGCATTGATTTTCGAAAGAAGGAAGTATATTCCTCTTCAATTAACCATCAACTTCAATTCACACAAACTTGCAAGCAGTCCAGACATTCAGCTTTCAAACCATTCTTCGTGATGTCCTCCTGCAGCACTGACTACATGACTAAATACACGCTATAGGCAACAAGTGTCATCTTGGGTAGTCCACCTGTTCACTTGATTTACTCTTCTAGGCAAAGCCAATATGTTTTCAGACACATTTTTTAAATAGGCCATGCTAGTCCATGCTTAGTTCAGTCCATGACAAAAAGTATAATAAAAAAAAAAAAAAAAGAACAAACCAAACAGCTGGCTTCTGCGGTCTTCAAAAATCCTTACTCTTCCTGAAATGCATTTTATTTTGCTCTTCTGGCACTGTGGAGGTGCTCACTGGAAATCTGGACAACCAACCCTAAAGAACCACATCTCTGCCCCTACAGTACTGTGACTAGGCATATCCTTCTGCGCCTCCCATGACAACGTGGATTCAGCTTTTAAGGACTCTGCACAGTGTCCTGTCTGACCTGCGTGTGGTTATGGAGATGGCTATTAATAAAACTGGCGACCCTTTCAAATTCCTTCCTTTGCATCTGCGATCTGCCATGAATTCCCAGGTCATGCTTATCTGTACTAAGGTAGCAAATAGAGACCGCTTCTGGAAGAGGACAGTGTCAGACTCTGAGGCTGGGCAGTAGTAGAGCCAATTTTTGACGTGAGAATTTATAATTTAAGCAGGCAAGAAAGAAAAGGGAGACAGAGATTTGTCAGCCTCTTTGACAGAGGGCAGGAATTGTGATTTAGGGGTGATGTTCAACAGCACGCAACTTGCTCAGCTTGCAAACGCAGACTAGGATGCAAACCCAAGGCGATGATGGTCCATTTTGCTGACAAACAGGTCTAAGAGTCCCAAGGGGACATCTGGCCACTGAGAAACTCATCCATAGACAGGGCCTGGATCATCTCTCACCTCTACCAGCAGTTTGAGCTTTGCCAGATCTGTGATGGTAAAAGTCACTGCACTGTCACATGCAGTGCTGACATGGGCAGGGAGACTGAGGGTCACAGATAAAAGGGTATTTAAGCATCTTCCTCCGCTTGAAATTTTGTGAGTTAAATGAAAATCCTTGTTTGGCTCTGGGCTGCAGTGAATTGTCCAGTGCTATGACTCAGATAAGGCTTATGGTGAGACTGGGGCCTACAGAAGGGATGGGGAGGGACTCTTGATCAAGGAGGTGGGGGACTCCTGGTCAAGGAGGGGAGGCATAGGATGAGGGGCAACAGTTTTAAATTAAAAGAGGGGAAATTTAGTTTATATATTATGAATAAATTCTTGGCTGTGAGGGTGGTGAGCCCCTGCCTGGCCCAGGCTGCCCAGAGAAGCTGTGGCTGCCCCATCCCTGGAGGGGTTCAAGGCCAGGTTGGACGGGGCTTGGAGCACCCTGGGCTGGTGGGAGGTGTCCCTGCCCAGGGCAGGGGGGTGGAACAAGATGGTCTTTAGGGTCCCTTCCAACCCCAACCATTCTGTGATTCTATGAGCTCTTAAACTCAACCAAAGCTTGGGGCTAGCTTGAGAGTTGTCCTGACCTAAACAAGGCATAGCCCTTGGGGAAGCTGCAGCTCCCCATGACCCATAGCATGAGTTTAAAAACGCTCCCCAGGCCAAAGGTAGTGATCTGTGCCTTCCCTGCTCGCACACCCAAACACACCATAAGCACAGCTGACCTACTTTTAAAAGTACCACTAGTTATCACTAATGAATGTCTGACCAGACTTCCATCCTCCACAACAGACTGCCAAGAAGAAACCCCATAACTTACCCCACTGATATTTGCTAAATTCCACCTACTTCCAGTGCTTCCTTCTCTCTAGCATAGGACATCCTTTCCATCAGCCAGAAAGTTCTGCACATTTATCAGCAGCCTTTGATGGGGGTGTTGACCTTTTGCCTACAAACCTGCAACAGGTTATTTATTCAAATAGCTGAGTACAGCCATTTGATTATGTTTTTCCTTTAAAAACCTCAAACAGGGAAGACAGAGTGGTAGTTTATCCACAGCCTATTATTAATCTCCAAGGCAGGGAGTTGCAACAGAATCTGGCTTCTGGGATCCAGTGCTCTAAAAGTGGGAATTAAAGAAATGCCTTTGACAGGGAGAGAATATCCCCAGGAGAGCTCTCCCCTGAGAGAGGGAAGCACAGCACAGCATTTAGCCAGAATAGGGGTTTTTTGCAGAACATTCCCATCATCATCACCACCTTTATTTAAATTTCACTTTCAATCAGCTTTTTTATTTTTTCCAGGTGCATCCAGCAGCTCCGCTGGAGCTAAAAAGTTTGTGCGTGGGGTTTTTTTCATGCGGTGTGGGTAGGAAGGTATGTGGGAACTGTAATTCAGTCACTTTAAATCACATGGAGCTGAAGCTTGAAAGGAAAAATAATAATAAAAGATTGTCAGGCTCAGTGCAATTCTCAATCAATTAAAGCTTATTTTAGCATCAGGGCAGTTCATTTTTCAAAAGTTCTTCTGACGCTTTGATGCTTTCATGTTACTGTGTAGCTAGAAAGGTCTTGCTGGGAACAAATTACTCTTGGTAAAGCATTTTCTGAACTGCATTTTTAGTTTCTGTCAAATGACAATAAACAAGGTCCACGTGAGCGAACAGCAGCAACAAAATAGCTTGTGGCAGTGAGAGAGTAAGGCTTTGGACCCGCGTAAAGGAGGAAGATAAATCTGGGGCTCAAACACAGTAAAAATAAGGTTGTTTGGGCTCAGAGTCTGAAGATGTATTCTTCAATGCATCTAACATTCAATTGTGTTTCAGTATGTTGGGACATTAAACTGTGAAAAGTCAGCAATGAAGGTATTCTACATCACATAGTTGGGGGTTTTTTCACAATTAGTTTAAAATTAAATACTATCTCTGCATTTTGGACCTTTATTTTGTGCCATTATCATTTCACAGATGTGGATGACACAGGAATATCCAAATCAGTATTCCTCTTTTGCAAGCCATGCAGCACTTAAGAAAATGAAACACGATGCCAGATTCACACTGGAAGTTTCATGGGTCCAAAAGCTGGCTAATTGATGAGGAAAGCTCTTCCCTGATGTGCTAACAAAAATCATAACTAGTGGCATTTGTGGTTCTTTGCAGTCTATGAGAGTAGATGGCAAACAAGGACAATGCTATGAGTTCACCTCCTGGAATCACAGACAAAATATTTGCTTCATAAAAGGGGCAATAATCACACTAAATTCCCTATTTTTTTTTTTTTTTTACTGTGGCAAGGACAAAAGGATTATGGAGGATATATGCTATACGATTGCATACTGTCATTACAAACTAATTAAACTTTTGCTCTAAGGTTTAACAGACAAGAAAAGACTGTCCCTTACCCTTTTTTAATTTACAGCTTTGTAGCCTCCCACTTTCTCTTGCTTTTCCACCTTGAGTCCTGGAGCCATCCCTCACAATACACCACCCTCAGTAGGGTTTTTCCATTCACTTTTCCCAACCGGAAAAATGCACGATCTCAAATACAAAGCAAGAGGGAATTTAAGACCTTTCAGCACAGCAGGGGACTACAGCACAGTCATCCATTTCCCTCTGACAGCTGATTTTTGCATCTGATCTCCTCACCTTGGATATCACTACAGGTTTGGCTTGGAAATCCAAGGAAGCTGTAGTTCAGATCTATACATCCATCCAACAACATCCATCTGCTTTGGGTAAAGGAAGGACATACCTTTTCCCTCAGCATTGTTTCTTCCAGTTGATGAAGCAGAGGAATTGGCTGGCACTGCAAAAAACAGGCCTTTCATGATAAATATTGTGCTGTGGCTCAGTGGCGGATGAGAAGCTCAACATGAGCCGGCAATGTGCGCCGGCAGCCCAGAAAGCCCCCTGCGCCCTGGGCTGCATCCCCACAGCGTGGGCAGGGGGGCGAGGGGGAGATTCTGCCCCTCTGCTCCGCTGGGTGAGATCCCCCTGCAGTGCTGCCTCCAGCGCTGGGGCACCACCAGCAGAAGGAGACGGAGCTGTTGGAGCAGGGCCAGAGGAGGCCCCAGAGATGCTGGGGGGGCTGGAGCCCCTCTGCTGTGGGGACAGGCTGAGAGAGCTGGGGGGGGTCAGCCTGGAGAAGAGAAGGCTCCGGGGAGACCTTATAATGGCCTTCCAGTAGCTGAAGGGGGCCTACAGAAGGGATGGGGAGGGACTTTTCATCAAGGAGGGAAGGCATAGGATGAGGGGCAACAGTTTTAAATTGAAAGAGGGGAAATTTAGTTTAGATATTAGGAAGAAATTCTTTGTTGTGAGGGTGGTGAGCCCCTGGCCCAGGCTGCCCAGAGAAGCTGTGGCTGCCCCATCCCTGGAGGGGTTCAAGGCCAGGTTGGACGGGGCTTGGAGCAACCTGGGCTGGTGGGAGGTGTCCCTGCCCAGGGCAGGGGGTGGCACTGGGTGGTCTTTAAGGTCCCTTCCAACCCGAACCATTCTGTGATTCTATGACATGATCTTAGTTTAGATGGTCACCAACTTCACAGGAATACATATCTTGCTCTGGGCCATGCAGCTGGTAAACCCCTGCAAGCTCTGACCGGTCCTACACAGAGCAGAGCTGGACTTTGAACGTTAAATACGTACTTGAATTCACCAACTGCTGCCTGCAACCAGCATATCATCCTTCCCTAAAATATGCAGGAAAGCCATTAACTCTGTATTCCATGTCTCTTGCCCTTCTTTTCCATCCCCACTCTCCCAGCACGGCACATCTGTGCTCCAGAGCTTACATATTCCCGTTAAAAGTATTATCTTCCCAGCAGCTAGTGAAAAGTTATAGAGCTACCAAAAAAGTTATAACTCAGCAATATCCATCCAAGCTGAGTTCGAACATCAGCTCCAAGTGTTTCATGCCCCATTGGTTTTAATACGCTATTAATATTAAAAGTAAGACATGCAATTAAAAAATCATTAACTACTCCCTAGTTTGCTGGTTTTGCAGAACTACCCAGTCCTTTTTTAACGTAAAACCCTAAACTTCATCCCAGCGGTTCAAAAGCCAAGTTTACCCTTATCCTCATCCCAGTGGGGACAACAGCCCTAACTATCATTTGCTAATTAGTAGGAGGTTTGGGCTCGGCTCCATGTTTCACCAGGCTGCCTTCGTGTCTTCAGGCAGTGCCACGCCGCAGTGCTGAGATCTCCAAGCTGGTTTGGGAAGGCAAAGCGGCACTTCTGCGAAAGCATGGCTGCTTCCAGCACTTGATCTGTGATTTCTGCCTGGCACGGTGGAGTCATCTACTGCTTAATCACCTCGCCGTGCGCTCCATATGCCACGCAGATGAGTATCTTTACCCTCCTCGGCATCTCCTCCCTTATTTCTGAGCTAGCAATCATAGCATTTCTTGGCCTTGCAGGTGTATCGCTGAAACAACAAGGACAACTGTACAAAGCTGTCCACTTACCAGATAAGGCAAAAAAATTCTTCTGCCTTTTAACATAGGGCTTTGTCAGAGAACTGCAAGAGCAGGATCCACCTGACCTGCCACAGGATTCAGTTCCCTAAGCGCTGCCATCCTGAACTACTTGGGATGCCACAGGGTCATCTGGTTAAGTGTCCTGGTTTGAGCGACACAGGATTAATTTATCTTTCAGTATTTTCACTTTTTGGTAAGGTCTCTTCTAATGCTTGGGAAAACTGCACTTTTAGAAGACACTAGTGTCTGAATTTCGGAAAATATTTCCTTCATAACCAGCCATGGCATGTGGGTTTCAAGGTCTCAGTGTTTTTGAGCTCACCAGGTGCAGCCATGAGGAGGAGCGAGACCCGGGCACTTGACTCAAGCTGCCAACAGAGTTATTTCATACCATGAATGTCACATCCTATATAAACTAGAAAGTTTGCTGAGGAGTTTTCTTTCTTCCTTGATGGCTGCCATTCCGAGATCTCCTTGCCCCAGTGCCAGAGCCCTGAGCCCTCTCCCTTCCTCCTGAAGCTGCAGCACTTGCGGTGTCCCACATTGGCTGTCCCCTGCTGGGAGTGCACAACTTCCTGACAATGGAATGGGCTGAGTATAGTCCTCGTATATTTTATATTGGTATCGGGATCAATACTGATTCTTTAGTATTATTAATGTTAATTATTTAGATTATTTAGTCTTATTCTATTAAATCTGTTTATATTTCAAGCTTTGTGTTCCTTTGTTTTTTTCCAGATTCCCCTTCCCAGGTGGGGAGTGGTCATCAGCTGATAGAATAATTGTCTAAATGACAGTAAATTGTTGTGGGTTCCTCAAACCATAACATTAAGACAGACAAGTATCATACACAGCTCATGGGAACCAGGATATCTAGGTATTAATAGCACTAACCATAGATACACCTGACTCCCACCATAAATGTATGTGCCTACAGCCTAGCGAAACCCTCCATGCAGCTGCCTGAAATTCAGTCAATACGCTCCACGGAGACTAGCAATTTTTTTCATTCTAAAGTAAATTTCTAAGCTATGTCAAATGAATCACATCCTAAAAACACCTTTGTCTTTCCTGACTATAACACCAGCTTGGGATGACCAGTTCAGTTGCAGGTATCTGCATGGTGGATGCCTAAACGCTGGTGAGAAGGTAAAGTGTGCAAAGAGCCTGAAAACAAGTTGAAGTTAATGCCAAGTAAATAACATAAGGAAGTGAGCTATGAATGTTTCCCCCTTCATATTTAATCTGCTGAAAGTGCCTATGTTAATTCCAGTGAAACTGTCAGAGAAACTCACATTTCCTGCAGCCACCTGCCATTGAAGGAGGACAAAGCTACAGAATTTCACCTAGATTTCCAGTAATACTTTGGTCTGGTTTTTTTTCTCTCTTGTACCTAGTGTGGATGATCATCAGCAAATGAATAAAACATACTTTCATGCGAATGAAACAACACGTGCCAGCTTTGCTGCTGGCGTTCTGTCCACATGACTAGCACTCCCCTTCTCTAACCCTTCTTTCCACTTCTACCATTAACCCTTCTCTCGCAGTCAAAAGGAGGACAAGGCAAATATGGGAGTCATGATATTGCTTCCCCTCAAGTAACATTCAAAAATGGTCTGGGGTGAGGAGGCGGTTGGGGAGAGTTATATTTCCAGACAATTTAAGAAAATCAGATGCTTTAAAATACAGTTTCTGCTAGAACTGAAAGACTTTAGAAAGCCACAAAAATGAAATAATTTGAAACTATTAAAAGGGAATGCCCAGTTATATAGCGTATAGCTTTTGGAAGTCCCTGCCACATGGCAAAGTGCTTACTGAGATTCAAAAACTCTGTGGACGACCCATGCAAAGGCAAAGAGCATTGTCAGCTTCACAGATTGCATACTAACACCCCAGAATCACTGTGTGAGCCACTCAAAACTTCCTCAGCTAGGCTCTCTGCAGTCGTCTGTTAGGAAGGTGAAAGATAGGAACAGCTTGCATAACCTCAAGCATTTATTATTCAACATTCTCTTATTTTCATGCCCTTCACTAAGATGCCTGACCTCCAGGTTCCCCCGCAGGGATGGCAGGGAATAGTGACAGGAATATAAAACGAAAAAAAATACTCATGTTTGCATAATTTGACCCCTGGATGAAATCTGAGAGTGAAATCAGGGAAGTTAAGGATTGTTAATAGAATCTGCCCTGGTTTTTAGGTTATATTTCACCCTTTGGTCATCTCACCTGGCTGCAGGCTAAATGTCGCCCGATATAGTAATAAGAAATATAGTTTACTGGGGCTACAGCTCTTGGTACACACATTGCTTTATTTGCTATGAACACTTCAAGAAAAGGAGTTAAAATGCCTCCAAAAGAAATCTTCACTTGCTGCACCATTTGAAGGTTAGCAGAGAACCCTCGAACAACAAGCAGCTAAGGACTGGGTAAATGCCAGATTTCACTGAGTTGTGCCAGCGACGTATTTGGCCACGTATTTTTCATTTGTACATCCCCCATAAAGTTGAATCATCAGGCAAATTCTGCTTAATCAGAACCTAAGCCAGAATACACTTAAATCAATGGGAGGCAATCTTGATTTCCAAGGGAGGAAGCAGAATCTAAATCACTTCATTATCAATTCAGATTCTTTTTGTTTTGTTTTGTTTTGTTCTTACAGCAAAATCTACTATGCAAGTGGCTTTAACCCACACCCGTTACCATCAGTAATAGAGATCCTTAATCCAGCAACTGGCCAAGCACCCACAAGCTCTTTTAAAGCCCTTGGGTAAGCTTAGAGCAATCCTGGGAAGCATCCAGCATCATATTGGACTGATACACAGAATAGCTATTTCAAGCTTTTTTCCCCCCTATTTGTTACCATGCCGGATAAAAAAGGCATTAACTAATTATTTTAATTGCACCTTTTGTAGTATTTCTCATGGGACCTGGACTGCAGCTGCCTCAGCTTGATCCCATCTGGTTGGGGGATGGGAAGCTATTATAAAATGTGTTTTCCCCAGAGTGAATAGGACTTTCTGCTCCAGCTGTCTTTATGGAGGTGGGGGAGCTATTGGAAACAGGTGCATCGCACAGAAATGCTCCCTGGTTTGAAACTAGCTTATAGACTCCAGCAGGAAAACTTCAATCAACTCCACAGGATCAAAACCAGCCTAACTCCCACCCTCCTTTTGTGTGCGCATGGGGGAAACACAGTGATTACTTTTAAAAGCACAAATACCTTTGTGGGGCTGATGTCTTGTAAAGTTATTTATGGCTTTCCAACAAGAATTGATTGTTTCTGAAGGCAAAATACTGCAACTTTTTGGAGCAGTTGTTATCTTGCAGGCAACGAATTATCTGCAACAAGATGAAGATCACTTATGGAAAAACATGCTGTTAGGAATGGAGCGAAGGAAAACACCCCCATAGCAACCTGATTAATCAAGTACAATTGGCAGCAAGCATAGAAGAGCGATTGTGTTCTTTAGGAGACATTTTTTAGTGCAGATGAGTTTTTGTTTGGCCCCAAGCGACATTGTCTTGTTTTCCCTATTCCCATTCCCATTTCAGACCTTGTCAAAGGCTCTGTCTGTACCTCAAACCCCACATGTCCTGACTCATTTTGCTTGGGCTCCAGTCTTCTACAGATGCTTGGTGACAAGTAAGAGGGAAGGTAACTGGGATCTTCATTGGTTCCAACCAGGCTATTGCTGCTAAAAATCTGTATTTCCCCCTGAAACTCCTGCTCATGTTAAAGATGAGCTACATCGGTATAATGGGCACTGAACTGAGTATAAGACATTCCCAGGAGCGGGTCAGACCCCGTTCTCCAGAGCACCTGTGATAACACAACCTCCTGAACATGCTACTGGGAATCTCTTTGTGCCCAGCTCTTTTGAGGTGGGCTAGACAGTGAAGTTTCTCCCCCTCACAATTAGAATTTCATAGCCAGAAGTGGCTATCACTCCTTCCCCACCTCTGATGATAGGGAGTTAACTTTTTTCCCCCTGTGTTATTTTAATTCCTTTCCTGAACACATACCAGATGTGCCCAGAGCCCAGAAAAGGAGCTTTGGGAAACATTTCTGTTTTTTCACTAAACAAATTCTGACAAGTCGAACATCCAAAGTACAACAGCTCCCTTCCCCTCTCTGACCTCTGCCTCACAGCTTGGGGAGGCTGTCAAAGGCCTTTTCTCCTCCCCACACATTTTCCACCTCCAAAGCCTGGTCTGTGCACTGCTTGCATGCTGCCCTGCGGCGACACAGCATCTCCTGACTCTGGAAGAAACTAAATTATATCATTTTGGGTACAGAAAGGGTTTTCTTTGACCCTTCTACATCTGCAAAATTGCTTAACGAAAGCGCAGCATCTGGTCTAACAGGCCCTAATTAAAAATATATAAATATATAAAAAATACCACTTTCTCAAACGTTTCCAACTTGCTGTTCCAGACTAGATTATTTTATGAAAATGTTCATGGTGTGCCAGGACAGAATGGGTTTTTAAGGGCTGAAGATACCACGAAGCTGCAGTATTACAAGTACTACAACCTGGCCTAAGCTGGTCTTCCCAATAGAAAAAAGCAAACCTGTCCTGCTCGCAGCTATTCATCTTTGCTGTTGCACTGCTCCTTCCCTCGCACAGCATTAGCGTTTGCACAGAGGTGCCATGACTATTAGAGAGCTAATTCAGTTTAGAATTTAGAATAAACCCAGCAGAAAATAAATTTAAAAGGCTAGTTTTCACATGGATCAGCCTCCCAGTCCAGATTCACTGCACAAGCACAGAAACACTCCCAGGAAAGAGGAGAGGAGATGCTACACAGGAGGCGTGACCAGGGAAGCTGGAGATGAAGGGGTGAGAACAGCAGACTCTTTTGGCAGCTGTGCTGGCTGTTGTCAGCTGAAAGTGTTAGCAAAACGATGGCCTGAATAAGTGGCTTGTGGCATTTTCAAGCAAGCCCTGCTGAAATCTTCGGACAACATCCTATCATGTCTCTCTATTTTTGTACAGCACAGGCTGATTTTCCAATAAAACCACTCTGTTCAGGTAGGCAGAAGGGTAAAGACATGTCACACAAGTGGCCAGGACAAAAAAACCCCTAAGAACCATGTAGAGATGGGGGATTTTGACTGCAGGAGAGCTACTGCCTCACTGTGTAACCTTGGGAGAGGTGCTTGACCTCAATTTGCCTTAGCTGGAAAGCTGGGGGGGAGGGACGTGCGGGTGCACAGGCCTGACTGCGTGATGTTGGGGCTGGGCTAGGCTTTGCTGGATGTTCTGTAGCTGCTCGTGGGCAATTATGTACAAAATCACAACAGTGACGCTAGAAAGCTCCAGGCATCTTCACCAGATTTTGCTGGCCATTAATCCAGCAGAAGGCTGCTAATGGCATGTGACTGCTTTCTTTGCACTACTGCCATTTAAGGTCATTCTGAAGGACACAAACTCTTCTTTATTTTACAGCGAGAGATTCAGGCAAAATAATAACCATGGGTTTCAGAGAATAAGTTCTCAAAATGACAATAAACTAATGAGATGTGAATTGTATTTTTTAAGTCTACAGCCATGAACTGAAAAGGAATAAACTCTTGAAACACAAGGCGCTCTGGTGATAAATGAAATACCACCTAGTGAGAGCAGATGAAGAATTCATCTGCAGCATTTCCGTAACTAAAAACCTTTAGAAGAACCCTCTGATTATGAATCCCGCCCACTGCAAAGCTCTACTGCACTGGAGCTCTTGTGTGTCCACCTGGCATCGCTGCACAAGGAGAAGAGCACACCATCCACAGGGAGCTCACAACATGCCAGTGTGCGGCAGAGATTTTCCATATGAATCAGAAAGTCCAGCCTTTGGATGATGGCTTTTAGTGTGGTTATGTGACGGCCAACACTGGCTACTGAGGGTTATTACAATTTGTTCCTTCCTAGCAAAGATAACAGACACATCATCCATTGCCTGGTTTGAAAAGAACTCACACGGCGACATTGACTTTGAGTATCGCTCAAGTGTTGGCCTAGAATCAGAGGGTAACAGCTCTCTCTCAGAGTCTGAAGAGTCAACTGTCACGCGCAAAAAGAGCAAAAATAGAGCCAAGCTATTGAGAGAGGCAAGGACTCTGCCTCTCTTGACACTTGTGCAGTTCCTTTCAGCCTTAAGGAAAGAGTTAATCTGACTAAGAGAGGGTGGTGAGCATCACCACACGGGTTAGTTAGCAAAGAGATGTAGATTCCCTGTAGCTAAAGAGAGTGACGATGAAATTGTGTCACTTGCCCCTGCCTTCCTGTTTGTCCTCAGGAAGGATTAAGAAGCCCAGTATGATCACTCCTGCCTTGCATAAGAAAAACTCTGAGGGAGCAGGTGTAAGAAGTTAGGAAAATACCTGGAAGTCAGAGGCAGCAGCTGAAAGGCAGGAACCAACCAGACGGAAGAATACCCCATCCTATGGAACAGCTCCAGTACAGGACTAGGTTAGGAACAACGACTCAGCTCTGCCCAGATCTCTTAAAAACACACTATAAATACATGTTAAAACACATTTTAAAACACGTTTTAAAACACCAAAAAATTGAGGGGTTTTATTACAGGCTAGTGAACGTCCAGAGGGAAAACTAACCAGCTTATATAGCAGGTGAGTCCTGCTATTTAAATCAAATACAATTTTTCATAAGGCTCGCAGTCAAAGGAGGAACAGTAGGTCTGAGGATTAGAGTATTACATAGGCTGAAAACACCACATCGCATCTCTAAAATTACTTTTCTTTGTATCATATAATACCCTACATACTCTTAGGATCAATTCTTAGGTCCTCATTCACTAATGGGAACCTCCACCTCAAATCTAGTTAATGTTTAGGGTTACTCTCTCCCTCTCAGAGGCTTTTATAAGAGATTCTGCCTCCGGCTGTGCTTTATGGTATTTTCTCATTTGTACTCTTCAAATCCTACCTTAATGGTTTTCCTGGGAACCAAGGAATGTCCCACACGTACATTAAGGAGAACTACAAGCCCTATTTTTCCTTTACATGGATAATTCATAACACAAAATAGTAACACAATGTCTGTTCATTCAAATATCCTAACTTTAAACAATATACCAGACTATTGGACTCACTTCTGAGAAAAAAAAATGCATAAAAATGCACACAGCTCCTAAAGTTCATGATCCACATGTCCTCCAGAGATAGCGTGACTTGCTCAAGGCCCTGTAATGTGGAATTGGTACAGCCAAGACTACAACACCTAACATGGATTGAACCCAATGTACAGATGACATTTTCACCCATCCAAATAACCTTCCACCCTTCTTATATCTCTGTTCTCACAGAATCATGGAATGGTTTAGGTTGGAAGGGAACTAAAAGATCACCCAGTGCCACCCCCTACCCTGGGCAGGGACACCTCCCACCAGCCCAGGTTGCTCCAAGCCCCGTCCAACCTGGCCTTGAACCCCTCCAGGGATGGGGCAGCCACAGCTTCTCTGGGCAACCTGGGCCAGGGGCTCACCCCCCTCACAGCAAAGAATTTCTGCCTCACATCCCATCTCAATCTCCCCTCTGCCAGTTTAAAACCCTTCCCCCTCATCCTGTGGCTCCCCTCCCTGATCCAGCCTGCCTCCCCAGCTTTCCTGGAGCCCCTTGAGGGACTGGAAGGGGCTCCGTGGTCTCCCTGGAGCCTTCTCTTCTGCAGCCTGAACAATCCCAATTCTCTCAGCCTGTCTTCATCTGAGAGAATATTTCTTTCCTCTTTAAAAAGCATTCTGTTTGTTACTGGTAGGGAAAGAAACCAAGAAAGCAGGATGCTTTCATCTAAAGGTCATTTCATTTAAATGTCATCAGTTAAAATTTCATCGTCACTTAAAAACTCCTGGAATAAAGGAGGGGTAGCAAGTTGGAGAAGCTTTATGGAATGAATGGTGAACACAGAAGGACAGACTGGGAGCATCAATACTGCTCACATGTTCTCTGAATATGTAATGAGAACTAAGATCAAGGTGACACATCTACTCAGCTCAAGCTATGAGATTCTTTGGCTAAACTGGGATTTAAATTCATTCATAGAGTCCAAAACTCATATAATCACAGATTAATTTATGATCAAAGGAACTTCTGGAGGTGTCTAGTCCAACCCGCCACTCAGAGCAAGGCCTACTCTGAAATTGTGACAGGTTGCTCAGGGCACTTCTCCAGTGAAGTTTTGAGTATCTCCAAGGATGGAGATTCCTCAGTCTCTCCCAGCAGCCTCTTGTAATGTTTGAATGAATGCTCCCAGAAGTCCACTTAATAAATTTGCTTTGAAATCCTACAAAACTTTAGTGATTTGTCTCACAATATATTTTCTTTCCTCTCTATCTATCTGTGGAATGCTGCCAAGAATTAATCAACAGTGAAAAAAAATTGTATGAGAAATAATTTGCTAAATGACCCAGAAAATCTAACAAATTTAGAGGTCGAGGACCACAAGCAATTTGCTTTCACCCCTAACTGAAACTATTTTTTTTTTCACATAACGAAAAGCACTGCAGGTGGGATTCCTTTACCTAACTAATAACACCTCTCATTCTGTTCTAAACATTAAGAGATGTCAAAAGCTTAGATGAAAAGCAGTAGGAGCCATGCCAACTTTGCTGAGCTCAAAATGTTTTGCAAGAAACAATATTCCTGGTTTTCATGTGATTTTAATTCCGGAACACATGACACTAATAGCTGTGGATTACTCCAACATACAAGATAGCAATATTTTTCATCATAAAGAATACAGACTCCTCACATAATGTATCTCTTGAGGGGTGGAGGGGATAGATCTCTACAATACTTTGAATCTGCTCTTTGAAACTGATATTTTTATTATTAAGTGTCCAACCGGGAAGTGTATCAATTTCAGCTGGAGGTCTAGGAAGATATCAATGCTAAGAATATTCCACTGGTTGTAGCCTTGTTTCCAAAAGTTAGATATCCATTGAACTGCAGGATCTTAATATATATATGCTTATCTTTACATCAGTAAGTACAAACATAGACATCTACTAAAACTGAGTGATACCTGCTTCTCTTTTCAGAACAGAATGTTGCACTCTAGAAATGTCATAGACTTCGTTACTCAAGCAAGGAAAGAATATAGACAGATCCAAGTCCCTTAGTAGGATACTGAAAAGTATATCAGAATTGAAATATTAACAGTAATACCATTTTAAAATTAACTCTAAAATAAATAGGATTGAAAAACAAGAAATTGCTTTGAAAGAGGAGATAACAGTTAATGGTTTGGGAACCACAACACACTAAATGCTTGCCAGGATCACATGGAGCATACAGTCCCCCCAATAAAGATGATCACACACAATTTTTAAACGTAAAATCACTTATGGGATACTGACAGAAGCAGCAGTATAACAGAACTGATAACTGAGCACATAGTTCTCACGTTGCCAGTAAAAACAGGACAACAGCTATTTCTTTCTGAGATCTCGAGTGAGTTCACAAATTGGAACTGCTGATTTGCCCAGTGTTATAGGTCCAAAAAGAGACATTTTGCTGAAACCACACGTAGTTATAACGCAGAAATACTGCCAGCATTTAAATTTGTCAAACAGAAAGCTGCTCTTCTAACTTAGCATGCAAGAGCAAAGACAGTAGGGTGAGATTTCACTTCAGAGGGTGCACTTCCCTTTCTTTTCTTGAAAAAGAGAGATAAAAGCTCCTTGGTGGGTCTACATTCTTGCTGGTAAGAGCCGGTGAGATTTTTTAGTAAGCTATTTCTCTTGTACCAATTACAGCTAATTTTCCTAACAGAGCCTGTAATGACAGTTATAAGCAATAAATTTAAATATTTTACAACAATCTTTTTCACATCTTAGTACTGAAATAGTAAGAATCATGCCCTTGAGAGTTTTGCACGGCAAATACATCCGAAGTCTTTGTGGAATCGTTGGAAAGTTGATAAATGAATGCTAAGGGTTATAACTGATGATGATGAGCAAATGCAATAAAAAGTAATTTTCTTGGCCTGTGACCCTGAGTCCCATTAGATCAGTTCACCTGACCTGCAACACCTTCTCTGGCACCCTGTTTCCCAGTGATGAACTGTTGATTACATCTCTATTCCGTCACTTTCGGTCACCTAATAAGCCTCCTGTATCCCCATTTAAAAAATACTTTCCAAGTAAAAGCTGGTCTGAAAGGGAGCTAGATGTCAAATTAGCAAGCTGACATTCCCAGAATTCAATAAAAAGGGGTTATTTTAATTAAGTCCTATACCAATACTGTCTATGGTACTGAAGCTGTACTGATGCAATTGCCAAAGCTCTAGACAGTTAAGACTTGAGCTCTAAAAGCAACCTGTCAACTTCACAACAACTTAAGGTTGTCCCTTCCTTCATGCATGGCCCTCCAGATATCATCCAGAGCATACCATGCCTGTGGGTCAAAGAATGAACTGCTGAACTATTTCATGAGATAAATCATTTTCCATTCTTCCAGGTTTCCTTTCACAGTGACAGGACAAGAGGTAACGGGCACAAACTTGAGTACAGGAAGTTCCACCTAAACATGAGGAGGAACTTCTTTCCCTGGAGGGTGGCAGAGCCCTGGCCCAGGCTGCCCAGGGAGGTGGTGGAGTCTCCGTCTCTGGAGACATCCCAAACCCGCCTGGAGGCGTTCCTGTGCCCCCTGCTCTGGGTGACCCTGCTCTGGCAGGGGGTTGGACTAGATGATGTCCAGAGGGCCCTTCCAACCCTGTGATTCGATGAAATCCTGGAGGTCAGAGATTCATGGCTGCATCTCCTCCACCACATTCTGTAATTGGCCAGCAAATATCACACAACTTTTTAAAGAAAACTCCCTGGATCTTGGGCAATTTATTATTTCCAAAGTGCTTCGATATCCTTTGAGAGAAGATGCTATATAAATGCATCTACTAACTACTCCCATTTTCTCTCTTTCCCTGACAGGAAAACACTGCTGGTTTTCAGTACTTTAGAAATACACACTTCTGCCTGAAATATGAAGTGAACTTCTAAAAATAAGTTAATATTACAGTAAATAGAATAACAGCCAAGAATAAAATCACCCTGCAAAACAGAGATTTAGATCTGGAGGAAACGAACACTGGTGGTCAAAAACACCTGTAGCCTTTAAATACCTTGGTCAAAAATAGTTGCCATCTTTCAAAAACACGATGCATTCACATATTCGCATGCTTCAGAAAGCTTAGAATTGTTCTAGAAACAAGTTTAGGTGCTGCTGTACATTGATCCTAAACCAAGCTTATTTTGGCCCTGTCCATTACAAAATTTGGATAATTTTTGAGCAAAAAATCAGTTGTTTGGCTACTGTTAATTTAAAATACTACACCTAATTACTCCATCAAACACCTCATTCTGCTACATCTTTTGAGAAGGTAGTTCCGCCCAGAGGCAGGGTGCAAAGCAGTGCTGTGCACAGGGCTGAAGAGGTGGCTGGGGAGTCATTTAGGCCTTCAAAGCAAAGCTGCAACAGGACATGGGCGACGCATCGTCCCTCTGTAGCGCAGTGAATTGCAGCTACTGCAGCCTGTGTTTGTGGCTTCTGCATTCCAGCAGGAATAGCTAAGTATTCTCTTTTTTCGCCCATGAAACAAGCTCAAAATGAAACAGGCTGCATTTTCTCTAAATTCCAGGAATTTATTGTGGAAGTCCTGGTCCAGCATTTTTTGAATTCTTGGCTTTTATCTTTTTCTCTTTTCTGTGGTGTTTCAGCACTCTTAAAAACCTTGCATGTAATTAGAGCGTGTAATGTCAGAGGGGTGCAGTGCTGCTAGCAGCCTCCCCTGGATGTAATGGAAAGATTCATTATTGCAACCTCTCAACATATTGGTGGATAGTGGATACTAGATCCTAGATAAGAGATTTACTTGGGAACAGGAAATAAGATCTTAAATCTCTTTCTTCAAGGGCGGAGCCAAGGTCACATCTGTAGGGTCAGACGCTAAGATACAGGCTCCTTTCTTATCCCATTTCCATCCATGCACTGGATGATTTGCTCTGCTGTTTAGTTTAATGGGGTCCCATACGACCTGTAGCCTCAGCAAATGCCCTGATCGCTCATCCCTAAAGCTCATTCTTGTGCTCAAATTAATATTCGTTTAATTAACTTGGCAGCATCTGCACAGTGCTCAGATACCATTTAGGTAGCACAAGAAAAAACACCCTGCAACCCCGGAGAAGTCAAGTTGAGGCAAATCATATCTGAGTCAGATTTAATAGGACTTAATTTGACTTCTGATTTGTTTACACTTCATCACACAGTCAGTTTCCATTACAATCCCTCTTTATTTCCTACTTCTACAATTCCACACCATTCTCTTAACATATGAAACTATTATTAGAGTTAAATACTCCAAGTTTTTTCTGGCAGTTATGTTCAGTGCAGGTGTTAACAGCTTGCTAACACATCTAAGGGAAACAATCTAAAGCACACATGAAGTTCAGCAGCTAATTGCAAGTGAGCTATAGCTTGCAGTCCCCCCTCCCATAACATGCATGCATCTTACAGATGTTCCATGCCTCTCTCTGAACTCTCATTTTCTTCGATACAACTGTATTTTACTTTAAGAAAAAAATAATAAATTACCATTTGAAAACAAATTCTGTTGTGTTCGGAGCTGATTCACAATTTTTTAAAAAAAGCTTTTAGACTAATGCAAATCACGAAGGAGCTAGATTTCCTGTAAAGATTTGCACGAATGTATCAGAAACGTGCTGCAGAGAGAACAGCACATACCAGCTGCAAGAAATCCAGCCAGACCAGGAGCGCAGCAGCGACCAGATGTTTTCCAATCCAACTGCCCCTTATTTTACTGTGATTACTTATTTACCTTCTACACGTGCTGTGGTTGCCCTCCTATTATGCCAGATTGCCCCTTGCTCCCTTTTCTCCTCCACTGCCACTCGTGGACTCCTGCTTCTTTGAATCCGGGCTGTCCCCCTCTTTCACCTCCTCTAAGAGTCAAGCCAGGTCCAGCCTTCACCTCTGCATCACCGACAGCTTCCACCAATGCTGGGTTTCAATTTCCTTCTGATGACAAATTTCAGCCCAGCCCACCAAACCCACCCCCTGCCTCAGCTCTTGCATCACGAGCTGGAAAGCCCTCCTGTGCTCAATACTGTGTAAGGGATATTTGCATGGAAGCGGCAGTTTTATTCCCTCCATCCTCTATATCCTATTTCTTTTGCAGCTTTTCTTTCTTATGTGACAAAAACCAGCTGTTTGTGTTGGGAGAAGCCTCTTCCTTGAGCTAAATCCTTGCCTTTGCTAGAAACAGCTTTTTCAGTTGTTCCAGTGGCACTGAAATCCCCTGGAGTCAATAAAACTTCTCTCAGGAGCACTTCTACTATCAGGCGTTGTGTTTGTATCTAAAAGAAGTATTTAGATTGCCTTTGAAGAGGTTTATTTCTCTTAAAATATGAACATGATTCTAAATCTAAAATTCTACATCAGTGCAACTTTTTATAGGTATGACTCCTGAAAAGCAAAAAAAAGGGGGGGGCAGAAGACTTCTTTTCCTGTGTAATTTTGAGTTAAATGCTGAATCTACAGGTTAATCCTGCAATCCGTCTCATGAGTAACTTGACTCAAATACTGACCGGTTTGGGGCTGCTCACATGAGTAAAGTGGTAACAAAAAATAGGTTAAAATTTGCAGAATCCGGACTATTAGATCAATAGCTAAATGAGGCCAGGACTACCTGCTGCAGTTTGTTTAACAAGCAGCACAAAGCAGCTTTCTGCCCCTGCTAAAAGCCTCCAGGTAGATCTCCAGTGAGACCAAACAATAACAGCAGATTGCTGATGACATCTGGAGCAACGTCCCTGCCTTATCAACTCTCCATCATGTTTTACACCTCAAATCAGGTTTGAAGTTTTAAAGCTGGATAAATGTGCGAGCGTGGATGGATACGGTCACGTAGTTAAGGTAACGGGCAAGAAGTTGCATTGCAGGACTTCTCTATTTCTGGTACAATTTGCGATCTCTGTAATTCTGTCATAACTTAGTTTACTTGACATTTCTGCTTAGAAAGTGCTTTCCCCAAGCTCTGGGCAACACATTCTGTTTAAAACACACCACCACTAAATCTGGACTTCAACAGAGTGAAATTGATGGCCGTATCATACTCCAAATTTCCCACTGGTAGACTAGAACTCCTAAACCAGATATATTTGCAGGATTCCCTGGGAGAAGGGGGAATAGGTGGGATAAAAGGTTTCTCTGCCACCCAAGTTTGGAGAAGAGTCAGTGATCATAAGGAGCTCCCAGCACCCTAGCTCCTACAATAAGCTCCTACTGACCTAAGAGCCCTACAGTTTATGGGATAGTTTCTCAAAACTTCTCATGAAAGAGTTGTTTTTTATCAGAATTGTGAAGGTTTACTCTTTATGTTTCTACTCCTTGCTATGTTTACACTTTCAGAAATACAACTTCATCCTTTATTTACCACCATCACCACCACCACATAACAGGAGGACAGCAGGAGAGGAACAAAATGGATTATAAACTCCTTAAGGTGACATTTCTGGATTTTTCAGAATTTTGAGTCCTCCCACAGAAAAGGCAGTAAAAAGGAAAGGGAGAACACTCTTTTATCAGATCCTGAGATCAATGAGAAATTGCAAGTTCAGCTTAACTATCTCAAGAGTGATTATTCTCAGAGAGATATCCCTCAAAAAATCAAAGTAGGTTAAAAGACATCAAGGTTAAAAATGCTGTAAAGGTGCATGCACAGGCTGCTGAAGACATCTGATGCTTGAGAGCAGGGACAAGATGAGGTCCGCTTTCAAAGGATATTGTTATCAACATACCACTGTCCACTGTTACCGTTAGAAAACCTTGCTACCTGCTTTTTCTCTGGTTGTGGGGCAGTACCCTGAC
The DNA here is from genome assembly GCA_013400135.1 of Rhinoptilus africanus. NCBI lineage: Eukaryota > Metazoa > Chordata > Aves > Charadriiformes > Glareolidae > Rhinoptilus > Rhinoptilus africanus. The sequence continues at coordinate 4,622 of VXBO01013276.1, read as the reverse complement.
CACAGAGAAACCCAGTAAAATATAAACCACAATAGAATTAAAAACTCAGCAGATGAGGAGTGCTAATAGAGCATGCACTTGCTGGGAAAGCAAGATGCTGCTGCCATTTTGCTATTCACGTCACAAATGACATTCCCATAAACGTTTCCAACTCTGCTCAACATTTCTAAAGTTGGAGAAAGTATTTTGTCTAGGACACAGCAATGGTGATGATGATGTCCAATTTTTTCAACCAGCATATACAGGTGTCAACAACAGCACTGCAGCAGGGCAGAGAAAAAATCTGATGAATGCTCTGTGTGACACTGCCAAGTCACACCATTTCCTGCCTGGAAGCGCAAATCAGACCCCACTTTGTAACATAATCTGCAATATTTGGTTTGCATCTACTGCATGGGAGTTGGAGTTAGTTCACGTTACTTCACATTTTCAACTTCTGTGGGCAAGAAGGAGCTAAGGCAAAGCAAGGAAAGAAAAGGAAAAGAAGAGGAGAGAAAGGGGAACGGCTACTTTTAGGAATGTAGTGAGCAACTCAGTATTTCAGCCCTGTAACTTACAGCTGCACTACAACCACACTGCAAAGCTGGCAGATGACAGCCTTGCCCAAATACGCGTCCACAACTTCCTTTCAGCCACACTGGCTAACACGGCTCCAAGTTGATAGCTGTTTGGACACCACAACGCAGAAAGCCTGTGGTGTAGAAGTACCCTCAGTGGTATGTGTGCAGGGAACTTTGGAAGGGGTTAGTTTTGCTCTAAGGGATTTTGCGCAGACAGAAATCAGAGTGGTGAAAAGCCTAATGGGATTTTTGAAAAGGATTCGACAATGCAGATACCCACAGATACATTACAGATGATAATGATATGGTTTAGGAGACATGAAAACCCCTCCAGCTTCAGAATAGAAACCAGCCATTAAACTGCTTATGATTACAGACAAACTTCCCTGCATGGGCTTCTCATTTCCAAACTGCCAAGTGCCTGAGATTTATATCTTTTTCCTCAGAAGCCGCAAGCAACAGCCTCACACAGAAACTGTATTGCACACTGACCTGATACCGAAAGGTGACACTGAGACAAATATAACTCCTACTACTTTTTGCTATAATCTCTGAATACACATGTATCTGAAGCATTTCACTGGATTCCACACAAATGAAGGCCCTGGAGATGTGGTGCTCTCTGTGTAGTCCTGGAAGTGCCTGGCCAAGCACAGGAGAGCAGGATGATAGGAATTCAGGTTTGGTTAACACTTCTGCAGCTTCATGCCCTGAGGAGTGCACTGAGAATCTCAAACAATAAATGATAAGTTCTGAAATGCAATACTTCCCATGCAGTCACCTCCAAGGCCAGGAAGGAAGTCTTGAGACGAAGCCAACTGCAGCTCAGCGTTACTGTAGGGGCACAAAAATTGCCTGAGGACCAGCACTGTTTTTCTTTAGAGCAGCTACTGCTTAAGATGGGGAGAGATTCCTTCTCCTGGAATTTCAGCATCCTAAAGTCTCCACTAAAGCTATTAAACGCAAGCCTCCGTAACCTCTTGCACATTTTAAAGGTGGTTCAGACCATTAGTGAGGAAATTTCTCATACCTCATCTCTGTTTCTTCTGGGATTCTCTCTGAAGTGGGGCTTGATCTAACAGGTAGTTTTGAAGATGGAGGAGCACTCTATTCCTAAGCACAAACAGAACAATTGAATATATGTTAGAACAAACAGATTTGCCAAAGAATACATGAGAAGGAAAATTCACAGTCAGAGCTGGAACACTATTGCACCATATGCTTTCCAACAGCCAAGCACAACAAGGTCCCTCCACAATCCTTGCCTTACTGCACCCTGTTGTATTTCCACCTGGAATGACATATGGCAGTGCCTAAGAGATAAATTTGTCTTTTTTTTTTTTCTGATGTTAATATAATTTCCCAGCTTTAAAGGAACATCTGATTATGAAACACGCTCAGGCCAAGGATTAAAAAAAAGTTCCTATCTGTTCCCGCTAATGACAGAAACAGGTCCATTGACCTGTTGGCATTATGACCAAATAAAAACTTGAAAGAATGCTTGGATGCTACTTTGTCTCATGTATCACTGACAAAATTCTCTGCTCTGCAGAAACCTGATGCCTCACAGTTATGTCAGAGTCCTGTTTTATTTATTGTACTAAAGAGTACACATTTTATCATTCAGCTCCCAGGGAGCACTAGGGGAGGGAGACATTATAAAAATCATCCTTCTGCTTGTAAAATGAAAAATACTGCTTTGTAAAGAACTGACCACGAACAAACATTTAGCAGACACTTTTACCCCTGATTACAGACAGTTTTTATGCCATTTTTTAATGTGCACACATTTATCTTTATATTAAACTTCTCATCACTGCTGCTAGATGAGGGAAGAAGTTATGTTAGAAGATGAGAGTCCCTGGAAGAATGAAAGACTACACAAAAAGCTCTTATAACTATCCTATCATCACTCAGATAAGAAGAAATATTTAACAGTGGTGTTATTGTAGCATTAATGCTTTTCACCCCCCACAGTAGCTCTAAGACAGTTATCTTGGATCACTTCTGCTTGAAGAGGGCTGTATTGACTTCCCTTTTCCAAAAAACCACATGCATAAAGGTGGTTATTACAAGCCTCACCATAGTTGTGGTAAGAGAGGAAGACGGTAGAACTTTGGATTTTCTTCATCAACCTGGATTAACATGATCATTGTGGAGACTTGTTCCCTTCCCCTTTAGTGAGGGTGCGCTTCCTCTGGCTGTCTCACACTGCGCTTTAGCCCTGTGAGATCCATTGCCTCAAAGGGGCATACCTACCTTGGCAGGCTGTAGCCAAAGATAAAGTTTGAAAGCCCCAGGCAGCTGATGCAAATGGGCTTCAAAGTGTCAACTCCTCCATCCCAGACTTGAAACCATTCACAGTGGTTTTACCATTGAAGGAAGACAGCTGCTGGCTCTGGTTTAAACTGGGAACATTCAGTCCTAATCTCTTTGCTTCCTGAGTAATAAGGATCCAGAGATTCCTTAGAGACTTCAAACCCTCTACACGTGGGTTCACCGGGACTGCTCGTTCCTCATAGAGCTTCTTGAAATTGCATTTACTTCCTCGTTGGCTTTGCTCAGGGCAGCCTTATTGCATTGCCACTTGGCCTATGCCATTCTTTTCAGTCAATTACGAAACATACCCTGCTCCCAGATAAACAAATGTGACCTTTTCAGTGCAATTTGGCAGATGTGCTCAATGTAGCAAAGTTACCAAAGCTGAGTGGTAGCCCTTAATTAATTCACCGTAGAAAATCTGCCTGCCTTCTACCTGAAGCAGAAAAACACTTCGTTCCTTGTACTTTCCCTTCCGCTTCATTCTGTTTTACAACCAGAACTGAATGAACACAACAACTAAACTTTCTTGAATCTTTGATAAAACATAGCTACTTTTCCATCCATACCACCATATTTCATAGAATCATATAATCGGTGAGGTTGGAAGGGACCTTTAAGATCATCAAGTCCAACCATTAACCCACCCTGACAAAAACCCCTTCTAAACCATGTCCCTCAGTACCACATCTACCCTTTTCTTAAACACCTCCAGGGATGGGGAATCCACCCCCTCCCTGGGCAGCCTGTGCCAATGGTTAATAACCCTTTCAGTGAAAAAGTGTTTCCTGATATCCAATCTAAACCTGCCCTGACATCACTTGAACCCGTTTCCTCTTGTCCTGTCACTTGTCCCCAGGGAGAAGAGCTCAGCCCCCATCTCTCTACCCCCTCCTTTCAGGTAGTTGTAGAGGGGGATGAGGTGTTCCCTCAGCCTCTTCTTCTCTGGCTGAACAACCCCCGTTCCCTCAGTCGTTCCTTGTAAGGTTTGTCCTCCAGACCCCTCACCAGCTCC
>VXBO01013271.1:0-18074 GCA_013400135.1 Rhinoptilus africanus | reverse complement strand
TACTACCTTAATGATACTTAGTTACTTAACTCTGGTTTTGTTTATTAAGCTCTCCATGTTCACAAATAAATGCAAGTACAAGCACCTAGGACTGCTTGCTCCACAGTCTTTCGCTTTCTATCAGAGCCAAAATGTTGCACTGACTGACCTTTTCCAGCCTTTGCTTATGCAGTTACCTACATTTGCAGTAACCTGTTGACCTATCCATTCTCTTGCTTATTTTGTGAGAGAGTTGAAATATTTTATCAAAATACAAGGAAGTCACTGTAAGTCTGTAATTTTCCTGACAGTTTCTTGGCATTGCTTAGAAGCCAAGGCTTCTGCAGGATCTGGCAGCTCCTACATAGTCTCAGGACCAGGGACAGCCTTAAGCTTGGGCACTCTGAACTGTACTTTTTCTCTATTACTCTGTCATGAGGAAAGAAAAAACCTAACACGACTGCCCTGTGTCGGGGAGGAAAGGATGTTTAAAATATCTTTTGTTTTGAAAGACCTTAGTCTAGAATTTTCATTCCATAGAAAAGTTATATTTCTCAGGTTTTTTTCACTGGGCTTAGAAAATATGAAATATGAAACTTCGTTATAGAGTTGAAGTTATGACCTTTGTTGGTGAGAGATTCTACCTCTGAATCACTTTAGGTTGCCTGTGCTATACATACTTTTCATTATCTCAATGAATGAATTATGTATGTGGTATCACAGAAGTGAGGCTTAAGTGCTTAGTCTTGCTTTTTGCTTTTCAATGTTACATGAATAGTTACAAGGAAGTTGTTGGAATGTGAGAAAATAAGACCAAAATGGGATCAATGTATAGCTTATTGGATCATGAGGCTTGCAAAGATACTTACAACTGATGAATCCATATTAGAGTGGAACTGCAATTCTGCACTTCTCAACAAAGTAATCTTTGCTTAACAGCAGAAACTAGCTGGAAAGTGTGAAATAGCAAGTGGAGATTGGGAAGGTTTATGTGGTGGTCTACAATATATACAGTGTACATAATAAACTTTATAAACATAGTAGATATTTTTATTTGCATTATCCCAAGCCAGTTCTATCTAAATGACTGTATGTCAAAAAAAAAAAAAAAGTAGAGCATTGGAACAGGCTGCCCAGAGATTCTGTGGAGTCTCCTTCTCTGGAGATATTCAAAACCTGCCTGGATGTGTTGCTGTGCAACCTGCTCTGGGTGAACCTGCTTTGGCAGGGAGGTTGGAGTAGATGGTCTCCAAAGGTCCCATCCAACCCCTACCCTTTTGTGATTTTGTGATAACTACCCTACATGGATGCCATAATATGTCTGCTCTATTTCTTTCATACATAGCACTGTATCTTTTAACTACTGAAGAGCCTTTTATAATTTATTTCAGGTAATAATCATATGAAAGAAGAAAACTATGGTGCTGCAGTGGATTGTTATACTAGGGCTATAAAACTGGATCCAAACAATGCGGTCTATTACTGCAACAGGTAAAAACAAAATAATAGCCACTTTTCATTCCTGAACTTCATTAATGTTTTTTAAAGATAAGTAGTGAAGTAGATCAAAACAACATGAGGCTAGAAAACCCCACTTTACAGAAATTTATCATATTAAATTTGTGAAAGATCTAAAGTGAAATTAAGCACATCAAGCATATCTCTGTGAGCTAAAAGTACAATATAGGCTTTAAAATTACTTGTAGCACTTGAGATCAGACTTTTGTGAGATCAGTTGTCTGTATTAAACCATAGTGTAGGCTGTGATTACCAGTCTGTTGAGAGTAGTAAAAGTCTTTTTTTCTGGTGTTCTGGTGACTCAGCTGCCATCTCTGTATCTCTCCTAGCATTGACTTTCCCTGGAAAAAATTTCCCACCAATGTGGGAATACTGTCTTGGAGATTTCAAGCATTACATAAATACTTGGTATTTTTATGCATGACCCGTTGAAATATAACAAGGCGACTGTTGTAGTGTCATTGTATAATCCGTTCTTCACCATAGTGAAGGCATAGTGACATGGGAACAGAAAAAAAAAAAAGTCTGAAAGTGCATGTTAGCCCAATAACAGCAGTATTCTCTTTCGGTATACTGCCCTGAAGACCAGCATGAGAGCAAAGGCAGAATAGTCTATGAGCCCTACTGGAACTAGCCTGGCTTTAAAGCCACTGTGCTCTATGCTCCTCAGTGCCTCCGTTACCAGAAGGATATGCTAACATAAGTGCTCTCAATCTATCCTTATTGCACTGTACCCAGTGGATTTTTCTTTTTTCGGAGCTGTGCTTTCATTACTCCAAAGTTTACTTTGTCATAAATACAAGTGAAAAAATTCAGTGTTTCACGGCAAGCATAGAGGAAGGTAATGCACAGCTTACTGATATTTTCCATCTTTAAGATGGCAGTTCAAAGTGTAAATCACCTATTTTCCTTGAGAAAACTGATCACGTAAGCGGTATTGGTGGAAAATGGAAATACAAGACCAGATTCAAAAGCCTCCCAAAATCACTGAGAGTTTTCTCAGTAGAATGGTCTTAAGCATCAAATCTGTAATTGGAAAGAGTAAAAATACTCTGTGTGCTACATCATCACATATCACATTTATAGGGACCAAAATGAATCCTGATGCCAGTAAGCGAAGTATTGTGTGAAGTTACTTAAGACGGGCAGTTGCTTGGAATTTTGCGAGTGATGCGGTATTTGAATAAATATAGGCCTTTCTTAAGCTAGTTTGGGAGCAATGGAGACATATTGCCTTCAACAGCTTTGCTTTTTACTCACAGCAGTGAGAAAAAGAGAGAGCTGAGACACCCTCAAAGTTTTAACTGTCATATAAATTTTTTATAGACATAGAAAAAATATTTTCTGTTCAAACACTGAGACTAAGTATTGTTCCCAGTTTTTATCCATACACTGTCATTGGCATCTGTGGAGCTGGACAACTGTTAAGCAGCCTAAACATTTAAGTAGTCCCATTCAGAAGAGATTTTAATCAAAGTCAGAAAAAGCATGGAATTTGGAGGTTGTCATAGGAGAAAGGATTTAATATGGTGATGATAGTAGCATCTAGCATTCCTAATAAAATAGAAGAATGCTTTATGCAATGGAAATATTGCCACTTTTACTACAGTTTTTTAATCAAGGAAGAACAAAGTAGTTTTGAGACCTTTCAAACTGTGGAAGTTTTGATTATTAATCTGTTCCAATGTCCTTTTTAATTTGTGCAAGTCTTCAATCTTACAGTGTATATGTTGACAATGTTTGGTATTTTTCTGGTGTAGAGATGCAATTGTAATTTAGTAGTTCAGAGATTACTGAAAAATGTTATCCCGATTTACCTGCAAGCATGAGTTGCCTGCTAAAAGACTGAGCAGGGAAAAATCACAGCATTCCTTTGAACAGCAGTAAAACTGTACTTCTTGCCAATTGGAAAATGCCAATTATATAGAATACTTCTGCTTGATCAGTAATTTTATGTAAACTACTACTTGAGAGTTTCACTTCTTGTAACAGGTTTTATGATGTATTTTGTGCAGTCATATGGTGGATCTAAAGCTGTTCCTTAGAATTATTTATCCTTTGTGTCCTCGAAGGTGACTGCATGTTCTCCAAAGCCCTAGTGTAGCATTGCACTTAAGCACATACTTAATTCAGAACATTTTCTTGTCCTACTTAATTGAGGAAAGCTGAGGCATTGACTAAATAGTGAATGAAGAGTCAGTGAGATTAAACAAGTCTAGAATTAGTCACGGACATGTAAATATTAAAGCTTGGTTTTATTCTTCTATTATTTCTTTTTTTTTTTGACAAAACTCTCTCCCTTCCCTCCCGTCTTCCTCTTAGGGCTGCTGCACAGAGTAAGCTCAACAACTACAGTGAAGCAATAAAGGATTGTGAGAGAGCCATAGCAATAGATCCAAAGTACAGCAAAGCGTATGGGAGAATGGGGTAAGCTCATACAAATCTGAGTAAACACTGAAGACCCAGGTGTCAATCACCATAGATTTTCTGAAAGAAGTGGAGCTAGGTTGTTTTACTTAGCTGATGCTCTTTTGTGAAAGTGTAGCAATTTTCTGAAGATGACCTTAACAGGACGTCAACTTTAGGTTATATATATGCGGTTGATCTCAGCATTTTCATACTGGATTTTATCAGTTTGGAGGTTTTTTCTTTCAATTTATCAACTTGCACAAATTTAGTTTAAAAAGCCATGATGTGTTTTTTTCTACCTCCTGCCTAGTTATGTGTAATCAAAATTCTGCAGTTGGAGCAGTGAATCTGTTAATGATGTTGTTAGAGAATAGATCCTAAAAGCATGGGGGCTTCACACTAGCAGGAATAGAAGCATAATTTTCCTGTTTGATAGCTCTTTGGAAGCAGATGTTTTAGCAAGACTAAGATATGTCCCTTTGGTAGCTTTTTTCAGTCAGGTCTGAGAGATTAACAATATAGCCTCTTTAGGCAGTGGGTCTGATTAAGTGCTATCTGAAAAATAATGTCAGAAATGTTGTGAATGGGGTATGTACTTGAGTAAATGGCCATTCTTCCAAGGCCTGTAGCTTTGAATTTTCAGTAATCAAATGTATTGTGGGTATGGGCTGAATGCTGCATAAGGCTCTTGAGGTTATATCTATACTAGTAAATTAAAAAATGCTTGGGATTGTTTTTTGGGTCAGCTGGCACAAAATGGCCCATGTCTACGTTATTAAAGTCTAGTTTGCAGTATGGAGTGACCACACACAAACTGCCTATTGCCAAATTGCATTGGCCTGTGTTAAATTCTGAACCATGCCCTAAAATTGTCTGGGATAATGCTTGTTTCCCTAGGACAAAACCATGCCAGAGAGCATTTATTTAAGACCAAAGCTGATGTAATTCTATCACTTGAAAACTTTCCACTATACGGTTTATTTTATTAATGCAAATGTAGCCTGACTGGCTTTTGAGATGTTCAATTCACTTTGAAAGTGTAGGGACTGTTGAATTGGTTTTGTCCTATTTAACTCTCTTTAGATTGTTTCTTCTTATAGCACAACCTGAGATCTCATGATTTCAGTGGGATGGAGGGAAGGTACAGGCTGATTTAATTGGGAATCAGAGGTTATTTTAGAGTTTTGGCTGTAAGGCCAGTGTGCCTTTTGACACACAATGTAAGTGGGATCATTTTCAGGCAATCAAGCTTCTCTTTTTTTTTTTGTCTGGTTGTTTTGATAGAAGATATACTTCAAGCTACAAGCCATTGCCTAACTCAGCAGATGGATATAATAATACATTTGACATAGGCTGAATAAGGAATCAGTGCTTGTTCAGTAATAACTAGAAAAAACAAGTGCAGAAACCACCTTCTCAACAACAAGTCCTTATGATAAAGCTGTGTTTTCTGACTGCATTATGCAGGCATATCAGTTTTTCTCAGGATTTGACAGAAACTCTTTGTATGTCACAGAAAGATGCAGGAGTGCCATAGAAATATGTGGAGATGGGAGCCATGTAGACAGTTAAAGTGATAGTTCCAGCATGACCTTGAGAGAGCACTTGTCTGGGTAGGAATTGTGAGCAAAGAAGCTGTCACCCACTGTTCTGACTCGTACTGAATTTTACATACTTTCTCTGTAAAAAAACCCACAGTTGCATCACAGAAATACTGGATTGCATTTCTTGTCTGGACAGAAGCTATTTTGGCAAGTTAATGAGCCAAAAGGGACAATGTTTTTTATGGGAGTAACTGTGTTAAGAGAGAAAATTACTAATATTGCGTGGGTTCCTCCAGGAGCATTACTGGAAACTCCTGTAGTTTTCATTCTGTTACTGAGTTCATCGTTGCTGAAGAGTAATGTCTGTGACTGATGTATCTAACAAACGGAGCTCTCTCGCCTGCCATAGAAGACTGAGGTCTGTTGGTAGGCAGTAGCACAGGCTTATCAAGCCAGTCTGTGTAGCTCAGCACATGCCAAAGGGGGACTGGAGTACTAAATAGCTGCATGGGCGTTACACAGATCTTTCACAAAATGTGGAAAAGACCAGTTTAGTCTTGTGGTCAGTATAAATTGAAAATACAGTAGAAGATAGAATTGAAACTGCAGACAGATGGACTTCTGGAATAGCTCAAAGGAAGATGATGTTTTAAATGTAGTAGCTAATCACATTTGAAAGCAAATAGTGTTTTAAAGGTAGTAGATCTGTCCTGTGCCCTCCTAAGCTGCTGGGAAAGAATCTTTTTCAAAACATTAAGCAGACTTCCGTGATACAAGGGTTCCTTACAGCATCTTACGGATGTTACTACTATCCTATATAACCCGTTTGTCAAACTGTCGAACTAGAAGATCTGAAAGGAGAACCTTACACTGATCCTAAGAGAAAAATCTATTATGCTAGAACTTGTGGTTCCAGTATTTGATTTCTTGAAGCTGCAGAACTCACGTTAAGAGTATCTTTGCCCTACTTACCCATGCACCCTTCTGAATAATCTCCTGAATCGAAAGGACTGGAGGAAACAGGAATTCCTGAGCTTATGTGAAAAGTGGTGGCTGACGGATCCAGCTTGTGCTCTCAAATACAGACTAAATCACTTGATGATGCCAAGGAGTTTTTAATGAAACTTGCATATATATGGAACACACAATGCAAGATGAGTTCTTGAGGGATCATCTCTTGCAAAAAGAAGTGCTTACACTAAGCAGTAGTAGCACAATACCAAAACTCAAAACTTGCTTTAACTTAGTGCGCAAGCTAAAAATTAGTTGGGAGGTACTGTTTTACTTAAAACAGAAAATGTATCATTATCCTTTGATGGTCATTTATGTTCTACTCAGGATTTCTTTATTTCACATTAGGTTGGCTCTGACCTCAGTGAATAAATATGAAGAAGCAGTTACCAGTTACCAAAAAGCACTGGATCTTGATCCAGAGAATGACTCTTATAAGTCAAATTTGAAAATAGCAGAACAGAAACTAAGAGACATGTCCAGTCCTGTAAGTTAGCTCTGTATCTATTTATTTACAGTAGCTTTAAATGGTATTTTGTAGGTAAGCTTATCTTCAATTGCAATTTGTTTTTAGACTGGAACTGGACTGAGTTTTGACATGGCAAGCTTGATAAACAATCCTGCCTTCATTAGTATGGTGAGTATATACATTACAAGCTTTACATTATACTGTTTTTAAAACTGACATTTTTAAGAACAACTCTTGTTTAATAACACAAGCAATTTTAATGACAATGGTTTCACTATACCGAATTTAAACTTTTCTAAGTCATTTTACAATGAATACAAGAAGTGAAACATAATTCTCCTATAATGCCTGTCTTATTTCCAATTGATTCTATCTTACTTATGAACAATAATGTGCATAGATTAGCTATGCTATTTTTATAGATGGTATTGATAGTAAAACACTTGTCAACAGCATGGTGAACATTTCTATTCTCTGCATAGCAGTTAACAAAGAAATCATCTCTTAAATGAATAGCAGTTGATTCAGATGCAGTCTACTCAGGAATAAAGTTACTCTGCTTGGGGAGAACTACCCAAGAGACCTTTCTGTTCATACTTTTTGTATTATCCCTGATATCCTTAAGGGTGCAAAACTTCATGAGATGTGCAAACAATTGATATAAATAACCTATACTGCATTCCTTTACTTCCAGTACAATGGCAAATTGTGCTTTTGTCCTTCAGTAGTTTTTCTCCATGCATGGCTTTCTGAGCCAAATACTACCCCTTTTGTAGCTTCATTAGGACAGGACATTTCAACCAGTGCTTGCGTGGAAATGCAATGCACGCAAGAGAGATCAATACATCTGCTCTGATACAAAGTCCAAATAATAGAGATGGTAGGCAAGGAAGAAGTCAGCGAGTTCTCCAATGGCACTGGTAATTAAATAGCACTGGGACTCTGTGTACCACTTCATTGGCAACATGACTTACTCAGACACTTTGTTTAGAGTCAAAGATGTATGCTTCAATATAGAGGTAACTATGAGGAAAGGACTTTTTGCATTATTTCCAGAAGATGCCGGGTCAAGTAGATAGAACACAGGGCATTCACCCAGGAACGAATGAATTATTTTCCTGTGATGTATTTTTTTTGTTCTGTTTTTAAGGAAAAAAGATTGACTCACTGTCCGACCTTGAGAAAGTTACTTCTAGCCTCCATTTTGTGCCCCTAACCTAGATCAGACTTGTTACTGATAGAATAAATAACTAAAAAAAAATTTAAAATCCTCTATTACCCACAGAATTAACCTGAATTTGGGCTTTTATATCCAACTGTAGACTAAAAAAAAGTTGATTTACTTTTGAGATGTGTGTATGGAGATATACTGATGAATAAAATGAATACTGTATATATCTGTTTTTTGTAGTACCTTTAATAAGAGAGTGAATAAGCAGATACTGCATTGTGCCTATTGGTCTTGCATTCATTCAGACGCTGATTTCTGTAGGAAATATGTTACTAACTTTGAAATATCACCTGGTTTATTCTATAGTATCTGTCCATATACACTCTTACACTATGATAAACACAATATAACTCTTGAGGGGTCTTATGAATGAGAAATTTAAATAACCTCATGATTACTACAAAGTAAGAAGATAGGCAATTACCACAGAAGATATACGTTACAAACCCATGCTACCAAGTAAGTCCACACTCTGGTTTATTGTGCAATAGTGGTTTTAACCTTAACAGTTTATACCCAGTAGTAACAGTAGTTGCAAAACTCATTTATCGAGGCTGAGAGTCAACAAAATACAGACCCTTCTCCAGAAAGTCCAACTTTTGTCCGTGGATGTCTTTAAGTGTTTGGAGGTTTTCCTTTTTTTTTTTTTTTTTTTTTACTGTTTTCTGATACAGGGTTTCTATGTTTAATGTCTTCTCGTCTGAGTCTGTAACTACTATTTTTTATCTAACATGTAACAAAATTTCTCAGCTTCATACCCTTGAAATACATTCCTGTAATGATTCTTTTTGCTCTGGAATGTACATGTCTGTGCACATAAACTTAGCTTATTTTTGTAATAAAACATACAGCATGTGGGTGTTTTGGGTTTTTTTCCACGTTTTCCTCAGTGATACCTAAGTAGTAAATTTGTTATAATTCCAGCTATATATTGTCTATTCTAGGCAGCAAGCTTAATGCAAAATCCTCAAGTTCAACAATTGTAAGTATTAAAATTGAGTAAGTATTGTAAGTATTAAAATTGAGTATTATTAAAGGAAATGTCTTTAGGGGTTTGAATTATTAAGAGAAAAGGTAACACTGTAAAGTAACACTGTATTCCTGAAAATGTAATTTTATTTTTGCTTACTGCAAATAAAACTTCTGCAGTTTCTTCCTCTTGCAGCTTATTTCCTCACAGCAATTAAAAAAAGAACCACAGTTTATTGCTTACTGTAAAGGTCCCTGCATACCCCAATGCCGACACTGTGCTAACTGTTCCAGGATGTCAGGGATGATGTCAAACGCCATTGGTGGCCCTGCTGCTGGTGTTGGTGGCCTGTCAGATTTGTCCAGCCTGATCCACGCGTAAGTAAGAATTGCATTGTTTTAAATGTTACATTTGTAGAAGCATCATTGTGCAACATCTGTTTAAAAGGGATAGTGTCAGGCCAGTTACACTGTGGCCTGTCCCCATTGTATGCCTGATTATTATTAAAACTGAAAACTTGAAGACTTATTTTCCACTATCTTGTTTGCTTTGTACATTTCCATCAATTGGAATGACTGAACTGTGTGCTCAGTTTCATTTTCCGGTTGTCATGCACTGTTTACTTTCTAAATGCCACTATAAAACTGCTCCTTTAAATCTTTAAGTACTCCTACATGTGCTTTCAAATTGTGTTGATAAATTTGCTACCCAGTATCCCAGGTACTAGTTAGAAAAGCTGCAGATTTACTTAGGAGGGATTGCAACAAGTTCTGCTCTGGCATCCCTCTATATAGACTAGGAAGGCTTCAGGCTACTCAGTACAATGAGGAGTAGCTTTTACAGTAACCGGGACCTAAGTCTTTTTTAACATAATAATGGTAATCCATCTGGCACAAAAACATGCCATTTGCTTATATGGCAAGACCTCTAAAAGGGCATACAGGTTCACTTCATTTCAGCATTCTAGCCTGTTTCAAACTGTTTTGAAGTTTTGCACCTTCATGGCAAAAGTAATTTATAATCCATATCACAGACAGGAAGGTGGCCCACAAAATCGAGGGCTGTTTTCATAAAAAACATGTACTACGTCTATGAAAATAGTGGATTTCCTTCAACCTGCACTGTCGTTTAAAGGAATTTTGATAATTTGCTTGGGCAAAATGCAGGAGTTACAGAGAAGCCATGCCAGGCTATTCATGAAGAAGTATGTTTTACTTGCTTCTTCCAGTGTTATGCTTATCTTTTACATGTGATTATTCTCACCTATTAATTCAACTCTTAAGCTACAACTCTTACGGAGATGAATCTGTTGTTACTTCAGTCATAAAAGACATAAGGTGTAATTGTATGCTTGCTTTCTACTAATGACGTCTTGCTCACAAGTCGGCAGCTGCACACTGTATTTCTGGAAAACATAATATAAAGTCGCATTTCAGCTACAAACGTTGATATCTTAAAAAAACTAGAATGGATGCTCTCAAAAAGAAGGGAGCAAATCATGGAGGACATTTGTTGCTGAATTTTAGTTTTACCAAGTAAGGTAATAATCAAGTAGAAGTAATAGCCCTAAAGAACGTAAATGATGTTTGGAGAGACTTTAACTAGATAAAGTCATACTACAAATATCTTTATTAACGCTATCCAGCAAGTAATCTTTAGTCTTAATTTGCATATAATGCATCTTTCAATTGTATTCCGTTTTCTTACAAATGCTGCTTGCCGGGTTGGTTTTTTTTCACCTGTTGGGTTTTACTTAAAATTGTTCAACACAGGGGGCAGCAGTTTGCACAACAGATACAGCAGCAGAACCCAGAGCTCATAGAGCAGCTGAGAAACCACGTCCGGAGCAGATCTTTCAGTGGCAGCACTGAAGAGCATTCCTGACTTAAAGGAGGCATGTGAACTGGGATGGTGTATAACCCCCAAATGCATACCATAGTTAGTAGCAAAAGCACCATTGTAACTCTTCTGCTTGAATAGAAGACAGAAAATTCTTTGTGTGTGTTTGCAAACAAGAATAAATCTGTTAAACAGATCTATTGCACATAACTTGGAACATATCATTTATGTATAGTTACTCCTCTGAAAATTAATATGCTAAATAGGTGGTTTATTAAAATCCCTAAGTACAATTCATTTTCAGTATGTGCATTAGATTGATCTCCAGGGCTGTGGAGTGGGGAGGAGTTTTGTCATGGGCTGATCTTGTGTAACAGCTTAATTCCAAAATCCCGGTGTAAAAGGCAGGTTATTCTGATGGTGAAAATCATTACGGCTGTACTGCCTGTCAAATACTGGAAGAATAGGCCCATCTGATGTGCCCTTTTGTGGGCTGACAGAAAACTCCAACTTCGAGTGTTGGAGTATAGAGCGTACTTAAAAACTAATGCTTGCAAAGCCTGTTTCTTTAAGCCTATGGAGGGGCTGTCATTAGAAACACGAACTATTTTTCAGCTTCACTGAGCAGGTGGTAGGGAGATGATTGCATATGAAGGAGTACCACAGATTGCAGAGAAAGAGAAGACACTAATCCTGAGCAGGATAATTAATACACAGAAACCAAAATGGAACTTGGCTTGGAAAAGGAAAGAGTGTTAACAAGTTTTAGGCTTTTCTACTGCCATGTATACCCTCAAATCATGATGGTAGCCCTGGAGGTCAGCATTATGGCACTGTTTTCCTAGGCATGGCAAACTGTATTACATTCCATGTGTATGCAGTATTTAACATAAGCTTAAAATTCTTAACTGTAATAAGCTAAAACTGATCCTGTGACTGTACAAATAACGAGTGCTGAAACTTTATTAAAAAAATAACTGCCTTAGAAAGAAGGATTCTCTTCCTATTCCTGTGTGGTAAATCACTGGCTTAAATAATTAAGGATTTACTTTTAAGTTTCATTACACATATCTATCTTAACTGATGGTTATATGGCCAAGTCAAAGATTTTTATGCTCTATAGTATTTCTCTTCCTACCCTGGCTTTTCTTGCTCAGTTAATCTTACTCTTTCAGAGAGAAAGAACTGCTTTTATGTATTTTTTATTACATTAACTTTTTTTATTCTGATTACTGTTCACACTGCTTGCTGGTACAAGGTACATTTGTTTTTACTCCGGGGAGGTTCTTAACACTCACGCTTTCCTCTTTGTTTATCAAAACTAATTTAAGGAGCCTGCTTTGGTTCCTAAGAGAAAGTGATCTCTGCTGGCCAGTTAGACTGGAGAAGGTAGGTGAAGGAGTAACAGGTGAAGGACTCCCAAATGGAGAAATACACAGGAACTCCTAGACCTCAGACATTATGTCTGATTCATCTTGTGGTCAAAAAAAAGCACCTCAAGCAGAAGCAAATGCAAAATTTGGGCTAAGTCACATACTGGACTCTAACAGATGCTAGTTGTGCATTTATTGTATGAGTCTTCCTCTACTAAAACAGGGAAAAATGCATCTGGATCCAAGGAGAAAAGAACTGGAGAAAACACCACAACAGGAAATCTGTATTACCAGCTGTTGCATAAAGAGGTAAAGCTTAATAGAGCAACTCAAATAACTTTAAAAAGCTTCATACTTTATTCGATAGAACTTGCCTATACACAGCATTAGAATACTTTTTAAAATTCTCTGTGCAAGTTGCTGTAGCTGCCTTTTTGAGGCCGTAGATGTACTTAAGCTTTACAGTAAATTAACTTTTCTAAGTAACAGCTTCTGACTTAATATGATGACAAAGAAGAAAATCCCAAACAGCACCTTTTTTCAGTGGTAGTTCAGATCCTGAATCTGATCCATTGAAGAAAACTGCTACTTATGTTCAGTTACATTCAGGAGGACAGGGTACTGTTTGAAAGAAGGATCAATGGACGTTGTAGGTGGGCTACAACTACTGTACAGACATTGCTTGGAGTAGTGTTTTGTCATCAGAGAAGCCGTGCTCCTAGCACATCTCACGTTAAACTTCACGATTCCTCTTAGTCCTCTCCTTCACATTTTCAGCTGCTCAAAGTGAGTTTTGCTGACTTTAATAAGGGGAACCAGCAAACCCAGGGTGGACTGGACAGCACTGCAGAACCGCTTGCGCTCAATTTATCCTTACTTTGTGACAGTTATCTCCATGCTGTGTGTTACTTTTCTACCATGACACTACTTTAAGACATAATGAGTGTCAAGAACCTCGAGAGTTCCTTAAGAACTACAAAATACAATATTGAAAGACTGCCTGTAGAAGTTGTACTGTCAAGTGCAAGCCCTTTGTATGGCAGAACTATCCCCACAGTTAAATGGAGTGAAGCGTTGGTTAGTTACCTCTTGAAATCATCTTTATAGAGCAGTAACTTTAATTTCACATACTACAGTATTATCGTGTTTAGGTTTTCCTCCAGTACAGATAGTGTGTAGCCAGAGTATTTCTTAAAATGTTGGTGTCATTATCTAACCCTCCTGTGCTACAACTGGCACTTTACTTGTAAACACTCTTTGTTTCTTGTGTATTAACAGAAGGGGATTTATAGCTTAAATAAAAACCAGTGAAACCCATAACAGGAGCTGTCAGTACATGCTTTTCCATTGAAACCAGGAACAAAGGGATCATTTATGCCTAAGTCTATTTTGCCTTGAATAGGCTAGATTGTTTCACAGGGTCATGCAATATGTCTTAATCACAGGCTGAGGAAAGAATCTTTTCCTGTGTAATAACTGCACTTTTTTTTTTTGCACTAAAATTTTTCATCTTGCTAGATCCAAGTGGTAAACCACACTCCCCATAAATACTGCTTTAATTTAAAGTCAATTGCAGTTTATCATTCAACTAAGCAAATATGCATTTAACACCTAATTGGTTTTGAGTCATTACTGTTCCATCAGCATATAAGTGTGATAATTGTTAGAGAAGAAAATGTTTTGTACTCAAATTGTAAACTCCTGTAACATGCTTGCATGGAATTATATTCTTCTAACTATGCCTGATCATAAAGACACTTAATGAATTGTTAAGCTTAGAAACTGTTTCATTTGCACTTTTGGTTTTGTAACAAGTACAAAGTAAAATCACTCATGCATACTGAGAAAGAACTAAGTCTGCAGCTTTGGATTTGTACTGTTTCAGGGCTACAGAAAGTCATACTGGCAAGATGCAACTTGTCTACCATTTCTGTCTCTCTCCTACCTCTCTTATTACCACATGGTTACATCTCCTATAACTTGTGTCAGTTTAACTTGAAAACAGATTATAAATAAAGTTATTTACATTTTATTGTCTGGATAGTTGTGGTTTTACTGTTTTTATTTGTTGATGAATCTAGAAAAACAGATAAAGAACATTTTAAAATTACCTGTTTATATTGGTTAATCTGCATTTTTTTTTTACACATGCAGAATATAGCTTTAGTATTTTTTTTCCTCTATGGACTCATTCCCTCACTTTAGTAAACAGGTCCTAAATTTATCCAGTATTTTAAAATTGAATCCTACACTTAAAGATTTTATACACAGGAAAGCCTTAACTAAAACATTGTCAAAACTAAGTAAAGTTGGTAATTGCCAATATGGTAGATAAGAAATATGACAAGCCACTGAGTAGAATCTTTAAGACTAGTTAACACTAGTGTTAAGTTCAGAAAGCTAGTCACCATTTCCTGTATTAAATGTCTACCATTGGGTGACCTTAGATATTTCAGCCAAAAATATTTCCATCTTTTGTCAGAACAAAGCTAGGGGAAAGTACATTTCAGTGCTTAACCAAGCCCTGAATTGCTTCCTGCATACGCTTTGGAGAACTTGATCTCGGGCAGCCATTCAGGGTTTTTCCTCCCTCATTTTCTTAAAAATCTACTTAAATGCCTCTGGGATGGGAAGAATAATTTGCACTGCCACGGTTGAACAATAAAAAAAAAATGCCTGAGTTCTGCTATTTTAGTTCCCTACTATCTAGGGAGTAACACACCTGTTCACAGCATGCCCTGTATTGGCAGGGATGCACAAAACTGGGACAGATTTGCTGCATTATTCCTTTCCAAAGGCTGAGCCACAACCAGCACGTTCTTTGGCTGATTTCTACCTTCTATCTGATGGCACTTCAACAGTGCCGGCTGCGCCCTCTCGTCTCATGCCTTTATCAGGCTGTGCAAGTACCATGCAAATACACTGCCAGGCCAGGTACACCAAAGTACCTCTCAGAGGGGTTTGGATTCCAGGAACTCGTCTGTAAGAGGCCAGTTCCTCCAAAATGAAGCAGTTTTGTCAGAACCAAAATCTTAAACCTGTTCAAATATTTTAAAAAATAATTAAAATAACAACAAAAA
Organism: Rhinoptilus africanus; assembly: GCA_013400135.1. NCBI lineage: Eukaryota > Metazoa > Chordata > Aves > Charadriiformes > Glareolidae > Rhinoptilus > Rhinoptilus africanus. Next base: position 2,651 of record VXBO01013271.1, on the reverse strand, counting down.
AGAACTATTCCATAGATTTCATCTCAATCTCGCCTCCCCCAGCCCCAAGGCAATGTTAATACAATATGATTTGCTAGAGCTACCACCTTTACAAGGCTTTCTTTTCAGGAAATTAAATGCATATCCATGTTTTTAAAATATTTTAAAACATTCAAAAAATGATCAGAGAAATTAAATAAGCACAGTTACATTTACAGGTATAGAGGGATGTGGTTTTGTTTGTACAGATTTTAATATCATTCAGCTGCAAAAACATCAAGAAGTTGGTCCAAAAAAAAAAGCCCAGCAGAAATGCAGAATTTTTTCTTCAGCTTTGTTTGACTTCTGAAGAAACTACACAGACTTGTGCAATATCATCATACTCGTACGTTCTCTTCAAAAACGTGTCTGTAAGTCTTAAGCCAGAGACACTCTAGAAAGGGAAAATATGGGTAAAAGTTGTTATTAGAAAGAATTACTAAGCTTATAAACCAGCTAATTTATAACAAAACTGTGCTAATAAAGACTTACTTGCAATCCCTGCACCGAAGACAACAATGTAAGCGCGAGATGGAGGGATGAACTTGGGTGCAGCTTTCCAAGTTGCCTTCCTGAAACTCCACACCAGTGGATGGAATTAGTATTGCACATTTCCAAAACCAGATCCATAGTCCTTTCACTGCTAGAGGAAATGGAAAAAACAAGAATAAACCTGTGGGTGTTTTTTTTAACTTTCAAGGACTGCAGACATATAAAAGCTTCATTACTTTATTATTCAGTTTGTTATTAATCAATCATTTATAAGTAATTACAAGGCAGCAAGCAAGATTTACTGTGAAGCACAGTAGTTCAGTTGCATGTAGCTTTGTCTGACATGAGCGTCCTGCCATGGGTTTAGCAATACTGCATGGTATAACGCTGCTTATGTTTTGGATAGAGCACAAGATTTTCACAAGAAGTATCTGCAGACCAGATATGTACTTTATCCCTGGATTCGGTGTCTATTTAGAATTACTTTATTTAAATGTCACTCCTGCAACCCTTCTGTAAAGGGCTACCATAGATCCCAGCATAAACACAAATCAAGCCAAAACACGGATAAAGATGTACAAAAGACTATAGTGACAATGTTCAGCAGGCATTCTAGCAGGGGTGCAGAACTAGTAGTAAAATCTGACTGGATACAAATGGCATAGTTTATTCTGATAAAATTACTTGCAGTTAAAAAAATCCTATATATGCACTAATTTTGTTATTAGATTGACTAAGAAGAACTAAGACGATTTGTGATTTAATTATGGTGTGCAATCTTAAATGATACTGCAGCCAGTTCCATGGAATTCCACTACAGATTTTTGGCATTCTCCTAGTTCAAGTAGCATTAGCAGATCATGATGGAAACTTTTTTGTTTGAGTTTTTTAAAAACATTGTAATCCAAAAGATCTGTTTCAAGTAGTTTCTTTACTCATAGTAAAGACCAGGTTTGAGTTGTTTCAGGAGAAAGTATTGAAAAATGAAACAGACAGCCACAACTTAGCCCCTCAGGAAAAAGCACAACAATCACATGACATCATTACCTGCAGTTTGTTATTTTACATGTAATGTCAAAAGGTTCTTCCAAATTTACGGTGTCTGGTATTGTCTCCAGAGAAAGCCTTACATCACCATATCCAGGAGCCTGAGAAGGAACAAGAGTGTATATTCTCAGATGCTGCATAGTAGACCTCAAGTTTTTACCACTCAAGTTTTCATTACTGCAACAAGGTTGGAATAATAGGAATCTGAAGAAACAAGACTAATTCTCTTTGATCTGTACACAAAGGTAGTGCTCCATCCACGACTGGTGACTACCACCTTGATAGGTTTAACAATTCATTAGACAAGGATGATCTTTATTACTAAGTTTTTCAGATAGTTCACAGCCATAAAGTTTGGATATCTGTACACAGTTCCTGGGATCAGCTTTAGTCTAAGACCTCTCTGTTACGCAGATAACAGATATACTATGGACAACATAAGAATAGTTTTCCTGCATAAGCCCGCCACTATTCCACATTCTAAGAAATAAGAAACTGTTCATTCGCCTTGCCATTTCAGTCCTCCAAAAGTCTGCTAAAATAGTTAATTGCCACCAGTTAGGAAGGCACATGATATAAACATTTGCCAGCTATCCAATTTTGTCAAGAGCTGAACACATTTCCTGTGGTCTGCTAACAAACCTATGATAAATATCCTAGTTACCACCAGTCAGGGCTGAGTCAAGACGGTTACCTGCAGATAAAAAGCTTTCCACTTTCAATCCCCACAAATGACAGATAAGGAGGGAAATTTGTCCTCCCTGACAAAGCTTAGTTGTGACATGTTCCAATTNAAGCTTAGTTGTGACATGTTCCAATTCTGCTGACAGAAGCATGCTGTAGTAAAAGTTATGTTTACAGCTTGAGTAAAAGATGCACCTTAAGAGGCCCAGAAAGCCAGCGACTGACAGGTTGGGAACAAGTTTTAGTCATACACAGTTCATTACAGGCTGAAGACAGATGACATTTTAAAGAAAGCATATTAAATTGCACATCAGAGTGAGCAAAGGGCTGCCAAACCAATGGAGACTTCAGACCAGTCAAGCAACACAAATAAGCTTGGAACCTTTCATGAAAGACAAGTAGTTATCCAG
>VXBO01013263.1:2292-18038 GCA_013400135.1 Rhinoptilus africanus | reverse complement strand
CTACGCTTCACGTGGCGGGGGGGGTTGCGAATGAAAAAAATTACAGGAATAGCAGCTTAGTTTTTTGGATTGTATTTCTGCCCTTCATATCTGGTCTGACAATTGGCTTTTTGCAGCAAAATAATTTGATGCACTAAAATATATTGAAGTAGCAAAATATCTTTTGTCCAAAAGTTCTCACCATTGTTCTGAAAAAAACAGAGCCCATTTTCAGCAGACTCCAACAGGCTGGAAGGATCATTTAGGGACCTGGCCACAAAAAAAAGAGCTTTTGGAACAAGATGCTATTAAGGATTTTCCACATCAAAGTTTTGAAGCCTGTATTAATAGACATTCTAAAATGAATAGTTTTTCTTTTTTTTCTCAGGCTAGGTGAATAAGTAGAAATAGCAATCCTTTCCTGCAATACTGAACGGTGCAAATAAACTTTATGTAAAACAGGTTGAGTGCGAGTCTGTTACCTAGGCAGATACATAGTGGCATTTGAGACACCCTGAAGTACCAGGTATCTGACTGGTACTAACAGCTCTGCCCCTGGATGTATACACAATAAGGTGAAAAATAAAAATAAAGACTCATGCTCCTCCAGAGCAACAGCTAGAAGCTGGACATGGTATACTAAACTAACAAGGGACAGCTTTGAGTAACTGATTAATATATTCAATTTCAAAAGTGATTAGAAATGAATTTATAAATTACTATAAATTAATTTCCTTATCCTATCCCTTCAAATGTAATTAGCCTTCTAATTCTATTAGAACATGGAAACCTGATGCTGATCTTAATAGACATTTATGCACATTCAGTAAATGAAAATCACAGCCCCAGTAACCTGCTGAGATTGATTTTTTTTTAAATTTTTTTTTTCCTTTGGAAAATCTTGGGAGTATTTCCTAGTGACTGTTATTTCTGTTCTGATTGAAGGAACGGAAGAAACTCTGGGAGTAGGAAAGAGCTGTTAGACCCACACATGTGCCCATAGATCACTTCTTTGGTATCCTTTGTGAAACTGCCTTCCTTTACCCGTTAAAAAGTTTCAGCCAAAGTCTACTACCAACACGGACTTTTACTAAGAAATTGGAAAGAAAAATGTGTTGGAAAGCCTCACCATCTGATAGATAAATAATTGGGGAATCATCTTCCTGTCAGCAACCTTTGCTGTGAAGGATACTTCAAAAGAGCTACCTCTGTGGTTTGTGTGTGTGTGACAGGCATTAAAGACTCAGAAAATGCAGATGTTTGCGGTGTGGATCAGAAGCAGCTAGAAAGCTAGTGACTGCAGGACACTGATGTGTGAGAGAAAAAAGCACCAAAACAGTAAGTATCCTTTTCTCCCCTGAATGCTGCATTATCACATCTAGGTGTGATCACATAGATTGGTAGAGTGGGTAAGGTAAACGTTGAAAGGAAGCTGTTGGCTGCAGCAGTTCTCAGGGAGGTAGAGCAAGCACTCAGCTTGTCTAAGTCACCCTGGTAGAAATGACACGTAACGGTGTGGTTTGGTCCCCTACTCTTTTACTCACGGCTGTTGGCTGGCAAGAGCTAACTTATTTTTGTTGGCTTGTTAATGAATTAGTCTATTCCAAACATCAGGTTTGTAATCTACAGGAAAAAGCACATGCTACAGTAGCAGCTAGCTGCCATCATGGTGACATGTCCCACTCTCAGGAAAGAGGTGGGGTAAGTGACTTCAGATTCGTAAATTCCCAACAGCACAGACTACGGTGAGATAAATCTCGAGGTCCATATAGAAACACTTATTAGCTTACCAAAATGGTTAGTATAGGTCTTAAAAAGTCCATGATAATTGGTTAGGTGTATAACAAATGATGGCAAATGATGAGGTATGCACTGTGTTACTTAACAACAGGTATAGGACAACTTATGGCAAGTGGTACTTAAGGTCATACTTAAGGTTGTTACTTCAGAACTCTAATCATTACTTAACAATTCTAAGAGAAAAGGGAAACTAAGGGATAGAGAAAGGAAAAGAAAGGAAGAGATCACCGGTCCTGGTTCCAGCATCTTTTTCAGGGTATCTTCCCAGGCACTGTCTTCTTTCTTGGGAAGAATCTTCCCAGGCACTATATTCTTCTTTTGTTACTTCTTTGTTCTGCCCTAGGGGCACTTATTTTCCCCTTTTATGTTTGTTGAATTAGCATGGTCCACCCCCTTGCTGAAGACAGCCTCCTCTCAGGTTTCTCCCTTCTCCCAGGTAATGTGTAGCATGATTTGGGTGGAGAGACAAGTGCTATAGTCAACATGTTTAGTATGATCTCTATAATCTTCATTAGCATATGCAGGGGTGTACACTTTCATATGCATTTCATGGATAATGAAGCAAAGGTCCCTTATCGGACACAATGGCCTTGAGAACTAGTAAGGTTACCACACGAGTGGCAGAACTATCCTGTCTTCACAAGACAGTTCTCCCACACTTTCAGGCACCAGAAGTGTTAGCCTTATCAGTTCTTTGAAGGCCAGATTTGCATTATTTATTTCCTTGTGAGCGTTTGAGGCCTTCCTATTGAAGGCTTGGAGGGCCTTCCGCCCCTCATCATGGAATTTACAGTCCATCTCTTATAGACGGTCCAGATAATCCCATGATAAATAGGAAATCAAAAAAATCTGCAGAACTGTTGTATTCCCCCCCTCCTCAGCAGCTGGCAGTTTCTGGATGGTTTGTAGTAAAATGGCTTTCCTGGGCTGGCTTGGGGAGGGGTAGGTTGAAATAACACATAAATGTCTTTCACTTGGGGAAGAGTTACGTATCTTAGTACTTATCAGAGAAATGTCTCCCTCCTTGTTAACTGCTTCCAATATTTCAATGTCTTACTTCCTTGAATTCTGCAGTCATCATCCTAAATTTACAAGTAACTTGTAGTCCTCATACAAAAACCCTTTGAAGGACTGTTTCTCTCACCTGTTCTATAGAAATCACTCTGCTGAAGACCCTTGTCATTTTTCTCACTTCTGCTGCTTCTGAGGTAACCCTGCCAGGGCCAGCCCCGCTGGCAGCCGGATTGCTTTCTGCAGCAGCTATCTTATAAAAGCAGTGAAGTACTTGGACAGTGGAGGCTGACAGACATGAGACCCGAAAGTCGCCTTTCTGCCATGGATTTCTTCTCTCTTCCCCATTTCATGCTGAGACATCCCCTCTCTGTCTTGCATTTCTCAATTCTCCAGGCTTAAGTTCCTTTATCCCTCACAAGGGTGGGCCTGGAAAATTTGGCACAGAGGCAACAGGTGTTCTTCAGTACTTCTTATAGAAGTCATATGTTCTGTCTCTGTGGGGCTGAGCTAACTATTCTATAATGTACCCTTTCCTAGCTTAAAAATAATTTTGTGGTTTGGGGGTTTTTTGAAGATCTTGGGTGCCACAAGTTCTGTACCAAGTACCAGAAAGAACATTGAAATCACTGTACACTTATGGCAAAAGTTGCAAAGTGAATCATACTGTCTTTATCCATACTTTACAGCTAAACTTTTTATGGGGACATAATTGAGCAGCCCTTAATCCTAGACTGCCCCAATGAAGAATGTTCTTCCTTTCTTAAGAAATCAGAAATACATTGTTTTAGAGCAAGCTACTTCAGAACACACCTATGATTTACATAGCTCATACTTGACCTATGCATTGATGTTGTTCTAAAACCTTTCCAAAAGTTGCCTCCATACAAGCTGGAGAACTGTGCTGTAAACTAGACACAAAATCATCGCAGGTCTAAAAATTGCCTTCCACTCTATCTTTAAGGGTTTGGTGTTTTTTTTAATAGATATTATTTCAGTCTAACTTAACCAGTTGCTGTAGAAGCATTACTGAATAAATAGGTAGTAAACCCACAGGAATACATATGGAACATATGCCCTGACCCATATACGTGTGTTCCGACCTTGGTGCTGTGGTATCAGGTAATTTCAAATTCTGCTTTCTGAAATAGCTGCAGCTTGTTCCACAGCAACATGGGCATGTGGCCACTGGGTCGCATCATATTGCTCAGACCTACCATATGGGTATTTAATTCATCCAGGTGGTTTTCGCCTTCTGTCTTCTGACAGAACGAAAGATCATTGCAGACTTTGTGCCTTTCCCAAACCCCACTTCTACATGTGGAATAACTCCACAGACACAAGACTTCAGCCCACAAAAGACTAAACTCACTTTATGCTGTATCAGTGAAACTATGGTATGTTTCCCAGTGTAAAACCTTCTGGTGGTAAATATATCACTGCGTGGGCTTTACATATGTATAATTAAAACATAGCACATAGGAAAACAAGAGCTACAATCGCTTCTTATTTGGAAGGCATGTCATAAAGGATGCTGATTCCTTATTTTACTTTCTGTGGTCATTACAGACAACTGAGAAAGTAAATTACTTAAGGTATTTATAAAGCAGCAAAATATTCATAGATATTGCTTAAGCTACTTTAAATATTTATAATGACAATTTCCATCTGTCAACCTAAAAATGGTACTGATGATTGCTCAAGATCTGTAATACTTGAAACTGTCTAGCACTCTGAGAAAGGCGCTATGGGAAGAGAAGCCATTTTTTTCTCTCCTATGTAGATTAAGATAAATGGTGCATACAATTGTACATATATAACAAAACCAAGAAGTGATGTTCATGTTGCCTTAGAAAAGCAAGCTCTGACTTTTAAACAACAGAAAAACCAAAAAAGAAAACCTAAGCCTTAAAGTCTATAAGTCTTTCTAACACAACTTCTGTATTTTGATAACTTAGAGCCACAATATTCAATTTGCAAGAAAACCTGGGTGCGCCTATTAATGCTTAATCTGCTGGGGAAGGGGTGTGATGTGTGTAGAGAAATGGCTGCAAAAGTATAATTTCAACTTCATGTCTGAAACATTACCCTATGGCGTAAAGCTGTTGTCACAGAATTACTTGGTCATCACCACTTCTTGTCGCACACTATGAGTCAACATCCCCTTTATCAGTGGTATTGGGTGGTGTGAGACAGATTGGGACTCTCTAAGCAGTTTCATATGTTTTAGAGAAGCAGGGGACTTCAGCAGTCCCTAGATGAGATGCCCTGAGGGTTCCCATTACAGCCACTCTTTCAGTGGCTCCCTTAAGCTGTAAATGCATGCTGAAGGACTGGCAGCTGCATCTGTGCCTGGATTTAGTCCAGCTACATAATTGTGACGCTTTTCAGTACTCATAGCAGAAAATGGTATCATCCTTCAGAACAAGTACCTGGCAAGCACTTATGTAAGGTCTGAAGAGACCTAGGGCTCTTTGGCCCCGCATCTGTCTTCTAACAAAAAGTGTACTTTCCTTGATAAATTAGTACCATCCAAGTAGATTCTATAGTCTTAAGGCTGTGGCCATTACTCTTGTAGTATGCTGCGTCTGCACTTTTAGGAAAGATGGTTGCTATTCTGCACAGTCTAGAGACCTTTCTTCAGTGTGATGGTAGATCTAAGAATGTAACACTTCATTGTGGTATGCGGAGAGCTAAGCAACCCGGTGAAGGTACTGTAATTTTTAATTGAAATACATGCTTTCTGAAGCAAGTTCTTCTCCCACTTACAGAACTTGACTCAGAAACAGCCCCTGCCTAACATCCTGCAGCAGTACTCTGTTTGCAGCACATTACAATGAGCTTTTTGGTACGTCATAGCCTAGTCAAACTGCTGATACTTAAGCCTAAGAATGAAGTTTTTGCTTGTAAACATGCCCATCCTCTTGTAAACTAAGGAAAAAAAAAACCCACCATAAAATCTTGATTTCAGTAACTAAACCTAAGTTATCTGCATGCTAAACAAAAGAAACACTCAAAATAGAACTCTTTCATTCAAATTCACCATGTATTTCTGCTTATGTTTCACTAAGAATGCAAACTCTAGTTCAAAATTGTTGTAAATACGTGCTGGGCACTTAGCTCATCTCTTTTACAGGTTTTGTCTAGAGTTTAGGGCCAGCGAAAAACAGGCTGTATAGGCTGACTGAAGTAAGTTACAACATGGGACTGGGGGGCAGGAGGGAAGTATTAAGCATATTTTAAGAAGTTGATCAATCCTCTGGGTGCTGTTTGTCAAGGGGATCCACACCCCTGTCTCCCAGCCATCAAGGAGGTTGTTTGTTTGGTTTTTTTTATTAATGTAACCCAGGCAAAGATTGTTGTGGTAGTGTGTTTGAGGTTTTGTTTTGGGGTGGTTTTTGTTTGTGGTTTTTGGGGGGGGGGTTATCCTCTTGCCCTGCTCTTTTGTGAGGAACTGAGGATATGCTGTTTATCACAGTCCAGAGGAACTTCATCACACCTAATGAAGGCTTGCAAGAGGAAAAATGTGCCTTCCTCTTATTCAACTTTCTTTGTCAGAGGTGTCTTGTGATCTCAGAGTAGGAATTCCTGTGTTTTGGTGGCTTTGCTCAGGTTCAAATAATAAGAATGAAGAAGAAAATAATAAGATTATCAAGCTAAACATGGCTGTGAGAATCAGCCTTTGCAAGTTCAAGGGGAGCTTAACTAGCTCCTTTAAGAAAAAAGCTTGGTGGAAAAAGTAAGATGCTCATTCTCTTAAAGCTTATATCCAAATTAAAATGTGAATTAATTTTCTTCAAATGCTTTAATGCATTAGCAAAAGCAAAGCTCTTCAACTCCTCATCCTGTAGTATATTGAAGGTAGTTAAGTTCTCCTGAGCAACTCTTGACCCTCATAGTACTGATGCTCAGAGTGAGGAGGGATAAAGAGGTACCCAAAATCAGTTACCTTGATGTCCTGGCACAACCAGCTTTGTAAGTGTAGTTTACTGGAAGAAGTTTTAACTTTAAAACAAGCAAAGAGAAAACCCAAGCAGTTCTCTGGCTCATTGGTTTTCTTAAGAAAATTTCCCCTTTTTTTGGTCTTGTCAGCTGTTCATCATTGGAATAGAAGTTTAGGTGGGCCACTGTTATCTCTTTGGCTGTGCTTCTCGCCATTCACCAGAAAAACAACCGTGGAAAGTTGTGCGCTTATTTAAGTAGAAATAAAGTGACAAGTTTTCTTGACTTCAGCACTACAAAGGCTGGCTGCAGAATATGGCTTGGCAGAAGCAGAATAACAAATATCTCTATAGAGAAAGAGCAGCTCTATTAGGTGTAGCTGCCATGCATTATATATGTAAAATTGTCACTTTCTTGAATGAATTTGATTAGTAAATTATTACTGACTACACACATATTACCATAGCAGCTATTGTTGCAATTTAACCTTGCACTTCATTAAGCTCAAAAAAAATAATTCTAGCAAACAGCTCAAATGGTCTAACACAAACATCAGTTATTTTCCTTGAGCCAATTTGAGGGCAGGTGGGGTATTGCTATAACCTGGAAAGCAACCTTGGGTTGTGCCTTATAATTCTACCAAATAAATGTTTTAAGGTTGACGTTTTCCCCGTGTCTGTTCTTGTAACCAACACAGCAATAAGGTTAATTTCTGTTTCATTTTAAGTAAATGCTTAAATGTGTGCCTAACTTACATGAGTCGTTTTATACAATTAGTGTCAAGAAGGACTCATGTACCCTGGTGAAGCTTATTGGACACTAATTTTCATTTTGAAAAACAGAGTTTATAGCTTGGCCTGAACATGTTTTTCTGAGGTTACCCAGTGGCCATAGCATAAACCAGGATCTGAAACTGTGTCTCTTAAATCCAAGTGTTATGCTTCTGAAACCTCATTCTCAACTTTCCTGTCTATAACATCTGCACTTAATTTAAACTGGTGAAGGTGACTTCTCCTATTTTACTCATGGCAATCTAAAGGATCTGTCCAAATGCTTACAGATTTATTTTTAAGATAAAACTTTGTCATCTTCTTTGCTGTCTTGTGTGTGTGAATATATAAGACTCTTAAGAGCCTGAGGTGTCTGGAGAGAGATATTTGCTGAAACTGATTTTTAATTTTTTTTTCAATTATTGTTTTCAACAGTGGAAATCAAGAAATGTAACAAATGAAAATACAGAGCTTTGACAGTAAACACGAACAAAAGTTAATTTAACATGCTTTTTGGAATGAAGTAAAGTATGTATGATAAAATTCTGCTTTCAGATAGGGAAACCATGGCAGTTGGTTTTGTTATCATTTTGTTTCCAGAGATATTTTGACTATTGAGTAGTATGGGTTGGGCTGGGGAGCTTGAAAACAGGTAGTTTTCTGGGCATGCAAAGAAATCCGAAAGGGCACAATATCTGTAAAGGCAATCTTATGCTTGTAGTCACCTGCACCCCCAGTTTAGCATGATGTCTGGGTCTCTGGTCAATATTTCTGTCACAACAGTCACTGTGTTTAGCTGAAAACAATTTGTTCTTTTTGGAGAAAGTAGAAACTTCATACTGGTATGTTCTGGTGTCCTGCAGGCAATGGAATTGTGTGACTATATAGAAATCCGTTTTTCAGGGAGGCCCTGAAACTGTATTCAGTGACAGAAACTGCAGTGGGGGAGTCTCAAGAAATAATATTGATGAATGTGGTTACAGAGATGAAGATAAGATGGCACTTGAAAAAAAAATACTGGCTTTTCCCAACAGAATATGGCAAAGTATGGCCATATCACTCTTAATGTAAAATGTGTTCAACATCTAATGGCAGCGTTGGGCTTGTCATTTTTAAATATTACAGTCTGGAGCAATTCTTGATCCTGGTTTGTCAGTTTTAATCTTTGATTGTGAAGAACTTTTCAAAGTATGTCCCTAATGGAAATAATGGTGAGTGTTTAAAAATAAGAACAGGTTGCTATACTGTGAGGGGAAAAAAAGAGAGTTGTATCTGCCCTTGTCTCTTATTCTTTGTTGTTTGGAATTACAAGGATGTAGCTTGCCAATAGTCTGGCTAACCTTTTGAAGGTTATTGTTTCCCAGCCGGCAGAAAGCCCAAACAGGAAGGAGAAATATATGCTTCCTTCTTAATTTGCAAGGACATCTGCCGAATTTCTAGCTTGAGAGAAGAAAATTGAGAAAAGGAGTGGATGAGCACAAGGGCAAAGTACTAGGTATCAAAATAACAGGCAGGGTTTCTAGAAACAACAGGTACTTTAAGATGCTGAGAAGATAAGGTATTTTTGAAAGTTTACCCTTCGCTAACCCATCAGTAGTGTTGACAAGTGTTTTCTTTTTATGTCGGGAGCTTATTATGCTTTTCCTTTCATCTTTCTAGGTCCTGACAAACCCCATAAAAAATACTCTTTCTGCTCTGTGCCAGTACATATATGTGATTATACTGACAGCACATCAGCCTGCACTGCAGGGCAAGGAGTAACATATATCATTTTCTACAGTCTATTACTACCAAAAAACTGTAACCTATTCTGTGTGACTTTACAGCACAGGATCATGTTACCTTTTCCAAGCTGACTGTTTTGAGCTGGGATGATGTGTGTTCCAAGTGACTACCATTCTCAGTGTCCTACCCCATGCAAGGGCCATCTGGAAAGGTTATCCCCCTCCAAGCATGTGACTAATGGCACTGTGATGGCATGTCCTTCTGCCTCAGTCAGGTAACAAAGCTACTTTATGCAGGAAAAAGATGAGTCTTCAAAGTTTCAAACGATAAATGACGCATCATAGTGCGTCACAGTTTGTATGCTGACAGCTGTGTAAGCAATGATACAAGTTCAATACAGACTGAACTCTCAAATATTTGTAAAGACAGGGTTTTTTTCTAACTCGATGCCACACCTGAACTATTGTTTGATCCTGAACCAGTTCATAGCAAGTTTTTGTAATTGTCACAGTTCATATAATGTCTGAAATTTGGAAATGTCAGTGTTGTCAATATTTGTCTCAGCTCCTTGTGGGTTTAGAGTATTCCAGGTTGTAGGTAATGGTTTTGACTTGATCCTTGTAAAATTATTATTGTCGAGTAATAAGTCAAATCTAGTTCTACTCAGGTTTATGGGAGCTTGTTTCTGATTTGAATGAAAGACAACTTTAATACTTTGGTTTGCATCAACTACAGATGCAAGTACTTAAACATGCAGTACTGAAGTGACATCTAAGTGATCACCTTTCAGTGTCTAGGGAATCAGATGAACTACAATTCCTGTACTTAGTCTTGAAAATCAGACTTTAAGGGATTTTTTTCTGCTTTTCAGTTCAGAAAAAAAAGTGTAACTGAATAAAAACTCATTAAAAGTTCAGTACAAATGAAGAGTGGCTAGAAAACCAACCCTCTACATAAAAAGCTTTAACAGGTTTAGAGGCAACCTTCCATATGCCTTACATACAGGCATATTACTTGTCTGTGCCCCCTCCTTTTACCCCCCTCCAGTCTACAACCCACACAACAAAGCAAAGCAAAATAAAATCCAAGGATAAATATCTTACTATTGCATTCTACCTTTCAGTAGACAAATATACAAGACACAGATAAAAGTACAGACATGTATTAACAGCTCTTAATAACTAAACCACTGTTATAAAAACACTTCACTCTGTTAGGAAAGCATTCTTTTCCTCGGTGGTGTTTTGAATACTGATGTATCACAATCACAGATTTAAGTTTAATTTTTAAAAAAATTATCTACTACAATGGAAAAATCTGAGAGGCTCTTGGGGACAGGTGGATTGGAATTTGCTACACAAAATTTTATTTCTCCTTTTCCTTCCCTATCAACAGGTTTTAAGTCAAAAGCTGTGCTGAATGTTTTCTGCTCCTTATGCACCTTGATGTTACAAAAATTAAGCTTTAAAATTCTGTCACTCATTCTGGGACACTGGCAATGGGATTTGGAATTTTTTGTTCACTATTAAGTGAACCTTCATGAAATGATAGAAGCTGAACTCTGAAAGTTCATTTTAATAACTGTGGAACAGGTTTCCTCATTTCCCATTCCAGGAATACCTATGCCTTCTTTCAGTATGTTTGTGTGGAGTTAGCTTTTTTTCATGCACACATTTGCGCTCAAATACCCGCAAAACGATTTAGACCAAAACACCCTAAAATGTCTAAGCCTGCAGATATTTTTTCTTGTCTTTAAGAAAATCTGCACCTGTTATTAACTATGTTTTTCATTTCTGACCCAGTTTTGTCATGTTTTTCTTTGCTGTTAGAAATGGAGGAAGAAAAAAACTAGCATGTTTTCAGAAAAGCTATCAAAGATCAGAGGTTTATTTTTGTCAGTAAGACAACTAAGGAAAAGATACATTTCCATGATAGAGGGCTCAGGGGTTTTTTTGGCAGCACTTTAAACTATGAAAATAGTTGTAAGACACATGCCTACTCAGTAGGAATTCAGTTAGCTAATTGACAACTTTTCTTGGACAGAAAAAAAATGTTCTCTGATCCTATAGCCATTTTAATTTTTATACAGGGCATCAACAATGGTGCTAGTTGTGAGTGGTATGGTCTTTACCCATTAATAAGCATAGCACAGACAAAGTGCTCAGATAATAAGGATCTCTTTCTGCAGGGTTGGTTGTGGTACTGGATGTGTTTAGGCATTAGGTTTTTTAATTTGCTTGGCCCTCTTGAGTACAATTGCTTGATTCCAATACTTGTCCCGGCTTTTTAGGTAAGGTACATTGTTTCTGTTTCTGTAGCTGGCTACTTGATTTCAGAAAGCCAAGTGCGTCCATCCTTTACCTTCTGTATAGATGATAATTTTGTAAACCAAGAAGAAAAGTGAACAAGAAAAACCATTTAAAAATTCTGACTTTCACCTGAATTGAGATGAAAGAGAAATTTACTTTTTAGTTTATTTTTTATTTATCCTAGACTGTTCTAGGAGTTAGCTTTTCCTGATGACTGATTGCTCTTAAGTAAGTCTGGGAGGATAAATTAAACTTGTATTTTAGTTCTTTGTGATTTCCAGCTATTTGTTCCCAGGGGAAGTAAAGAAACACCCCTATTGCTAAGTCAGCAAAAGTTGCTTACAGATTTCCCAGCAGGCTCAATATACGTGCAGGGAGTAGGACTGATTGGCAGAAACACAGCTGAATTCTGAACACCTGATTGTTTATACATGACCAGTTGTCTTACTCCACTGGAAGCATGACATGAGTTTTCCTCATGGTAGCTATGGTTCCCAGAGCGCATGCACTCACACCTCTACTATATGCTAAGGAAAAGAGCAGTTCTTTACTGTTAACAGTCATGTGTTCTTTGAGATAAATTTTTGTGTTGCTTTGACTTTCAGCAAACAGGAGTAAGAACTTAAACTGGACTCAGCCAATTTGCCACTTTGAAAATATAAACCAAGTTTTATCTGGATTCAGTTAGTAGTTGCTTTGAACTTTAATCCCTTGCTTCATTCCTGGTGTTAAACGTGAGTCCTGGAAAACCCTGCCACCTCTCTTGCTCTGCAGGGCAGCCTGGCAATCCTGGCTCTCGCCTCTAAGTTCTTTTGGCCCCTAAAGCTTCCTTGGGGGAGTGCACTGAAATGACAATCTTATCTGCAAAGCGTCCGAGTTTCAGGCAGAAAACATCTGAGAAGAGCTAACAACTCATATGACTGTTTGGTTTCTTTCTTTTCTGTAATGACTAAGAGTAGTAAAACAATTCAAGATAAGAGCACTTTGGAGGAGAAAATTATCTTTATTGAAGACCTTTAAGGCACTGTAACATATTTCTTGTTCCTTAAACAAGAAATCCATGGCATTGAAAAAATGATCCATACCTCATACCGGTTAACATCAGTTACGTTGAGGTACAATGTGTGGTAACACTAATTTTAAAAGTTATTTGATCAGAATTTTTTTCTGTTCATGACTCAAAATGCATAGACTGTATCAAGATACAGTGGAAACATTTTCCATGAATGAAGCACATAAGACTGTTTTGGTTTTGTCTCTTTATTTTTTTTTTCTCCAAACAATGTTGCCAAAACCTACAACCAGATAAGAAATGGGATTAGACTGATGAATGGAAAACGGATCTCTCTTGACCATTAAACCATGCTTACTAAGTCCCTAAATCAGTGAATACTGTCACTGGGTTTGGTGTGTTAATAAACAGTCAGGACATTAATTTGGTGAATCAGCTGCTGTTTCCCACATTGCCAGAGATGGTATAACTTAAATCTAATATTGCTACAGATGCTCTGAGAGTTCAACCTGTTTCTCTTGTTTCCTTTTCCTTCCCATCCCTTTGGGCAGCCAACACACACCTTGAAGAGGGTTTGTATTTGGGCAGGTCTTCAGTCTTCACGCTCCTTGATGGGATCAGAAAGTCTAACAAAGAATACTGCTGCGTAATTCACTCTTCTTGTACCAAAACTTTTACTTTCACAGTACACACATATATTTGTGAAATTATTCTATTTAGTTTACAAAACATTTCTAAAAAGTGCACATTTTGAAGGGTTTTTGGCCCTACTCCGAGGCTCCTATCAGGTTCTCCAAACTGAAAGTAGTATGGAGCTGATTTAGAGATAGTCCAAAGTCTGTTGCATTAGTTGAGGAATTTACGCATTTTACTGTAGAAATAGGAAAAAGCTAAAACACTCAACCTTCAAACCTCTGACCAAAATGTGGAACTTAAACTCTTTGGTGACAGTATCCAGAACTATTCAGTCTCTCCTTTCTTCCAGCGATCTTTCTGAAACTTGCCTTTACAGTTAGCTTTACGTAACGCAACTTCACAAGTATTTGATCTATATGTTGGGTTACAAGAGTTGCAGAACACAATATGAGAAGAAACAAATGGCAAAAAAAAAAAGATGAAAAAGTAGGGAAGTCAGGAACATGAGTGCATTCTGATATAAAACAAAAATATAAACTTGTTGAAATTTAATTATTTTTTTAACAAACTTTAGTTTCTAACCTCAGGTGACAGAGTAGTTCATGCCAAACAGAATAAAACAAATAGTGAAGTTGGCAAGACACATTCTGTTGTCTTGTCTTTAGCTGTTTTTAGTAAAAAACAATTGCTGAAGTCATACAATGAGATTTTTGACAAGAAGGAGAGGACTGTGCACAAATGGGCAATTTAAAAGATGCACAACTGGTATGGATTACAAAGAAGCCTGAACTGCAAAACCTGTCGTTCAGAGATGATAGTCTCCAAAACTATTAATCTGTCCAGGTTACAATAACAAGGAGAGAGTAGGAGAGCCACACATATAACAATGATTTAAAATAACTTAGTTTACATAAAGCATATCAGGCAAATACATGCACTACTATGACAGTTTAATAGATCCCCCATGTCTCATGTCCAGGAAGGAAATTTGTCTGGTTTAGAATAATTCAACTGTAACACAAGCTTAACCCCTTTTAGCAAAAAAATTGTTCATACATTATAGACATTATTAATATTTAAGGGTTTTCATATGTATGCATCATTAACTACAAGCCTTCACGAACTGAGTAATACTTTTAGAAAGGACAAAACTCTTGGATTATCTTGTTTAAAATATATAAATAAATCAATAAGAAATATAGGTATAGAGTACTAAGCATTCATTCTCCTGTGATGAAAGCAAGCTGTTAACGGGGTCATAGAAAGCTTAAATTGCATGAAGAAACTCCCTATGGTCTTAATATAGACGTAAAGGCAAATTCCATTAAATGTGCACAGATCAGCACAGAAAAAGGTAGCCAACCATGTATTAAAAACTCAATTGTGTTCTTTCCGTGGACAAGGAAATAATGTGTTTCGCTTCAAAGAAAGTTTAATATCAGCAAGGAGTCCAAGAAATGCCTGTAAGAGAGGGTCTCCTCAGTAGGACAGTTATAGTGAGCAAATAGTTGTGGAAGGAACTTAAGCTAACCTTTCGACAGAAAACAAAACGAAACACCCAAACATCCAACTTTCAACATGCAAACTGAACACAAAACTACCCATCTAGGAAATCAGATGTAGTCCAAAAGTGTGGTGGCACCACAAAGGGACTTTGAGAGAAAACTGCTTGCCGATTAACTCCCATGGCTCTGGGGCTTCGTTTATTTTATTTTATCTCTGGTGAGGACAAAGACTCAGAGCCAGACCCTGGAAGAAGCCAACTATCTCCTGGCTTTAATGAAGGCTCTACACTTAACGAAGTCCTTTGAGACTAATCATATTTAGTAGGATTCTTCAGTAAGTGTAGTGTTTCAGGGACATCCAGGAGATATTTTACAGGTGCAGGGTTAGCCTGTAAGCAAGATAATGATTGAAATACACCTTTTTAAAGACTTTTATATAAGTAGAGTCAGAAGATGTTGCGTTGTTTTTGGTGAAATGTTAAACTAATTTTCTAGACCAGTAGCTCCTTTTCACTTACAGTAGATCAGAAGCGTGTCAAGTTCAGGACCCTAGGGGAAACCTCTAATTACATGTGGCATGGTCCTTTGAGGATGAGGATGCCAAAGCTGGGTCTACAGATCTGTGACCTTAAATGTTTAAGTATTATTTCCAACTTTTAAGTTTTCAAACAATGATGGGAAATCATAGGAGCAGCAGGTGTACAGCGGAGTGTTCCTCCTTCTGTGCTGAAAAGCTGGGCTAGCAAAAATGTTGTAATTTACTCTGTCATTGTAAAGTTTAGTTTGCCACCAAAGTGAGCCTCAGGAGGGAAAATCAGAGAGAGGACAAATCATATTCACTACCTTAAAAATGCATGTAAGTAAGTTAAATCAACAAAAGCTGTAAATTACCCACAAGTGCTCTATGAACACAAATTATTCAGGAGGTCTATAAACGTTAAACCTATTCACCTCTGACTCATGTTTCAAACAAAAAGATAAATAATTGAAGAACCTTATTTTTTTATTATGTTACAGTGAACAGAGAGTTTGCTCCTAGTTGCAGCAGATAACTATT
>VXBO01013262.1:206028-247836 GCA_013400135.1 Rhinoptilus africanus | reverse complement strand
GGGGGGGCGGGGAGAAGAAAAAAGCTGGCCTTCTGTTTTGTTCAGAGAAGGAAAAAATTGATTCTGAGCTATTCTGGTTTAGGTCACATCACCCTACTGACAAAGCTGAATGTGCTGTATTACTGAATTATTTCAAGCAGGACATACCTGTACCCAAAGATCAAGCCTGTGAAAGATGTGGACAATTATCTCTGATCTTTGAATAGCTTGCTTCAATTTTCTGTTTCCACTCACCTTTCTCTTACCTGGGTATCTGCCTAATCTCTGCGTTACTACTGTGGCTGGTCAAGGATAGCAGTATGAATGAGCCACAGAAGCATGGATGTTTTTGTATGGGAATAATTGAATTTTGTCCACAACTTGGAGGACTCCTCTGATTGTGGTGAGCTCTGTCCTTCAGTCATGTGGATGTGGCAGGTTATGGGGATTTTTTTCTGTAACTGACTCTTGGGAAATGGAGTGCTGCCAGTTGTTTGGGACTTGCTCTCTTTTACTGACAGTACAGCCAAGAAAACATATATGTATAAAATGCATCTGCAATTATATCTATTAAACTATACCCCATGTGATCTCTTAAATTAATTAGCTGGTGTCAGTTTTGGTATGAACTCATTCAGTAGCAGAGGAACTGATTGTTCTTGTCCTATGTAGAAGAACAAATTATTTTTATGGAAATAACAGTACAATCCTGACAGGAAAATTTTGACAACATAGTTACAGAAGAGAAACAATAACAGTATTCTGAGCAGCGAAGAGGTGTGTATGCTGTGTGTGTGTACATAGCTAGAAAAAATTTGAAACTCCTCAGTTTATCTGAAGACACTTTACTCAAGTAGAGCTGCAAAATGTGATTAAGTATCTATTCAGTTAAACTATGATAAAGTAAGTTTAAACATGTATCCAAGGACAGAAGTAAATGAGTTGTGCCTGGTTCCTGAGGAATGCACGTACCTTATCTCTTCGTCTCTTCTCTGTGCAGAATTTCCAGCTGCTCCTGTGCCTCTTCGGACTCCTGGTCCCGGCAAATGCCTGGACATGCCGTGGCTGGTCTGGAGCAAAGTGCATGTGCTGTGGTCAGTCAGGGTGTGTGAGCAGCTGCCTAGCAGGGTATCCAGTGCTGGAGGTCTGTGGCCTTTCCCTAGGGTGGGATGGAGGTATTCATGTCTCTGCCCAGCTGTTGAGTCTCCCCCAAACTTGTGGGACCTTTACATCTTTGAACCCTTCCTAATATGGTAACAGTTGTGTTTGCAAAGGTTAAAGTGAAGTTCAAAGTCGTCATTTTTTCTGCAGTGCCAGGAGGAGAGTACTGTCAGCATAGCCTCAAAACAGAAAAGCACGCTAAAAAAATCCACCTTGGGAGCTGTTTCACTTTAAGTGTTGCACTTCTTCCGCTCTAGAGAATTGTGTAAAGAGCTGGTCTGTAAATTCTGCTCTCTGACCCAGTGAAGACAACGGAAATATGCATGTTAAAAGTGTGCATTGAAACTAGTTAGGCAAGGTTATAAATTGTGAGTTCTTCATAGAGTTTATGCCCTTCATAGCTTGCTTCACTCATACTGGAGAATACACAGTGCGGAAAGGTAGAAGCAAATTGGTCTGGTTGGGCAAAATCACCAACAGAGAATTTCAGAAATAAAACTGCAAGCTCAGTAACAGCGCAATTGGAGTACTTTGCTAAATTAAAGATGAGGGTGGGAGAAAAGGTACTGAAATGCAGTTCCTTGGGATGCATGTGCTGCGATCTGTGCTATTAGAAGTCAATGGCACAAGCTCCCAACACATGTTTCCTATTACACCTGCAGTAGATAGTTCAGCCAGAACAGAAAAGGGTACCTTTTGATTCACTACCAATGGCACTTTAATAAAACAGAGCGAGAAATGTCTGCAGTCTCTAATAAGCAATATATCAACTAAGTGCTGTCAGCCTGTGTAGAGTGCTCCACAGCATGATTTATTATGTTAATTACAGTCATGTGGGCCTCATGCTCTTAAGTCTGAAACAGCTCAGATTCTCATCTTGATTTAAGAATATGCTTTGGCCAAGACTTAAAGTGCAGTTTATTATGATTAATGTAATAAAATATTTATTACATACTCCTTTTCGTTGTTTCACTGCTTGTTGCCCCAGTTAGACTGCCTCATTCTGAAACAGTTATATAAATTAGATTTCAGATGATGAGGATCCTCATCTGGTTTTCATTTCTCTCTTCAGTGTTGTTCTTTTTTTCCACATCTCTTTGTTCTAATTCTCCCTTCTCTCCCCTTCGTCTTTATTTTCCTCCCATATTTCCAAACTCTGCTTCTCAGCTGCAGACTGGAGTGAATCAAAAGCAGGCAAACTTCATAGCCCTGGGTCATCCCTTCACGACCTCTTGCATTGCTTTCCTAACTATGCTTATTAAAGTTAGCTCTTAAATGCAATGATGTTAAAACTGGTGGTAGGCTGTAGCTGAGAGCACGCTAAGCCTCTGGTCATAGAGGGTGGCATATAAAGAGAATATTAAACGTTAAGGAGATACATGTATGTGTCCCATTTCTCATTCTTCTTCCATAGAGCTTGCAACTGCAGAGAGGCACAAAATTCCATGGTGACAAATTTTCAAAAATGCCATGTAAATTTGTACATGTGATTTTATCCAAACCAGCCCACTAGTTAAATTAGTGGCTGAGCAATCGGTGCTTGCAAGATCACAGAATGGTTTAGTTTGGAAGGGACTTTAAAGACCATCTAGTTCCAGCCCCCTGCCCTGGGCAGGGACACCTCCCACTAGATCAGGCTGCTCAAAGCCCCATCCAGCCAGGCCTTGAACACCTCCAGGGATGGGGCATCCACAACTTCTCTGGGCAGCCTGTTCCAGTGTCTCACCACACTGACAGTGAAAAATTTCTTCCTAATATTTAATCTAAATCTACCCCCTCCAGTCTGAAGTCATTACCCGTCATCCTATCACTACACACCCTTGTAAAAAGTCCTGCAGCTTTCTTATTGTTTTGTTTACACAGAAATCTGGCTTTCTCTGTATGAGCACATAAAGGTGGAAACCTTATGGCAAATGTAGCTTCTTGATTTTTTATATAAGAAATGTGGGTTTGCCATGAGAATTTGTATTTTTTCCCCCCTAATCCTTTGTTATTTTTTAAATCATAAGATTAGTTGAACAAAGGACGTGTTTCTCAGATCTTTAGAGTTTCTTCTCTCCTCATTTTTTTTCTACTTGTTTTTTCTCTTTACAACTTTTGAACTGAGTCATCCTATACATGTATTATTCAGTTGTGCCTGTCTTCCACCTTCTAAACATTATTTCTACATAAGCATATACTTAAACACAGGGACCTCAATCCAGAATGCACTCAAAATATGCTTTGTTGAACTGGAAACTTACTTGGGAGACAAACAGATACTGTGCTGAGGATGTGTGTGCAATGCATTCTGGACTGCTGCCAAGCCAGCCAAGTCCTCTTGGAAAATGAATACATCACTTCTGCTGTGCATCATTTAGCTTCCAGTTCTCAGGGTAGGTTAGACTGACATATTCCTTTCCTTTAATTCCTTCTGCCACAGATCATGAAGTAAATAGGATGCTTTGGAAAAACAACATTTCACCGCGTTTCTAAAAAGATCTGGGTAAAAAATAATTCTGATTTCTAGAGTTAAATATTTAACCTGAAGAACAAATTGGCAAAAAGTGTGTCTTGTCTTTAGCCTTAAACTGAAATGAGTACTTTGAATTTTCTTAGTAGAGTTAGCTGTAAATTGGTTGGAAATTACTAGAAGATTATATGGCTGAATACAAAAATGCATGCTCAACATAAAGCTGGCATTTGCTTTACATTCTGTGTACTGTTTTGGTATTTATCAACTCAACATCAGCAGTGTCAATTTCACCAATGTACCTGATTTTTTAACCTGAGCTTTGAAAGAGCAGCAATTCTGTGTTTGAAGTGAACATAGTTGAAGCAAGTTTAGACACTTATTTTGAAAGGAACGGGCTTTCACATTTATTTAAAAGTTTTCTAATGTTTTTAAATTTGCAGTATAGAACACTACAAACATGGCTTTTATACCCTCTACATGTATGAAAAGTTTGGTCCCTGAACCTCAGTCATTTATATAAGGGTTAAAAAAAATTGTTATTATAAACCTTCTGTAAAGAAAACAGCTAGTATGGAAATAAGAGAGGGATGAGGCAGGGCACGTAGACCTGGAGCTAGTTCCAGGTTTGGTTTATAATCCAGGTGACTGATTTAGAATGGCAGCTAAAATGGCAGACCCCAGGCCAGCTGTGCACCGAGTACATTTTGCCTGGACATCACCTAAGTACCAGATATATGGGTTTCTCCAGTGCTCCTGCAAAATATTTTCTGCTGTTCTCCATGCTGTGCTGCAGTGAGTGGCTGTAGTGTCCTGCTCCGGAGTGCTGCGGTGTTGGGCAAGCCTGGGAGAGCTGGAGTTGGTATATTTGTTCCTGCCAAACGGAGTTGGGATCTGGGTAAATGTGAACTGAGTAGCTCCACTGTCAGGATATGGAGGAAGTGCATCCCATTTTGCATTGCAGCAGTTCACACCAGTGCATCACAGAACAGCTTCAAAAGCTATACAGTTTCATACTCCAGAAAAACCACTGTAAGCATTCAGTGGAAGAAGTGAAATGTGAGGTTAAACTAGCAACACTTCTCTTTTCCACTAGCCCTGACAAAGCCAAAATCAGACAACTAGATGAAGTGGAGGTCATGCTTGAGCAAATTAAAACATTTTCGATTTAGAAAATGCATTTTTAGAACCTTTGTGTTGAAATAGCTCAGATGTCACATATAGTCAGGTGGAGAAGGAAAGGAGCCTTGTACAAATCGAAGTCCCTACCGTGCTGATGGTTTGCACTGTTCATTAGTGAATGCTAGTATCCACTGCAAAAATGTTGATCCAGTCAGTCACAGGAGAACAGAAATTCTTAATCCTTTGTCATAGATAGAAATTTTCTGTCATCTGAGGATCATGCAGTAGTCCCATTAATATTTATGTGAATTTTATTGTTGGCTTTGCCAGCAGCCAAACTGCACC
Organism: Rhinoptilus africanus; assembly: GCA_013400135.1. NCBI lineage: Eukaryota > Metazoa > Chordata > Aves > Charadriiformes > Glareolidae > Rhinoptilus > Rhinoptilus africanus. Next base: position 242,777 of record VXBO01013262.1, on the reverse strand, counting down.
TCATATCTTTTCAGGCTGTTGTGGTGAGAATGTAGTAAAAGTGAATGCAAACTGAAAACCAGCACTAGCGTCTGAGCAAGCAGCCATTTATCAGACCATTCTGTACCTTGCAAAAAATGTAGAGCTGACTGAAGTTTATTTTTGTGACTCTTACTTCATGGAGATACCAATGTATAAATATTCCCATGCTCATTTGCTTGGAATCGCTGTCCTTTTTCCTTTGATGGAATGTAAAGCTTTTAATTTTAGAATCATAAAATATTTCACTGATAATTTTGTTGGAAGAGGTTAACTGGATAGAGGCATAATTTGTTTTGGTTGGAAAACATAATATCTTTCATAAATGGATTTTGATTAATAATTTTCTATCGTAATACAGATGTTACATGCTAATGAAAGCCTTTTCTGAAAATGTTAGACTACATAGAGTTTGAATTAATGTGGTCGAAGTAGGGAACTTCAATTGTTAAACAGAATTTATTAGCAACATCAGACGGGTAGGGCAGATCTTCAAGAAAGTGCAGGAGTACTTTGTTCTACTTCAGTAATCTGCAGCTAACAAGTTAATCATTTGATCCTGCAGAGCTCAGAAGCTGTTAGATGTCAAAACCTGATGAAAGTCTCCAGGCAGTCCTAGGGTTTTCCCCTCTCTTTTGACTCTGACTCACAAGCCTAAGCTTAAATATGTATGATTATTATGGCACAGGAAGTGCATTTTATTCGGCCTTAGGACTTCCTAAAGAAATGGTTATTGTTGAATATTAAATGATTACATTAAAACATCTATATTTTTGACTTAAGCTTTTGACTACTGCATGTGTGTAGGAGTTGCCCCAAGGAAGCTAGTACGTACCAGACAGTAAAAGTGCCAAAAATATCATTCTGCAAATGTTTAGCACTCCCTGTCTTTTAATTTCAGGGTGTTTCTGCAAATGCTCAGAGGCACTTCTGCTGGGGAGACCTCCTGCTCTTACCTTCACCCTTGCCCTTCAGCAGTGAGATGGGAGAATGGCTTTCACTTGGTTATTCCTGTGATAAAACGAAACCCAGCTGTCAGCTTTCTAAGTTTTGGATGCAGAAAGGGACTGATATTCAGGGATGCCATGGTACAATGGCAGCATTCAGCCACTTCTTACAGGAGAGCTGTAGCACTGCTTCCAGGAGGGCATGCTTGTCAGAGGGTCCCCCAGCCTCTCCCCACCATGACTTGACCATACCTCCCTTGCAACCTCTGCCCACCATGGTTGTTGACTTGCAAATGTCATTTGCCTGCAGATACCTTCTTGAAACAGGAGAGGACGGGAGAAAAGAAAGGTAGGAGCAAGCTGTGGTTTACATTAACTGTTTTAGTGGGCTACGTATGGCCATGGCCATAGATTGGATATTGCTGCTTTTCAATAGTTGCAGAGCTGGGGCAAGAGGCAATGTGCAAAGTGCTGAGCAGAGGGAGAGCACTTAGCTCCAGTGTGGAGCCTTGTGTGCAGTTAACTGGGCTTTCTCACCTGAATGAAAGCATTTTTGTGAAAGCAAGTCAGCTACAGAAGCACTTTCCTAGTCAGAACACAACTTGGGCAGAGAGTATTTTGGCTGGTGGTGTGATTACCACCGAAAACCCCACCTTACTTTTAATGTACTTCTTCTGAGATCTCACTGCCTGCCCTAAGCAGAGTTTAAGACTGTTTGCAATAATAGCTTAGGTTTATGACTCCCACTAATGTTACAGAACCCGTCTGAACATTAACAATCTGCATCTGTCTGTCATGAAAATAAGTGTCTTTACCCCCGCCATACATAATTACAGAGGTTATGTCCTTTTCAGGGAGTCTGACTGTGTGAGCATGTGCAAGCTAAAATAAAAACAACCCTGAGTTTGATAACTCTGCTGATAACATTAAGTCTTGGCTGCGTTAAGATCAGATTATTAAAAGATCAGATTATTAAAAGATCAAAAGACAACCTGTTGCTCCGTGGGAGGGATCATCTCATGGTTGTGGGCTAGTCTGGGACACTCGTCTCCCACTAGGTTGTCTGTTTAATCTCTGCCAGGTCACTTTATCTCTTTGGCTACATTTAAACTGGGACATCTAAACTACTAAGCACTTTTTCAAACTCTTACTCGGGAGTTTACCCTGCATCCCACAGTTTTACTGGCTGTTTCTGCCACATTCTTATTTTCTTGAAAATGAAAATCCAATGTGGGATCAGATAGGAAACATGAGAGCTCCAGCCACATCATTTATGCAGTGATGCAGCTGAGGGGGCAGGGTGGCAGGAAATGCATCTTTAAGTCAATTTATTTTTATGTTTCTGCTCCTAGTCTGTAAAACAGGGATAACAGCACTACCAACTCCAAAGGCTATGTTATGACAAGGAAAAGGCATTAAGGATAGCTTGGCCTGGTAGATCAGTGATGACAATAATTTTTGGTTGGTTGGTTCAGACCATTTAACTGAGACAAATTAGGCCATAAGATGAGAGTATCTGTCTTCCTAGAGCTTAACAACAGACACCTACAGAAGACTATAAGAAAGGTGCAAGCATAGATGATACCTCCCCACTCTGCTATCCTCCAGCAATTTGCAGCTAAGGGCCTTCCTGATAGAGAGGTGTTCTCTTGTACTGAGGAGTGCTTTGTGATTTTTTTTTCCTATGCTTTTACTCAGTTTTGGAACCCATGCACACTGAAGGGTTGATGATACTGTGAGCAGCGGAGGCCCTGGAGCAAACAGGTTTATGTTTACAGTGGTCAAGGAACTAATGTAGGTCCCCACCTGTGTTTTCAGTAGTTTCAAGTAGGACCCCAGAAAATTTAAAAAAAAAAAAAAAAATCCCTGGCCAAAAGAGCTTTTGGTCTCTACTCACCAAGATGCAGCAAAGTGAGACCAAGGCAAACATCTGGGAACTGTTACATTGGAAACACTCCTGTCTCAGGACAAGAACATTGACTTTCAATACCCAGACCCAGAAATGAAGTATTGTACCGTGTCAGTTCTCCCAGCTTGTCACATCCTTACCATAACATACACATTTTCAAAAATTCACTGTGATGGCACTTGAGATGCCTTTTGATCTTGAGTTCTTAATGAATTAATTACTTTTATGTAGCCTTTCTTCACCTGTCAGTTTGGGTGGATTTGTAAGGAACAAAATGACATTACGCCATCTGACAAGGTCACAAGGCCCAGTGGCCAGAGCAGAAACAATCGATACCAAACATGCAGACTCTGCTAAAGTCTTTGATTCTGTTTCTGCTTATTTCCTATAGGCAAAGTAGAGATATGTAGAGTAGATGTGTTTGTTGTAAGTATTTTACAAGGGCCATTTGCAGACTGCACCCAGAGAGTAAGTCTTTTGGTCTTCTTGTCCTGTCAAAGGTTGTATGGAGAGGATGCAAGTTGTGCCTGGTCTGGGGCAATGTTTCATTACTGATGCATCTTAGGGATGACNTAGGAAGAAATTCTTTACTGTGAGGGTGTTGAGGCACTGGAGCAGGTTGCCCAGAGAAGCTGTGGATGCCCCATCCCTGGAGGTGTTCAAGGCCAGGCTGGATGGGGCTTTGAGCAGCCTGGTCTGGTGGGAGGTGTCCCTGCCCAGGGCAGGGGGGCTGGAACTAGATGATCTCTGAGATCCCTACCAATCCAAACCTTTCTATGATTCTATGATCCCAATGGCATAATTATGTGGGGTCTAGCTGGGATGGAGTTAACTTTCTTCATAGCCACCCATAACCTGCTGTGTTTCAGATTTATGATGCACCAGTGTTGTGGCTGTTGATGAGCCAGGCTTTCTTGTTTTCCCATGCTGTTCTGCCAGCAGCTGGGTCTAAGGTAGGTGAGAGGCTGTGAGTGGACACAACAGAAAGGGCCTACCCAGACTAAGGAAGGGGCTATTCCGTGCCCTGCAACATCATGCTCAGCAATAAAAACTAAAGGGAGGGTTTTTTCTGGGGGGATGGGCATTGCCCAGAGACTGTCTGGGCATTGGTGTGCTTCTGGGAGGTGGTGAGTGATTGCCTTTGCATCATTTATTGGTTGGGTTTCTTTTTCCTCTTTCCTTTAGTAGTTATTAAGCTGCCTTTGACTTCACTCACAGGTTTTCTCGCTTTTGCTCTTCCTTTTCTCGTCTCCATGCCTCTAGGGTGGGGAGTGAGCAAGTGGCTGGGGGTGCTTAGTTGCTGACCAGGGTCAACCACCACAATAATAGAGAATAAGATTATGAAATTAGCAGAATACACAATGGTGATATTAAAAGCATGCCTGGATGCAATTTATGTCTCCATGGTAGCTGAAGATGGATTATATGTTTTCTTTCATCACTGTGAAATCTGGTTGGTTAAATGAAGAAGTAAGACTTTAATGACATGAAGAATTACGTCTCCTTAGCTACCTTGGCTATAAAGAGGCTGTCTTAGCTAAGTTAGGCTCAGCTACATCGTCTGCTTTTGCTGTGGATGAAGAGCATATGCAGATGATGACAGTGGCTCAGCTGACATCTGATGATTTTGGCCATCTCAAACTGTCTGTTGGGTCTCGCTGCCTCCATGCATTTGTGCCATGCTATGAGATATCCCTGATATTTGAGTGGTCTCATAGGAAATGAATAAACAACTACCACTGCAGGCTGGATTCACAGTCAAGACTGACAGAGCTCTCCTGATGTGGCTGGACGAGAAGCTAATCCATTATCTTTAACATGTCCCACCTGCCACGTGGAGCAACACACCACAGGACTGCAGGAATGCAGTGTTTCTGGAGTAATGTTTCACTCATGCAACTTCAGGGGATCTTTAGTTCAGCATGGGTTTTATAACAGTTAGCTGCAGATATGGCAATTTCCTTTGCAGGTTAATGAAAGATGTTATAACAGAAATGACTGACTGGGTGTCACTGCTGTGTTGTGACAGGCTGTCCTCTAAGAAGTAGTGATTGATGACATGTATAAAACTGAGCCATTATATGTACTGTTTATATTGAAACAGTACTTAAAATGTGGGCTGTCAGTCAAAGCACTCATTACCTAGACAGTGCTATAGTAAGTGGTGGCGGGTGCAGCGAACAAGGTACCAGAGTAAATGTTTATTTTGAAGCTTCAAACAGAGTTGTCTCTTTATTTCCAGCCTGCATCTGGCCGTAATAAAAGGATCTGTCCTATGCATTGCTTGAAGCATGAGACTTTACTGCAGGCTGCCAGGAGCTCTTTGATACTGACATCAATATTAAAACCAGTGTCTGAAACAGGCTGGTGACCTTTCCTTTTTCCCCATCAGCACAGTTCCAGCGAACCTCAGTGCTCTGTGGCAGCATTTTTCATGGCTGCAGAGGCCTCCAAAGGCCTCAGCTGCAGCCCCCTGCTTCTCTGTGCTTTGCAGAGGGTTTGAGAACCTTTCTCATTAGGTTTCACTGAGTGCTGTGGATGCAGTGGATGCCTCTCAGTGAAGACACAGGACCTGCTCCCGGGGGATATAGTAAACTCAGCCCTGTTTCTGGCCTGCCTGCAAGTACTGGGGCAAGTCACTTCCTGTGCCTCTGTCTGCAGCTGTGGTATGGAGGTGATGGGACGAACTCTCTTCAGAGTCCCTCTGTAGACGGGTGGAAGGAGAAGCTGCCCAGCTGTGCACCGACATTTCTGCACCATATGAAACGTTGCGGGTGGGATAGGGAAGGAGGAAAGGCCACCTTTCTGCTGCCTCCCCTGTTAACAGGCTTGCAGGGCAGAGTACGCAGAAGGAGCCAAGTGTCTGAGCAGTGCTGGAATGCATGGGTGCTACATGGCCTGTCAGGAGCTTGCCTGAATGACAGAGAGGCAGTGGGAACTTCACCCGGTCTCATAACACTTTGTGGTGTGCATGTTGGATGGGAAACACCCGGCAAGTGCTACTATGGCACTGCTGAAAGGACACCAATTTTATGGGTTTTGCAATGAGATAGAAGAAAAAAGAACTTGCTTAGCTTTTCCCCTCTTCTGCTTATTAAGTGTAAGAGAGAAAAAATAACATTCCATTCACAGTTACACAGAATAGCCAAATCCTTGAATTTTTCCATCTTTGCATTTTCTAAAACCATTAAGGTTTGTCATATTCATAATGACAATTCGACCTATGTACTTGTAAGATGCATCCTTGTACAGGTGGATAGTTTGCAGTCCTTAAAAAAAACAGTCCGTAAGTACACACATCACTTACATGTAGAAAGCTTTTCCTTTTTATGCTTATCTTATGATCAGCCCAAAAATCAGCTGTCAGTAACAACCATTGTAGCAATAGCATCTGAATACTGTGGTTTGGTATGTCACTGATTGTAAGGAACTTTGAGTATAGCCTTATAGAGCAATACATAGTTGTTTCCAGAATTTTATTTTCTGCAAAATTAAAAGAAATGGTCACAATTGTACTTCCACTGTCAAGATACGGCTTGATTATGTTGAGAGACTGTATAATCATGTTTTTCTTCCGTATCTTCCAATGTGAACATATTAAGTTGGTTTTTTATTCTTGTACATTTGTAAATTGCACATTACTCTGTAGTAGTTTTACCTGCCAACTCCTTTGTTAGGATGTGCTGCATTATTTTGTACTGTATGTTTCTGTCTATATTTATTTAGCTTTTCAAAAATGTTTCTGATTAAAGATAATTTTTACTGTCATAAATGTGATGCTTTAGTTATTTTTTGTAGAAAATAATTGGAACCAGTACAACCTCTGGTTTCACAAATGAAGCAATTCAGAATGGGCTTATTACTCAAATTGGGCCCTGCACACAGCATTGGGATCCACAGAAAAACCTTCTACCTTCCATTTGTTCTAAAAAGCAGATTTCCTCTAATCTCACTGTTTTCCACAAATCTCCATGCACAAAACTGCACCCCAGTGTCACGAGGAGCTCACTTTGGTTTTGTGCCGTACTCTAGTACATCATTTGTGAAACTGAAGTTGGCTTTTCAGTCATGTGACAGGTATGTAATGATGTTTTCCAGTGCTCTATGTAAAATTGATTTTAATATTTTCCCTTTTTTTTCCTTTTCAAGGAAATTTGTTTTGAGGAAAATCGCAACACACAAACTCACTGCTTCTGCTTTCTTTTGTCTTTCCCCTTCTCCCTCTTCCAGACCAGGATGAGAGAGCAGCAGAGCTCAGCAGGGAGCAGAACGAGAAGACCATTCGCAGCACACAGACGGCTCTCCGTAATTTCCGAGAGTTCCTCATCTCCAAGTACCCCTCTGAGACTCGGGAGATCTACGTGATTCCCTGCAAAGAGCTTGATGCCTACCTTGCTTCCTTCTTTGTGGACGCCAGACAAAAGGATGGGTCTGAATACGAGCCAAACAGCCTGGCCAACTATCAGTGTGGGCTGGAGCGGTATCTCAAAGAGCACAGATATGGGTACAGTATTACGAGGGATAAGGAGTTCAAGAGGTCCCAGGAAGCTCTAAAGCAAAAGCAGATAGAGCTGAGGTGTAAAGGAAAAGGAAACAAGCCACATAAATCCATGAAGCTCACCTTTGCTGATGAGCTTATCCTGCGCAAAAGAGGCTTGTTGAGCCGGTACAATCCCGAAGGGCTGTTGAACCTTGTCTGGCTAAACAACACTAAGGCGTTTGGACACTGCACGGGTTTCCATGGGTCCACCCTCAAGTGGGGAGACATCCGTCTGCGGGTGACAGAGACCGGGTTGGAGTACCTGGAGTGGATGGGTCCGGACAATGGAGATGTCAATGCCAAGAGCAAGAGAGGCGGAACGGACTCGCGGGTGTATGCCACCCAGCACTCCCCACAGACCTGCCCTGTGCAAGACTACAAGGAGTACGCCCAGAGGCGGCCTCCAGCCATGCGCTACGAGGACGCACCTTTTTACCTGTCCATCAAACCCGTTGTCAATTTGGCTGCGCTTCACTGGTACAATTGCCAAGCCCTGGGGAAAAACAAGCTTGCCAAGATGGTAAAGACGATGTGCGAGAAAGGCAACATCCCCGGCCGGAAGACCAACTTCAGTGTCTACCAGAGCTGTAGCACCCTCTCAGAAGCACAGAGCAACCAGCTGGTGCTCATCTGCAATAACTTGAGCCAGCAGGCTGCCCAGTCCATGGCGAGCCACTCCAATACTGGCAACTTCATAGTGTCAGCATCCTATGACTCTTCCTCTGACACAGCTTGAAAGAGGCATATCACAGGAAGACTTTTTTCTTTTCCTTTTTGTTTCAAGCATTGAATTTGTGCCCAATAATATACATCAGCTGTGATTGTACACTATTCCCCCATACCCTCTCTCCAGTGTTAATTCACTTTATAAAAATATAAAAATATATAATATATTTTTCTTTTTACAAATAAGTCAATAGAAATAGTTTAGTATTACTAACATAGTATTTATAGTGTTGATACAAAAATGAAAGGTACTAATGGGTTATAATATAAATGCAGATTTTAAAAGAACAAAAATGGTTCTCAGGCAACACCAGATAGACTGGAAATACCATTTTTAACATGCACACATCAGTGAGTGTAAATCCCCAGGGAGGCTTACGTAGCAATTCTATTTTGAAGCATTTTTTCAACTTCTTATGTTAACATGACCTCCCAGAGTGGAGGAGACAAACTTATCACTGGCTGCTGCTCCTTACCTGCTGGCTTATTCTTGATCAGCAAGACCAAGAAATGAGAGATACATCAATGTAAGTTCATGAAATCATTTACAACAATTTTTACACTGTTTTTTGTTTTGTTTCCTGAGGCTTGTTTATGCCAGACGGGAAAAAAAATCCTGAAGTCAGCTAAAGGCTATTTCTAACTTTTGTTTTTGTTGATGATTTTCTGTGATCAAGATGTTGTTGGTCTTTAGACTAAAAAGTATTGTTTTCAGCAATATGCAAAAGTATAATGGCAAAACCACTGTCATACACATAATTTTAACTGTTAAGCATGGGTTGTTAGTATTTTGTCACTGTGTATACTAAATGTAAAATCTGCTGATTTAGAGACACTCTTTCAGTATTCTGGGGAATGCAACAGTGCAGAAAAATCCACAACCTTATCCCAAACTATACAGAAAAAAATACATCAAAGAGGTCTTAAGCTATCATTTAAAATCCACAAAATATATTATAGAGAGTGTAACGATAATTTCCTATTTACTACAGAAAATTAAAAAGCTGGATAGTTTTAAGTGCTGGAAAACAAAATTAAGTGAACTATACATAATCTGTTTCCATTGTAGACAATGGAATCTGAATATGCATCTGAATTTGAAGGCAGAATTTAGTCCTTAAAGCCTTGAAATAATGAGTGCTTACTGTTCCAATGCTTGACTTTGCAACTTAATTGTTCTTTAAGTATGAGGAACACACTAACAAATCCAGTATTTCAGTGAATTATTATAATTCTTGACCTTTAAAATGATGTATGGTACTTATCAAATAATTCAGATTAGTGTATGTTCCACTAGGATATCCTAGGGCCGTCATGAAGCTTTATACAAGTCTGCTGGGGTGATCTAAGGCCCACTGAAGTCAAGCTCAGCTGATTTCCCATGGGTATTGGATCAAACTGTTACTGAGAGGCTTTTTTCTTTTGTTGCTGTTGTTATTGTGTTTCTTTGTGGTTGTTTACCTTTATTCCTTCACATTCCTGCATATCCTTCATATTCTTTAGATCTGCAACTGTGCAGTGACTTTAATCATCACTAATTCCAAAGAAAGTGTGAAACAAAGGTAGTAGACAGAAGTAAAAGTAACCCACCTGGCGCCATTTAAAACACGTTTTCTGTGTTGCTGGTATAAAATGTTCCTATGTGCAAAGGAGGTGGCAGAATGCCTGCACCTTGTGTAAGCTTTATTGAAGGTCTGCTCTTGGCATGGGGTAGGTAGCAGGCGTGCCACTGGAAGGTCTCAGAGCAGAGATTTCCACTATAATAAATATCTGTCCTCCCACAAAGCTCCCTGCAGGTGACGCAGCCTGGCTCTGATGTCGTTGTGCTCTGCACATAGCAAGGCTGGTACAAAGTCTGGGTTTCCTGTGTCCTGGCTGTCCCAGGGTCTTGGATGCCGTGGTAATGTAACCACCAAATCTACAGCCTCTGAGTCACTGGCCACTGTCTCTCAGGGCTGTCAGGTAGGCAGTGGATTGGTGGGCACAGGCACCAATACTGCTTTTGTGACTTGGTTTTGGGGTTTGAGACCAAATCATGACACCACTGTACTGAGTGCAAGCCGTGTCCATGACTTTCAGTGCCATGGCAAATCTGACTTGTAGGTGAAGGAGAGGGAAGCACAAAAAGACTTGCAGTGCAACCAGCAAGACGGCTGCCCAGCTTCCAGATGAGGCCAGCCTTCTGATTTCTGCTAGCACTGCCTTGCCTTTTCATGGCAGTGCTTTTAATGTTATAAAGTTAAAAAATAATTTTGCAAGGCTGGTGCTGCTCTCTGTGGGATTTATTTGCTGTTTTCCACTGAGGACTCACACAGTGCTGGCGTGCAGAGGGGTCCCATGCCAAGGAGCTCCCTAGGGATGCCAGGTGAGAGCTTGATGTGGAGCCAACCTTTAGAAAAGTCTTTAATCTCTGTTTCCTCCCTGTTGGCACTCATCTCAGCGCTTCCCAGTGGCAGCTATTGCAGGATCTGACCTACTTCCCCACCTTGCTTCTCCCGTGCTGCAACACGAGGCTGGGTATCAGCTGGCCTTTGTGGGGCAGATCGCTGCTTCCCACCTCTCCTCCCTTGCCCAACCACCCCCTCTTTGCAAGGAAGAGCTTCCTTGAGCTTGTAGGGGAAAAAAGCCCCCCCCCCCAAGGTGTGGCTGTCTCATGTCTCAAGACCCACAAGGCAGGAAACCAGACCTTATAACCACATTACTTCTCACACTGTTATCACGCTCAAAGTTTGGCACTGGTTCACATCTTCTGTGGGTGTGCCTTAGGCATATTGCTTCAGAATGGGCTATTTTCTATGGTAATTCCACAATTCTTGTCTCTGAGGAGGCAGATCGCTGGCTGCAGATGTGCCATGCTGCAAGCAGGTCTTTGAAGTGCTGCTTCACATCAGTGCTGTAATTGAGCCCCAGCACAGACCTTTGGCTCCGTCGGCAGGAGCCAAAAATGCTCAGAATGAGCCAGAAGAGAGAATACAGGCACTCTTGGGTTTTAAGCTGGGAGGTCATAAAAAGCATTTCCTATGACTTTGTGACTCCACATACTTTGAGTTGTTGTTTACCACGGTGTTTTGTGGTTTGTGCTGGGTGAGGCAACGTCTCTGATACCCTTGGCTTAGCAAGGCACATCAGCAACTTTTGCTGGTCTGGTTGGGGGAAGAGCTGTGGGGTATGTGTGCTTATTGTGTCAGCCTCAGCATTATAGGGGTGGCTTTGTTCTGCTTTGCAGCACCTCCAGTAACTCCAGCTTCCAGTTGGTGCTGATGGCAGATTGCCTGCCAAATTCTGACAGGGCAGTCCCAAATAGACAACTTGTTGAAGCAGTTAAACACATATGGCCAGAATATGATACCCAAGTAGTATCATACTCCAAAAATAAATTTATTAGCATTGAAGGGAATTTATCATAACAGATTACCCATTCTTCATTTGTGGACAGTTGCAAGGAACTGAGTGACCACAGCTTAATGAATTACCATTTATATTAAGGCCCTGGGAGGTTTGTTAACGCACTGGGAGGGACACTTCTAATTTAAACCGCTCTCATGTGTTGTTCTCATGCTGGCAGGACAGTAGATGTCCCAGTCGCTGCGGCTCAGCTGACAGGTGACAGCTCAGTTGCTTGCGGTTGTGTCCCAGTACTCCAGCTGAGGGTGTCAAACCCGCTCCACCACCAGGTTGCAAGCTCACCATGGTGGTGTGCTGCTTCCTTGGTGCTAAGACATGGCAGTGCAGCCAGGGGCTCGTGCAGCCAACTCTTACAAGCCTACCTCTCTGCCTAAGGAAAAGATTGGAGTCTCCTACCGTGACTCTTAGTACCGAGTACCTCTTACCATGAAATCAAAAGTGCAGCTGGCAAAACACTGTGCTGCTCCCATCCATCGCAGCTGGTGATTGTGTGGGGTGGCTGATGGTGAGGCACTGCACGTGGCTGGCTGTGCTCCTGACTACATTGTGCTCTGAGGTACACAGTACAGGCTGTGATTTCCATAAGATGGGGGCAGCTGGCTCCAAAACAGGGCTCACTTTTCTCCTTCCTTTTTCCTTTCCTTTTTTCCTGCCACTCACCTTTCTTTGATCTGGTGTTAGACCTTTTCAGTGAGTTGTTTCGACTCACTCGCCTAGCAGAAAATGCAGCAGGAAGAGGGGAAGTCAGGTAATTTTCTGCCAGATCACCAAGTTGAATCAGCTCACAAATTGAGGTGCAGAGCCAATGGGGGAGACAGAGGAAAGTGTTCCTCTGCTAGTATCACAGAGTCATTAGCCTGGCTCAGCTCCTGTAGCCTTGGAAGCCCATCAAAATGTTACTGCAGACTGAGACCCTTCTAAATCATCTGCAGATGTATTGGTTGCCTTCAGAACCATCTACCAGCTTTTGGGAGATTTGCTCAGTGCTACCAAAAGCAAAATTTCGCCTTGAACTTAAGAAAGAGGCAGAGTGCCAAAGCACAGGCCTGCACACAGTGCAAAGGAGTCTGCACCAATGTTAGCGCAGGCTTTCCCACGTGGCCTTCTCATGACACCAAACCAAGAGTCCGACATGGGGATTATACGTGGATGTCACTGGACTGATCTGGATGCAGCTGTGCACAATACATGCACTTGGATCCGTTCACGTGATTGCACATTTAGCTGGGCAGAGCTGTGGGCACTTGGGCAGCTTAAGCTCTGTTTTATTAGTCATTCATGTGTGTATTTATGATATTGTGGGTTTGCACAATGTCCATGTGTTCATGCAGGTAGTTGGGACTGAAGTCATTGATATCTAGGTGTTGCAACCTGCCTGTTTAATTTTAAAATATGTATTTATGCAACAAAATGTATTTTTAAGTGCAGGAGAATGAAACACTTGTGGACTACATTGTAGACTAAATTACAAGGGATATCTAAAATAACAGCACATGCCTTGTTGATTTGCATAGTGCAATAATTCTATGATAGCAGCTGGAGGCTATTGACATACAGGACAATCTAACAATGGAATCAGTGTCCCTGTTGCACATTCTCCTTCGTGAAGAGTATCAACGCTTTTGAGCTGTTTTGTGTTTTGTTTTTAGAAGCTGCTGCGCACTGGCGTTCAGTCTGCAGCATAATTGTCCTCTTAGAAAGATAAGTAGAGAATGAGATACAAGCAACATGCTGTACTGCTGTGTGTGCTTGTCTCAGATATTTGTGACCGGATCTTCTTCTGCTGTTTGCGCAGGCGATGTGGGGTGGGAAGATGGGGATCAGGGAGAGCAGGTGTTTTGTCACTCCAGAGCCTGGGCTGCCCTAAGGACTGAAAAACAGCCTTAAAGGAAACTGAGATTCCTGTTGCACTAGGTTTCCTCCCTGTCCAGCTCATATTTACCATTTCTTGTCACCGTGTCTGAGTAAGTGTATTGACTGACCTGACTAGCACATGTAGTGCATGGGCTCATCATTCCTCCTGACAATAAGCTGCAAGTGACTGTGATTGACTGGTCTTCCCCATCCCCAATGTCCCTGCTCCTCTCACCGTCCCTGATCCTCTACTATTCCCCTCTCTGGGTGTCTGCACTGTGGGGAAGGGGACCGCGTTGTGCAGGGCGGCTCTTGGCTGAGATCTCCCTCCCTGCCTATCAAGTGACCTTGTGCTTTGGGGATAACGTGCTCAGGGCAGACTTCCTTGCGTCAGGTACGCAGGGTTTGTGGGATATTGGATGTGAGCACTCTGGAGGCTCACATCTCTTGTGCTGGAAGCACTCTCCCTGTCTTTTCTCTTCTTTTTATGAGAGAGCTTTCAAATAATGAAATTAGTTGAAATGCACTCATGCATAGAGGACCAGGCCCACATCTGTATGCTGTTTGACCTTTCACTGCCATCCTTAAAACAGGACTGAGATGAGTGGTCCTCAACAGTGTGTAACTCTTGGGCTCACTCCGTCATGGAAATCAGTTCATCTCACGTGTTGCAGGCAACAGGGCATCGGCACACCTCCTGACGCCCTGAACTCCCAGAGGCATTAAGAATGTGTGGGAAAGGGGAGAGCTTAGAGGACACAAAAATGTGATTTGATTTGCCTGAAATGAACCAATTCATGCCTCTGGGTTAGGGTAGAGAGGTACTCAGCTGTTCACTGTAAAACATGGTGGGAAGTGGGTTGGCACTTCTTAATGAGGGTTCTTTCCTACATGTCAGTGTGAAGAGATGGCTGCTTTGCCTAAGGTGAGTTGCTGTCCTTGTGATTAAGAGAGAGGATGTATTTTATTTTCTTTCTGTGCTTTCATGCGTGTGCTGAATCTGCACTCTCAGTCCTGAGGAGAAGTGTGGAGAGAAGGCGGTCCAGCATAACGTATGGCTACATTCCTAGCCGAAAAACTTGAACTATACTTTCTGGTGATGGTCCCCATGTGCTGAGCATGCCTGGATGTTTGGGGACAGCACCGCAGCAGCTGGTGTCTCACGGCACATCTGTTGGCTCTGTGCAGAGCCAGCATGGGTGTCGCTGCACCACTCTCCAGAAACGGAGAGCCTGGGGATAGCTTGTCAAGGACACCTCTGTCAGCCAGGTGTCTGCAAGCCAAGAAGGGGGAAGGCCCTAAGCACAATTAAATGATGGTGCTTTCCCCATGGACAGCATGACGGATGTGTGAGTCTGTGCCATATCTCCTCAAGGGTTTTGTAAAGCTAAGGGCCACCAGGGACATCTCTGCTCCACCTCTTTCACAGCAACATAACTTCAGCCAGCGATGGAGTTGCCCTTCTGAGGACAAATCGAGCCCCCAGCGAGCTGCGTGGTTGCGCTGCTACCAGCTCCACTCGTGCAAACCAGGTGCCAGCCCGTTCCTGCCCACTGCGCTGTCGCTGGCTGAGGCCGTGTGGAGCTCTGGTGAAGTTGTCCTCCAGCACCTCGACCTTTCCCGAGAGCATCAGAGAGGCATTTACAGCGGTGAAATGCTGGAAAGCTAAAAAGCCCCACAGCTTAGAGGCACCTGAGAGCTTGTTGAAAAGTTTGACACTAGCCATTCACTGGAGCGTGTTCAAAGTAGTGGTGATGTCTAAAGCTTTAATTCCTAATCTGAAGGGCGAAAAGATTGGTTTGGCACACCATTTGCTCGTTACATGAACTGATGAGTTTTAACATAGTCTCTAGAGTCTCTGTGTCAAGTGAGGAGTTGATTTCCTCTGTTTTCTGACTGAATTGGTTAACTTTAGTTGGTAATGCACACAAAATTCTATTTGTTTTATTACACAAATGCCATTAAATGAGCTGTCTGTGCATTGGAAATGGATTTACTGGGATTGGGATGGTTTTGCCTGATCTTTTATTCTTGTGCTCAGCATTCATTACACAGCAGTCACTAGTATATGAACAAATAGTAACTTTTCAGATTTGATCTTTTGTAATTAATAGAAGATTGGTTCACAGTGTTTAAGAGGCTAGTGAGCTTGGTTCTATCGTGATTCAGTGGGATAGACTTTACGTGGGAATGAGAAGAGGTGTTTCAGACTTTCACAATGCTTCAGGAATCTACCTTTATGGTTTTTGGTTACTGTTGTTTTATACAGTCCATAACTGTCAAGAAAATAATGAAACAGCCAAGTGAGTGGAAAAGAATCAAGAAAATGCAAAATCTTTTGGACAAAAATATTGTATTATTCTTACACTAGAAAACTAAACCCTTAAAATTAATTTTACAGATATTATCTCTGCCCCTTCAGCTGTTATTTTTGTGAACAGAGACAACTCTAATATTCCTCATGACTAGAATTTGATCTGCTTTCTGAAGGCTGTAACCTTACTGAGACTGTCCTCCTTACCAGCTGGCCTAAATCACATGTAGCCTTAAGTAGTCCCTGTCTGCCCCACGTTGCTCCTTCCCTTCTACTATCATGCATCTAATACAGTCACTGTATGCCAAATTTCCAGCCTGAAAACAAGCCAATGGAGGAGACACACTTCAGCCTCTGTATCTTCAGCAGTGGATGCAAACTTTCGATCCAGAAGGCAAGGCAATAGTAATTGGCTTTGAACTGATTTTGGTAACTTTTGTGTAGGAAGACAAATCTTCTCCTAGTGACTTTGAGGCTGAAGGTACACTGAGCGATGACTGCAGTGTAAATCACTTTGTGGAGGCCTTTGTTTTCTGCGTGGCGCTTATGGTTCAGATCATAGAATCATAGATCCGGCAAGCTTTGCCTCTGCAGGAGCTTTCTCTGTAAGCGGCTTGCAAAGCTGGGTTCGTCTGCACGAGGCTGGGCACATGGATGTGAAACGCAGGTGCAGGAACATCCAGAGCATTCAGGGATGTGCAGACAAAACATGACTCGAGGCATCTTAACGGTGTCTGAAAGGTGTCGGGGGAAGAAATGGTGAGAACCTGATTTTGCTCCCATTTATGGCAGTGCCTGCAAGCCAGGTGGTGCTGCTGCCGGAGAGGATTTGGTGCCAGTTCTGCAGAAAAATGGAAAGAAATGCCTGCCCGTGCCGCCTGCTTCCGCCCAGTTCGGTCTGTAAACTGCACTCAGCTGTAAGCACATGAGCAGCCCCGCTGGAGCAAATGGGTCTGAAGCACGCAGGAAGAGACATCGCTTGGCCATAGTTGCATTGTCGGTGCTTGTTTTTGTCCACATGACCCGTCTATCTCAGGGTCATCTTGAGACCTGTCAGGGTAGACCAAATTATTCAAGATTGTAAGAAAGAGCAATGGCAGAATATCTAAGTGTGATGAAGATAGTGGAAAGGCAGTGTGAAAGCCTGGCAAACACAGCAGAAGTTTTTGTCTATTTTTTTTTTTTTTTCTAAAGAAGGCAAGCATAATCCTTATCCTTCAATATCCTACTTTGTTTTACACTGGAATTAGAAAACCTTTTCCATTTGTTTTAATTATCTGCTGGCTTTAACTCTGCCTTTGAAAAGCATTTTTGCTATGACAACCCTTGGTCTCACAGCGAGCAGTGCTGGGAGAAACAACTAAAGTAAGGCTTTTATATTTCCCTGCATGCAATGTTTAATCTTTTAATGTGAATGTGTTTTCTCCCGTTTTGTAAATTGATGAGATTAGCGCTGTTTCTCCCAAAACAGCATTTGAAAAACATATTTTGCTTAACATAACCAAATTTCCACCTAACAATCTGAATTCTAAGTGACCAATTCATTCTCAGAGTTAAACCTCTCTCTAAGGCTAACTTCCACTCACTGACTTTAATGGCAACTCAGCTTTTTAAAGAACAGTTTGTAAAAGAAGTAGATTTTGTTAATTCTTTTGTTTTATGAGAAAAGGATTCATTGTCTTGCCAAATATAATAATTATTAATAATAATAATAATATTTCTATGCATTGTGTGATTCAGTGATGTTGCTGTTGAAATTTTGCATGTTTTCTAGGTGTTCTGACATTTGTACATTTATGTGGTACTTGTAAAAATGATAACCATTGCTGCTATAATCACCACTGTTGTAGGTAACTGAAAACTGTACTAAAAAGCTGTGCCAGTTAGCAGNGAAAAATGGAAAGAAATGCCTGCCCGTGCCGCCTGCTTCCGCCCAGTTCGGTCTGTAAACTGCACTCAGCTGTAAGCACATGAGCAGCCCCGCTGGAGCAAATGGGTCTGAAGCACGCAGGAAGAGACATCGCTTGGCCATAGTTGCATTGTCGGTGCTTGTTTTTGTCCACATGACCCGTCTATCTCAGGGTCATCTTGAGACCTGTCAGGGTAGACCAAATTATTCAAGATTGTAAGAAAGAGCAATGGCAGAATATCTAAGTGTGATGAAGATAGTGGAAAGGCAGTGTGAAAGCCTGGCAAACACAGCAGAAGTTTTTGTCTATTTTTTTTTTTTTTTCTAAAGAAGGCAAGCATAATCCTTATCCTTCAATATCCTACTTTGTTTTACACTGGAATTAGAAAACCTTTTCCATTTGTTTTAATTATCTGCTGGCTTTAACTCTGCCTTTGAAAAGCATTTTTGCTATGACAACCCTTGGTCTCACAGCGAGCAGTGCTGGGAGAAACAACTAAAGTAAGGCTTTTATATTTCCCTGCATGCAATGTTTAATCTTTTAATGTGAATGTGTTTTCTCCCGTTTTGTAAATTGATGAGATTAGCGCTGTTTCTCCCAAAACAGCATTTGAAAAACATATTTTGCTTAACATAACCAAATTTCCACCTAACAATCTGAATTCTAAGTGACCAATTCATTCTCAGAGTTAAACCTCTCTCTAAGGCTAACTTCCACTCACTGACTTTAATGGCAACTCAGCTTTTTAAAGAACAGTTTGTAAAAGAAGTAGATTTTGTTAATTCTTTTGTTTTATGAGAAAAGGATTCATTGTCTTGCCAAATATAATAATTATTAATAATAATAATAATATTTCTATGCATTGTGTGATTCAGTGATGTTGCTGTTGAAATTTTGCATGTTTTCTAGGTGTTCTGACATTTGTACATTTATGTGGTACTTGTAAAAATGATAACCATTGCTGCTATAATCACCACTGTTGTAGGTAACTGAAAACTGTACTAAAAAGCTGTGCCAGTTAGCAGGGGGTTTTTTTGTGTGTATGTCATGGTAAAACTCTGCATTCTGCTGTTCATTTCCTGTTTTAAGACAGTATTTAGTGCCTTCTGTCGAAGGAATCAATATGTTGTGGTAGATGGGAGCTGCCAAGCTTCTAATATCTTGTTCTGCACAGATGATCACTTACCAGCTTAAAGCTTAAAAAAAATAAGTAAAAAGGAAAAAAAAAAATCTTGAACTCTCCATCTTTCTTTAAAGTGTCTTCTCATTAATTTTAATTTGGAAAAAACCCAACCTTTAATAGAGCTGAAAAGAAGCCATCTTCCCCAGCTACACCTACTGCAGCAGCAGTCTGCCAACTGTGAACGTGAGGGGTATGAGGGAATGCGTAGGATCCAAATGTTCCTGCTGGTAACGGATCTGGTGATTAGCCGAGCCTGTTGAAGTCATTGTGGAGCATGCTAAAATGCGGTTTAATGAAAGCAATCCTCTGATTACCATAAGAAACTGTTAACTCTCGTAACAGTTGTGAGCCTGCTCTTGTAAACAAGTGTCAGCCTGGTCAAGTGGTGGATTCCAGTCCCTGTTCCGCCTCTGCTGAAGCCAAACATTGCTGCCAAATGAGACTTGGATGAAATTCAAGCCCAAGATTTTTGGTCTCGTTCTTTCCAACTGCTTTCATGGCAGACAAGCCCTGTTTTATCAAAATTCTGACATCGCATTTTCAGTTCCTTTCACACCCAGTGCTTAGAATCTGAGAGGATAGTAAATACACACACACGCATATGCATTCATTGTGCTTTTGATAAGATTTTGACAGGCTGAAATCATACCATGCTGTAGTCATACAACAGGAACAGGCAGGAGGGAAATACAAGATGTTCCTCTGTCTAGTGCATTTCCCAACCACCAGGCATGGTCAACTGTACCTAGGCTGGTCTTTAAAATACTATTTTGTATGGAAAAAAGAAAAGATTAACCATCGGTTTTCCATCTCTACTGAGAGATGAAAAGCCTGTTACACATCATGAAAAGACTTTCCAAATCGGAATACAAAGCTGGTAGAAAAAATATGTGATTAGAAAAACAAGAGAGCATCGAATTCATCCTTACAGGTACTAGTCTAAAGCCATCTCAGTTCCCCAGCAAGACGATTTACAGCCCTTGAGATGTAAAATAACTTCGAAAAAAGAAGTTAATGCCAGAATTTTCAATGTAGCTGCTCCTTTTTGTGGTACCCATGACATTTACAGAAAGCAAAATTAAAAGATGCAGTCCAGAACAACACTGCAGATCATCCCGCGCAGTAGGTTGCAAGCCAGTCCCCCCTAAACTGGTGAATTTGAAAACCCAGATGAAGAGCTAAACCTTCCACAAGTGATTATGATGCTTAGAATCCTTTTGCAGCACCTCAGTTCCCATCTCTTGGAGGGAATAGGGCTCTCTTCAGAAATATTTGGCCCTTTGAATGTCCTTTGAAAGTTGGTAGCTTCTTCGGGCTCCTCCTGCCAGATCAGGAAACAGCTGAGACCGGTTATAATGTTGTTTTGCTTGTCTAGTAGCCATTTACACGTGAACGCATGCTTCCACTAGTATAAGTGAAGAGTTTTGATCCCGCAGAACTCCTGGCTCTAATATTAAATATGCAAGACAGTGATACACGGTCTTACTTCCTGCATTTCTTCTACTTACAGCTAAGTCTGAGTCTCCATGGTCCCGCCAATTGCACTAATTGTCTTACCAATTGGTCTTCCTATATTTTTCTGTACCTTGGCTCAACTTGCCAAAAAAATATGTCCTGCAGCACAGCAGTTGTTTGTTGACCATCTTTTTCTCTTCCATTGTGAAGCTGGATATATCTGCATTATCTTCAGCTTAGATTTGAATCGTGAAAGTGATCAATATCCTCTGTTTAGCACTTTGCACGCTGCAAATGCAGTTATGGTTCTACAGGCGTAGACCTGGCATTAGGATTTATCTCTCTGCCTGTGGCGTATCAGACTCTCTGGTGGGATTGGTTTGCTTTTCACCACGGTTCACTGTTTTCAAGGCACAAACTGGTTGATACTGATGGTGTCCTGGTTTATGTACCACCTTCCGATCACTGTGACTCCTTCCATGTACACGTTGTCAGTCCTGTAATCACTCTTGTAATTGCATTTTGTCTGAAGTGCATTACATTGCAGGACAAGTTTTCTTTTTTTTTTTTTTTTTTACTTTAAAAGAAAAAATGTAGCTTAGGCTGTGCTGCTGAAAGGAGCCAGGACAAAATTATCCATTCGAACGCCACTGGAATGTGGGGACTTGGCTTTTTTTTAGACCCCTTTCCAAGCCCCAGCTGTAATCCGCTATTTAAGGCAGAGATCTTAGAATGAGCAGTGCCACATACCTTACACTCAAAATGCAGTTTTCTGTACGTGGGTCACCTTCTTACACAGATGTCATGCCTTGGCATTTGGGAGATTATATATACAATGGTTTGTTAGGAAGAAGGAATATTTTGATGCATTTTAATGCATCAAACTCTGCAAATCTAGAATGTCTGAGGAGAAAGGAGAGATTACTCTATCGAAAACCAGAGCAAAATTGTCAACTACAGCCCATTTTCAGAGCTACCAGTTCAACTCCAGTGTCCTCAAATTACCTTCTTTCTGGAACTGCACAGCAACCTGAGAAAAATGAACAAAAGGCTTCACTGCTGTAAACGAGGAAAGATTTCGTAACCTACTTTGAGTCCCAGATCCCCAGCTGGGTTTCCAGGGCTCGTAAGCTTTTTACTCATCAGCTGGGTAAGTTTTGTCCCCTGTGGATGCCATATTCCTATTTCTGCAGCATATTTTTAAGAAGGAAACTTCATACAGGGTAAGGTCCTTCACAGGTGAAGACCAATATGGTCAACAAATTTGTCTGTTGCTTGTTCCAGTTCAGAACTGTTTTTTTGTTGTGTTGTTTTTGGTTTTTTTCCCCTACTGCTAGACCCTCCACTCTCCTTGGGATGGAGTAAACAAACGTGTTGTACTGCTGTCTGCCACACTTCAGTCAGACATCTCCTTGAAAAATGCTATTTTAGTGTTTGAGTAAAAGAGTGCTCTCAATAAGATGAAAGTAAAACCAAGAAGTTGTTTTCGTTTTTTTTTTTAATGGTGTCCTGAGTTTCATCCCTTGCTCAGTTGCCAGATAATTAGGCTTTTGAAAAGAATGGATTCACTTGTGTACCAGCTGGGAGTATAACATTCACTTTTACTGATCTGCAAATTCCAGAGGTATTTTGATCTTTTTTGCACTTCAGCTCCGTTTCTATTCCCTTATGATAATCTTTAAGAAGTCTGGTTCTGCTGCATTAGAGATTGATTACACTGTCTGTACAATGTTAGCTACTATTGTAGTGTGACTTTTTATTTTTGTTTTTTAAAATTTGTATTGGTACAGCCTTAAACTTACAGAATTAGAGACCATTTAAAAAATAATCAAGATATTCATTGATGTCTGTGATAAGTGCATGCTTTATTCACTGTGTTTTGTCTGTAATTAGGTGTAGCAACCAAGTGTCCTGTATTTAATAAACTGTTTTCTGCAAAGTTGACTACTTTCTTTCATCAAGTGAAAATAATCTACTTGGCATTTTGAAGCATGTTGTATTAAAAAAAGAAAACGCTCTCTCATGCTTTTCAAGTGTGTCCCTGCTCATTACAGGGGGGGTGGACTAGATGACCTTTAAAGGTCCCTTCCAGCCCAAACCATTCTGTGATTCTATGGAATATCAGCACCACTGGGAACTTCCCCTGGGCCTGTGATGCATTTCAATTAGCAGAGTGCAAATAGGCTCAACAAGAGATAGTTGCTGTCATACCCTCTTTAACTTCTGGAAAACTTTCCGGAAAACATTTAAACAATTGCTTAAGTCCTTTGCTGCCCAGGAATGTATGTAGAAGCAAGCTTGACTTGAACCATGTGCTCATTTAATCTCACTTTGGTAGGACTGAAAGCCTACGTCCTGAAAGCCTTTTTGTATTAAAGACATTTTCCAGAACATGATCTGATTACATCAATTCCAAGGCACAGTTTGGCTTGGAATGATTTATTTTGCACTTTTAGAATTTCAGCAGTAAGTTCTGCTCTCCACATAGTTTTGTTTTAATGTTCATCTAGAATAAATTAAATGTGCATCCAAGGATATGCATCTTTTAAGACAGTTGTTTGTCAAGTCTGGATTTTGTCAGTTCAAGAAGTTTTAAAAGTGAAATAGCAGAAAATTAAAGCTAATAAAGCCCTTATACTGTGAATGAGAAACCTCCCAAGTGGAAAAATCCCTTGAGAGCTCCAATGAAATTCCACTGAGCTGCTGTTTATGGGATGACAGCTGTGTTGGAGGAGGTCAGAGTGTCTCAGGGTCTATCAAAGAAACGTAAGAGAAGGGAAGAAGTGAAATCGCTCAGGGACCTGCCATCTAGGGAAGAGCAATGTGTTTGTGTGGGTGTTTGTTAGGACAGATGGCTGCTCGATGCTAGTGGTGGCACTGTGTGGTGTTGCTCAGCACACCAGCACCGTGTCAAAGTTCCTGCTGTGATCCCAGTGACAAGTGGAAAGAAAAAACAGAGGCCTTCAGATGAAGAGACAAAGAAATGAAGTATGGACAGGTGATGGCCATGGGCTCTCAGGTCCTTTCGCTGTCTGTTGCAAATGTACAATGAACCTACTGGATTAAATTCTGCAGCTTCAATTAAGCTGTCTTCATGGAGGCTGATGTTAACGTGCTTTCCTTTGGTCTAAAAGTGAGTGTGCTAGTGGTGGCTAATGGTTAACGTGGTTAACTCAGGTTCAGTTAAGCAAATTGGTAAAGTTCTGATAGCTGCTTTCTCTTTTCCCTTTGTACACTGATTTCTCCCAGAATCACCGTGATTCCACAGCTCGTGGGATGGCTCCACATCCTCTCCTCCTCCTCTTGCACCCAAGGATAACCAGCAGCAGTGCGCAGACCTTGTGTGCAGTCTTGCAGGGTTCGGGCCTTATGGGTAGCTAGGCAAACAGTGCTGAGGAACTTGGCGTGGGCAATCTGGAGCCCTTTCCTGGCATGATCTCACGAATGTGATGAGTTCTCCTGGTTATAGCCGAATATGTCTGACCATTGTGCTCGAGACATTGCTTAAGAATATCCTGACTGCAACTGACACAGAAGTTGCTCAGGGACATTATGGCACGTTGCTGCTTCAGATAGGCTTTGGAGATGGCAAAGTCTGTAACTCGCCAGTGGTTTACTTTGTAATATACACCAAAGGCAAACAGAAATTGGCAGCTGCCCCTGGAAAGATCCACAAGATTTCTTTTCAGAGTAGCCTGATGACTTGCTGTGTTACAAACTTCACTACCGATAGTATTGATTAGCTCTCAAAGAGAATAATGAAAAAGAAAAAAAGAAAAAAAAGATGGGTATGTATAAGAAGATATGGCGATTTATATATGGACACTTTGTTCTAAGGGCCAAATTTGTACAGGTACAAGAGAGAGAATGCACACACAAGACTGGCAGCACATGAGGTATACTTATTGCTTCTTCTCTGAAAGCTGTGAGGAGGCAATACCTGGAAGAGCTTGAAGACAAAATCCTATGTGTAACATGATTATTCACTTCAGAGATCCTCCTGTGCTTGCAAGTACAACGTGCTTAGTTATTCTTGTCCCCGTGCAACATGGCAAACAGAACAGATCTGGAGAAAAAGCTGCTTTGAATGTATACCCGGGGAAAGGCAGGCATTGAGTGTTGAGGGGGCAGGATGCTGCTCGCCATGGAGCTGTTAACCCCCTAAAACAAGATGGTGCCATTCATCTGCATTTGGAAGGAGGTTTCTGTGTGTCTGGACACTCAGAATTGTTCTTGGAGGCTCAGGGTGGCCAGGTGTTCTTGTGTACAGAGGGTTGCCTGAGGAAACTGTTGAGCAGAAAAGCACTGCCCATCCTATAAAACCAGACAGCTGAGCTGTATCCTCTGCAGTGCCATCTGCTATGGAGGCCACCTTTCCACATCATCTGTGTCCTCCAGTGTCCTGGGTCTGGAGCCCCTTCTAGAAGAGGGACTGGTGACATGGTTGTAAAACATGGTCATCAAACTGCTCAGCAGACCAGAAATCTGAAATCTGAAACCAGCCGGGAGCACAGGATTGTCTCCCTGCTCACCTTGTGAGAGCCGGGTGGCCTCTAAACAGCATCTAAAGTCCCTGCCCTTTCTCAAAGACAGTGCTACCTGCCAGAAGCCTGTGATACATATGATCTTTGCAGCATGGGCTAGCACAAAAATGAGTAAAGGCCTAGTAGAATCTGGGGATTTTAGGAACGTCTGGATATGGCAGAGATCTTTATGTTCTGGTGGGTGGGGGATTAGCATGTTTGCTTCCATACAGGGAGGATGAATACTGTCCCCTAGCTTTCCTGATGTCCTGCCATAGAGACAATGGCTGCTAATTTGCAGCATGAACAGCAACAGGCAAAGTGTGAGGAACTGCCTTTGCTTTAGGGCATGAATGCGGAGATGTAAAAAGCAATCAGATCTGAGACCTAGCCAGTTTTGATGGCATTTTACCAGCTCTCCTGGCAACCCCCCTCTTCTTCCCTCACCAAACACACACAGAGTACAACTCCTGGCCTCGGCATGGAGCAGAGCATTATACACCTAGACATTTACCATGTGCTTTTCAACTTAAAAGGTCTGGCATGGAGCACCTACAAAACATCAGATAATAGCACAGTTGTCTGCAAAGACATAGGGTGTGTACATGTTTTGGCAAGCAATGACAAATATAATTGTATTTTTCCTGTATGATGTATCATCTCAGTGACAGAATTTTGGCAAGAGGGCTTGTGCCTGCGCAGATGGCCGTTTTGTGTGATTTTGTAGGGTTTCTGCCGCGAGTGTGGCATCAGGTGAACTGAACACAATCATGACTTTTTCGAAGGAACCATCAATACTTGAGGTGTCCAAGTGCTGCATATTCACGTACCTGCCTGCATCCCCTGAAATGTTTGAAAATAAGCCCTCGGGTAACCTCCAGGAAGAGGGAGGCAAAAAGTGATTATGGGTGAGGGAGCAGGACTCGGAGATTTAGGTGCAAGATCTCCTCTATGTTTGTTAGTTACTGATTAGTACTGATCAGTACTACTGATAGTTAGTTAGTACCTACAGCGGCACTCAGTCAGGACTTGCTTCCACAGGCAGCCTGTGAGTTACACATGTAAAAATGCAGTCTCCCCGGGCTTGATCCAGAACATGGAAATGTTGATGTGATTATAACCCAGAGCACCGCTCTTTACAAGGCTTTTCTGGAAATGGGATGTGTATTCCTGGCTGCTTAATGCTTTTCCAAGTTCTGTCTGACAGGTCACAGTGGGAGCTCCTATCCACACGTGGTAAAGGTGCAGGTTTTCTTAGTGTCCCCTGGCGGTGTCCCAACACCTCTATCAAGTTCTTCATGAGGTGTTCAGACATCATTTAAAACTCTTGGAGCATGATCTGGCTGCTGACAGGTGGTGCTGGGCAAAGAGCTTTGTGGTTTGCTCTCAGCCACTGAAGTCAGTGATGAAGGCAGGATGGGAATACCCTTGTCTTTAAACAGGATCTGTGCACCGGTCTGCTTTTGAACCAAGACCCCAGCCTTTTCCAGGACTCCTCCACACTGTCAGAATGAAAGGGATAAAATGTTTTCACCCAGAGGAAAGAAAGCAAATATTCAATATGTTTATAAAATAAAGAGAAGCAAGGATGATCCATTTCCTTCAGGAGTGGAAAATTGGGTTAGACTTGTTTCAGCCTTCTGATGATACAACACCCTTACAGCTGGTAACTGATACATGCCTACCATCACAACGCCATCATTTTATTTAATTTTTATTTTGTTATGCTAAGACTCCTTTGCTGCAAGTATTAGAGCTGCACGCTGCTCACAGTAGCCATCACTTTCCAATCTGGCTACGCTTCCAAGCCTTAGAGCAACTCATGCCGATTTTTGTAGTTTATGAGGACAAAGTGCTTAGTGGGAAGAAAAGAAAAAAGTGATGTAGATGTCCATGGGTATCACCGTGCATAAGGTATGAAACGTCCCTGAACAGCCGTCTGCATATCCTGTTCTGGTGCAGCACTCGACTGACTGTCTCCGTTCAGGACTGATGCAGCACTAATAACAAGCTGATGCTGTTAGGACTATCAAGTATCAGAGCTCAGCTCAAACCAGATGACCCAATTTTGAAAATCTGGCATTTGGAGAAACCAGGAACTATGACTTCATTTCCTAGCACATGATAAACCCTGCCTTGGGAAGCCAAAAGCAATCTAAGCCTCTGTCTTCTGTTGTGGTTCAATAAATTGCCCAACTTGATAGTATGATTCAGGAAATGGCCACCATAATTTTCAAACTGAGGCCTGTCAGAAGTTAATTAATCCCTCTGGGATTAATTGCAGTCTGAGAACTTCAGTGAGGCTGGTGCTGTTATATCTTCCAGGGCTACTAGTCTTGTATGGTTCCGCTCTTGACTTTAGTAGGCTGTTTCCCAAAGTGCTCTTGGTGCTCTCAGAGGTAGTCCTCGGGTGGGACAGCAGTGTGAGCCACTGGCAGCTCATGAGGTGGCAATTTCAGAAGCAGAGCAGCAAGAAACTTGTGGGGAAATGTGGTGTAGGGGCGAATGTTGCCAATCCATTGGCTGGGCAAACAAACATCCTGGGAGGTACAAGGCTTTATGGAGAACTGACCTCAGATTTGCTTGTTGGTAGGGGGCAAACAGTGCCCAAACAGTCATTGCGAGAGGGTTGGAGCAAGGCCTGAGGGCACTAGAGGGCAAACCCTTGTGGAGGAGATTGCTGGCAACTGAACAGCTCGCCATTTCCATGAGCATCCCAGAATTTCTTTAGCAGAGCTGTCTGCCAAATAACTCACCACACAGAGCTTGTGAAGCCACTGACCAGAGGAACTTCCACCCAAGGGCATGGCACC
This sequence comes from Rhinoptilus africanus, assembly GCA_013400135.1. NCBI lineage: Eukaryota > Metazoa > Chordata > Aves > Charadriiformes > Glareolidae > Rhinoptilus > Rhinoptilus africanus. The sequence goes on along the minus strand of VXBO01013262.1, from coordinate 215,180 downwards.
TCAGTTTGTCACAACACCCGCCTTCCGCAGCACCATCCCTGGGCTAGCAGGAGAGCAGGGCAGGGGCCAGGCACCACACGTAGTGGTGGTCAGCACGGTCAGAGAAGGATCATTTGCCATGAGCAAAGTTGGTAAACACAGCTCAGTTTAGAAAAAATACTTGCAGCCTACCTTTTAGATGGAAAAAAGTACTTTTTTTGTCCACTGACTAGTTGCAGTGTATGGAAGGAAGAGGGATTCCCTTCCGTTTGTCAGACCTCTGCCCATGGTCTTGCTTGCACAGCAATGTGTGTTTTTCACATGTTTTCCCTCTGCATAGCGTGCCTTTTCACAGCAATCTTTCTTGGAGCCTTCAGGAGGAGACCCTGGGCTGTCAAGTTTCCCAGACCACAGATTGAAGACTCCTATTATAGAAGTGTCCAGAGCTCAGAAGTTCAGGCAACATGCTTATTACATTGTTAGCCTATGCATGGTGCATCTATTGGGATTTCCAGCTTGCTTTGCTTGCAGTGTGTTCTTCAGTTGGATTTAAACAGTTCTTTTACCTTTTGTGTACTATATTTGTAGCAAAAGCTGCAACAATAGACACCTCTTTTTAAAATTGCTTCTTCCTAGTATGCGGAGTTACACCTCTGGGGCTGCACAAACGGACAGCTGTGGCTGCAGAACTGAAGGTTATAAGGAGAAATCCAACATCTCCCTCCTCCTGAGTGTACCACCTCTTCCCTTTTCCTGCCGCACTGAGATGGTCGCCATGGGGATCACTAGCTCGTTGCGTGGATGCTCAGGGCAACCTTCCACAGCTAACGTGCACTGGGCTGCAAAATCCATTAGCTTCAGCCCTGTAAAAAGGTAGACTTAAAGTATAGTACATATAATAAAATTATAGTGGTACCATAAAAACGTATAACTCTTTCATAAAGGATATTAAGTGTCTGAACATCTATAAAAAGGTTCTCCATCAATCCTCTGCTTGCAGTCCCCATCTGTGTGTCTGAGGCTCTCCTTTTAAGAAATGCACACCGCGTGGCTTCATTTAACTCATGATATTCATCAAGATGCACCTGCCTTTGGTTCACTGAAGCAACAGGGCGTGATTCTGTTGTGCCTAACGGGGAGTAGAAAGTGGCTATGAGTGGAGAATCCTACCTGGTTAGCGTTGCCTGTCTGTCTTGTACAGGCGCTCATGGTGGTGTGACACACCAGCAGCACAGAGTCAGGCTGTACATGAGCTTTTCCCCTGCTCCTGAGTCGGCTAACAAAGGGAAAACCTTTGCCTTTGTCATTCTCCCGCTGTTTCTGCAGCAAGGTACAAGATGGTGTGTTACTCCCTCTCTATTACTGGCTCTGTGTGGCAGCACATTTTTAGCTTTGCGGCAGCCTTAGGGAGACTTCATGTTGGCGCCCCTCCTGCCGCATCTGAGTTTTCAGTGCACAAACCTGTGGGAAATCATCAGGGAAGTGCTGTGTCTCATCTTCCTTGAATTCCTCACATTTTGTGAAAAACAACAAGTTTCTCTTGGCCAGAAATGGTAGCAGCATGACACTAGGACAAGGTATTTTTATCCTCTTCTTTATTTGTTTTCTAGTGCATCCAACTAAGCTCAACAAGTTTCCCACCTTTAATTTTGATGACGACCTCAGGTACCTGGGTATCAGTCCTGTGAGTCCCAACACCACCAAGGCCACCATCTATGCTCTCAACACGTGGAGGTATTGGTGCCTGACCAAAGGACTCAGAGATTACATGGACATCACTAAGGTCAGAAAACTTAGCAAAATACTGCTTTTTTCAGTGGTGGAAGCCAGCTCCCCTGGTCAAATGAAGTTATCATAATGTTTGAAAAGAGATGGGGTTTCAGCCTTCTTTAAGTCCTTGTGGTCCTGGGGACCTTCCAAGTTTTTCTTAATAAAGCTGTAGCCTCTTCTAATTCACACCCTAGTGCCTTCATGGTTGAGCCAGTGGCTTGGAAATCCAGGGTGATAGTAAAGATTTCCACGTACATAAACACTTGTACGCAGCCTCATGCTGCCACGTAACAAGATTTCCAGCTGTTACCCTACGGACATACTGTTTGCATGATTTCTGCTCCCAGAGCTACCCAATGCAGTTCAGAGCATTCATGGACTTTTCTCCAAAAATGAACTCCCAGCAAAATCAGTGCAGACACCAAAATAAGAACTGTGGCTAAGGGACAAAGTACAAAATCTCCACTCACATTTTTATAACCAAGTTTCTCTGTTAGGTTGATCTAAGACCAGGCAGGCTAAAGCAGCCTGACTGCAATACTGACATCTCATGGCCAAAAAGAGAAGCTGCTGATACTTCTCCTCTTCCCACTCCTTCTCCTCCTCATCCTCCTTCTCTTTCTCCTGCTTCTCCTCCTCCTGAAAAGTTTCCATATGTACTACATTACTGCAAAAGTACAGAGTATTACACCCAAGTGGTGGGTCACACATTTGCACACAGCAACACCTCAGTGTGACTGAAACCTTCATTCACTTCAAAAAAGACAGGAATTTGGCTCCTTTCTTCTGAATCTGGATTTCTACATCTGGAGCAAAAGTGGTGCCAGCCGGTGAAATGGATCTGGTCTGCCTGAGCGTCCTTACACCATAGGGCTTCATTTCATCTCTTTTGCTTAGATAAACATGTAGCCTCTTCCCAAGACTCTAAGGATGCCCAGAAAGAAACTTCTGGGGAAGCATGGAGGCTGCTGTAGGTTTCTTCAGACAGAGCATGGAGAAGTCCTAAATGTGCCTTCCCCACCTGTGATGCATTTCCTTCCCATAAGTACCTTAACACATCTTTCCCCTTCATCTTGTTCCAGATCCCAGCAGTGAAGCTCAATGAACTTCTGGAGGACTTTTACATCACCGTGAAGAAAACAGATGGGTCTGACTTTCTAGCCGCATCCCTCCATGCTATCCGACGAGGCCTGGACTGAATTCTCAGGAATGCTGGTGCTGGTTTCTCCATCACCAGCAGCACCTTCATCTCTTCCACCAGAAAGCTCAAGGAGAAGCTTAAGGTCCTGAGTAAAGCTGGGATGTCTGTTGCCCGCTCTCACAACGTTGTCTGCTTCTCCCTTTCTGATGAGGAAGAGATGTGGAGGACGGGATGCCTGGGTGATGGCAGCCCTGTAGCCCTGCTGTCCGCAGTGGTGAAATACAACAGCCAGTACCTGAACATGCAAACCTTACGAGAGCACACGGACTTAATGCTTGGCGACATTCAGTTGCTCAGCAACTCACGGAATAGGCCGTTTTTTGCCAGAATGGGTAGCGTGAAGCAAGAAAACGGGGTGAACACGAAGAGAGTGTGTTATGGACAGATCTACCACGAGCACTCAAAAGGGCACAAGCTCTTCCCCTACTGCCTCCTCTACAGGTAGATGTACATACACCGGCCCCTGACGCAGACGGAGGCCAAGTCTCCCTTCTGCCTGACGGCCCGGAAGGAGGTCGGCAGCATGGGAAACATCTGGTACAAGGAGGAGAGGATGGGGCTCCGCTCTCTCAGGGGTGTTGTCCCCAAGCTGGCAAAGAAAGTGAAGCTGGAGCCCTGTGAAAATTTTACTTTTGTCTCCTTCGCTCAGGCTTACAGGAAGTTTGTCCCTTTTGGCTCCAGTAACTCCATCCTCTGTCTGCTCTCACCAGCCAGTATCCCAGGAAAAGTGCTTCACCTGGTAGCTTTAGTGTGTTGTGAAGAGGGTGAGTTGCTTTCAAAGAAGACCAAAAAGTGGAAAGACAGGATAAAATTATTCCTGAGGAGGACCGCACATAGTGTCGCCCCATTTTGAGGTTGAATACAGCCTTGTTCTGAAAAGCAGGGTGGGCAGTGGTCTCCTTCACCACTGGCCTGAGCAAAGAGGTGGTGGAGACCTTTCTCCTCGTTAGAGGCAGGAGCGCGTGTTTTGTGGATTTTTCTCCTTAGCAAGCGTAGCTGGGAGAAAGGAGACTGAGTTTTGGGGACCGAGAACTCTTGAAGCAGAAGTGCCTACACTTTCTTTCAGAGCTATTGTTCAAACGTTACTCTCTTGTGAACCATTTTTTATAGAGTTCACGGTTTTCTCCACTTGTTTAGTGTATTGTAAATACAGTTAATTTTCAATACCTGGTTATTTACACTGGATCTGTAGGTGCTAAAAACTGCTATTGGCTTTACCAAATAACAAACAAACAGATTAAATTATTTACAGCATCCCCAAAGGGCGATATCTTCAGTCAGTCATTTATAAATGGTGAGCACAAAAATCAGCAGTTTGGGACTGTCCAGATTTTGAGACATCTTAGAGGGGGCTTATATCAAAACTCAAATGCTCATCATCTTTTAAAAATGAAAGCACTCTAAAGTGTCTCAAGTCTGGCATCAGAATGATGTAATTTTCAAAAATCAGTGGTCAATGGTAAAAATAATTGCCTTAAGGAGGAAAACTTCATTTCAGCTGCAGCTGTGGCAAGCCTTTATGTCACAAAAAAGAAAACCCGGAAGACCTAAAATAGAGTTGGGGACGTGCAATTTGATGATGTGCAATCTGCTTCTATTCTAATGGAAAGATATGGCTGGCTTTTTTCCACGAGGTTGCAGGGCTATGAGAGGATTAGTGAGGTTTACTGAGCCCACTATACAGTCATTGATTTTCTAGTACTGTATAACACCTTGAAATCACAGCTTCAGTCCAATGGGTACATGATTGCAAAGATAAAATAATGACATTTAGTTGTACTTTTTTTTTTTGAAAGACAGCTTGTCCCTCCCTCAGATTGCTTGAATTCTCTCTCTTTTTTTAATATTAGTTTGGTTTCTAGGATCTCTATGTTGCAAAATATAGTATTGCTCCTGCCTTTTAAATGCTTTTGCACAGCATTATTTTAATTTTAAGGAAGTAATTCACTGGATATTGAAACAGAGAGTAGAATCAACTTCAGCAGGGTAAGCATCTGCTAGGAGAAGCCTTGGCAGCCTGTGCTGGAGGAGGCAGAGGATGCTCAGGATTTCCAGACTAGCTCATGTAGTGGGAATAGGAGCTTCTGCCTGAACAAGGTCTCAGGTGTGTATTGTGGGCGTTGCTCCCAGAGGAAAAACGCTATTTGTCATAATTTTCTTTGATTTCATGGGCAATGGTAAAGGGCATTCCTTGTTAAAAAATACCATTCTGAGTCCTGCAGAGCAAATCACTACTTAAGACTGAGGAAAAGCAAAAGCTGGGCAGGAACAGGGTTTATTTGTCTTTGAAACGAGCAGAAGAAGCTGTTCTAACAAAAACCATTTTGAAACCTGAGTGCCTCCAGAAAATCAGACTCTTTGTTTGGTAACTAATTAGGGAACCTGTTCTTCAGAGGTGCTGACCTCCTGGAGCTTGTCCTGTGGTCACTGTGACCGAGCAGTTCCCAGACTGGGACCTTCTGGTGGCTGGTGGCAATAAAAGCAGTCATGATGAGGTTTCCTCAGGGACGTATAGGAGGTACAAAAGCTCAGTTGCCCTTAATTTCTTTTGTGTGTGTGTTTCTTTGCTGATGTGGCTATATTTGGTGGGTCAGGAATGCTCTGTGGTGGGGTCTAGAGTCCTGGCCCTGTGGCAGCACTAGGTGGAAGGTTTCCTAGAGAAGACCTCAGCTGTCTTCTCTGCCCACTTGCCCAGGGGAAACCTGGCCTTTCAGGAGAGGTGGTCACTTGATGGGGTGCAAACCTCAGCGAAACTAACAACTCATTCTGTATGTTAGCAGGGGGACAATGTAGAGCAGTAGAACTTGTTGCTTTAAGACATAGTGATAGGGACTGCTGTGGTTTCTCTCAACAGATGCAAGCTTCTCCCTGTTCCCCCCAACAGCATCAAGGCAGTAAGAGCAGTGGCTATAACTAGACAGCACTCCTCTGCCCATGCAAATGCTGTTTGTACGAGTCAATAAATATACAAGGAAAGCATTTGGCTTATGTCCAATATCCCAAGTGGGAGGATAGTTCATCTTCCATGTTTTACAAAGCACTGAATATTCTATATATGAAAATTCAGTAGATCGCCAGGGTCGGTAGGTACCATACAATTCAGACTGACTTTGAGTTATCCTGTTTGTTGTCCTGTTCTTATTCTCCTGCAGGGGCATCTGGTACCACAGAGGAAATGCTCACAGTCTGTCAGAGAACTATGAGGGATTTTTTAAAATAATGACATAAAGTGAGTGAAAAAGAAAAAAAAAGTGTTACTGAATGCTTTTGTGAAGAAGCGTTAGTCTTGATTTTGTCTCACAGTATGTCTTATTCCTTTATCTGATGTCCTTGAGTTTGACAATTTGATGTCTCTTTTCTCACTTACAAGCACCGTTTGTTCTGAAATAAAAGCAATATCACCTTTGTAAACTGTGGAACTGTTATGAACTGAACCGTTACAGAAATTACTTAGATATGGGGAAGAACGTGTGGTGTTTAACTGTCAATTTTTGTCACAAGGAATATTTGCCTACTAGCCAAAAATCTTTTTCAGTATTCAAGGTTGTTTTTTTCTGGTAGCTCCTCAAATCTGTGATCTCAAACCCTATGTTTTATCTAAAAGTATTTAACTCGTTTGACTTCTTTGGCTCAGCATATAATTACCTGTATTTCAGCAGTGGTTAGTGAGACCAGCATTGTATTAGCACGTTATTTTTAGCTGAAGGAGACAATTTCCCTCGTGAAGCAATTCTTACCAAAAGGCAAAAAGACAAGGCCAATCACATGTGGACCCCCTCATATGCAAGGTCATTATTGGTAAGTGGAACTCCTCTGGGAGTCCTGTAAGAGCTGGTACTCAAGAATCACTTAGCCAAAAAGAAAATCAGGGTATGTCAAGAGCGGCACTTACCCTCTTTGACTATTAGGAAATAATCAAAAGCTGCAAAGGACAAGGAAACACCCCCTTAGCATCTCCAGCACAGCCCCATTTCCAGCCAAAATAGATAGTCTGTTCTGTGCCTAAACACCCAAAATTCCAGGTAGATGTGGTTTATAGCAGCCTTCTGCTTCTGCAGTGCAGTGGAGAGCCAGGCCATGAGTTTTATCTTTCCAGCCATGTCTCACACATGGGGCTCTGCTCTGTCCTTGTTGAGAAGCTCCGTCTTGCAGACTTCCATCCAGGCGTGCATTATTCAGTGAGTGTTTCTTGCACTCAATACCTTCCTTTAAAATACCTCTCATATTGCAAAATGAGAGCACTTAGCAAATCCTGACCTTGTTAGTTTTTGTGGGCCATGGAGATTACTCTGGCACAGCATTAATCCTTATTCTGGGTACTAAAGTAGATAGGATTATGGTTCATTCAGAATTTGCTGTTAACTGCAGGGATTTTATTTTGCATTCCCTCCCCACTCACCCCAGACCAAACATATGTCTGCAGCGAGGCATACACTCACCCTGGCAGGCTACAGAATTCAGCCCAAGATTACCCAAATCCTGCATAGCTGGGCAACTAGTGTGATAAGACTTCAGGGTTTATGATTTTGAGGGCTTTGAGGCTTTTCTGCAGTGTGTCGGGTTTGGCACTCGTAATGGCTAGTTACTTTGGAAGACCTTGGCACAGCTAATGACCACCGTGGGTGTGGGTGAAAGGGGACATGTGTACATCTCTCCTTATCAGGGAGGGGCTGTGCAATTAAGCACGTTATATCAGACAGATCTGATGTTTTGGTTTTGACATTCGTTGTCATCAGGATGGATGTTTAATACAATGTCCTCCTACAATCTTGTGTGCTGGGGAGGGAGGCAGACGCTCTCATTACACAGAACAGAGAGTTAAGTGGAGTCAGAGGGTGAGTGTGTGTTTGTCTCTGCACTTTGAAATGTGTCCTCCTGACAGTTGAACTTACAAGGTCATGGAGCCAGCAGAACATCTGGCATGATGCGTTCAGTCCGCTTGGTTTAAGCTGAAATTAAGTGATGTTTCAGTTTTGCTGCAAGAAAATTTTTTTCTGAAACCAATGCAAGAAATACCTTTAATTCAATTAAGTAAAGCGTTCCATTCTTTGGCAGACTTTCAGTTACTCAGAACATTGATTTCGGACCTTATCTGCTCAATACTATTTAGTAAGTCACTAAGCTTTCTGGAAAAACCAAGCCAGAAATGCCACATACCACAGTCCTGAGCCAGACCACGCACCATTACACCTGCACATAGACAGAATCTAAAGTACCTGGCATTTGGAACCCACCCACATGTTTCCTATGGACTCAAAGATGAATGAGAAGGGAAAATAATAACAGTTTAAGACGTATCATGTACTTAAAAAAAACCCAGACTCATGCATTGTGCTTTTTCCCACTCCATTTGTTGTCTCTTTGCCAATGCGATGACTTGGGGGGGCCCAACATAAAGGAGATGGATGCTTTGGATGCAAGGCTGTAGTCCATTTTTCTGGACTGGAAGTCTCTACCTGCCATGGTGGCCGAAGGGTAATTGCAATTTTTGTTATAGACAGGCTATTGTAGACAGATACAGAGAGCAAGAAGGAATCGCTGCTATTGAAGACAGACACTGCAGCATCCACAGGGCACATCTGGCTCATCGCGTGACCCAGACTGAGCACCCTTTTGCAAGGGAAAGACAAAATGTGACTTAACCAGGACTGCAGATCACCAGGTCAAAATTAGGGAAGCAAAGGCAGATAGAGAGCTGCAAATCCTACACTCACATGTCCATGAAGGAGTCTAAGGCACAGGAAAATGTCACCTAGAAGAGCTCCACTTGGAAGGACACTCAGGCCAGGAAACAGGGAAATACCTCCCAGTCTCAACCAGCAGCCCCAACCAGGCTGCTCATGGCCTGGAGAGGTGTACTCTTTGCTGGGTAAAGAACTGGCTGGATGGCCGTGCCCAGAGAGTGGTGGGGAATGGAGTTAAATCCAATTGGTGTCTGGTCAGAAGTGGTGTCCCCCAGGGATCGGTGCTGGGGCCGGTTCTCTTTAATATCTTTATCAATGATCTGGACGAGGGGATCGAATGCACCCTCAGTAAGTTTGCAGATGACACTAAACTGGGCGGGCGTGTTGATCTGCTGGAGGGTAGGTTGGCTCTGCAGAGGGATCTGGACAGGCTGGATCGATGGGCTGAGGGCAATGGGATGAGGTTCAACAAGGGCAAGTGCCGGGTCCTGCCCTTGGGTCACACCAACCCCAAGCAG
>VXBO01013262.1:176807-205964 GCA_013400135.1 Rhinoptilus africanus | reverse complement strand
GAAGAGGCTGCCCAGGGAGGTGGTGGATTCACCATCCCTGGAGGGGTTTAAGAAAAGGGTAGATGAGGTGCTTAGGGACATGGTTTAGAAGGGTTTTTGTCAGGGTAGGTTAATGGTTGGACTTGATGATCTTAAAGGTCTCTTCCAACCTCAGCGATTCTATGATTCTAAGACAATTCAGGACCTACCTGAATGTTCCTATCTGCCTTCTGTAGATATGTATGGTGGATGAAGTTGATTTTGCTGAGCTCACTGATGAACTTTGTGGGAAAATGGAGCCTTTCTGGGGAAAAACAGTGAAATGGGATGTGATAAAGTCGTGTCATGCAGGAGTGAGAGAAGTGAGGTTGAGCCGCAGTGGTTATTCTCAAAATAGAGCTTCTCATACCAGGTTAAAACATAATCCCAAAGGGAACCATACCAGTCATTGGTCTCTCAGGAGCCTGGAGCAACCTATTCCAGACCTGCCAGCAAGGTCATAGGTGTGCTAGTAGTTGGAGGACAAGCTGATGATCTTACTTGAAGAAGTCCCATAGATAATTCTGGAGTATTTTCACAGAATCACACAGAATCCCAGAATGGTTCGAGTTGGAAGGGACCTTAAAGATCATCTAGTTCCAACCCTCTGCCCTGGGCAGGGACACCTCCCACCAGACCAGGCTGCTCAAAGCCCCATCCAGCCTGGCCTTGAACACTTCCAGGGATGGGGCTTCTCTGGGCAACCTGCTCCAGTGGCTCACCATGCTCACAGGAAAGAATTTCTTCCTAATATCTAATTAAAGCTCCCCTCTTTCCATTTAAACCCATTATCCCTTGTCCTATCACTACATTCCCTAATAAAGAGTCCTTCCCCATCTTTCCTGTAGGCCCCCTTTAGGTACTGGAAGGCTGCTGTAAGGTCTCCTTGGAGCCTTCTCTTCTCCAGGCTGAACAACCCCATCTCTCTCAGCCTGTTTCTGTGCTTTTGGTTTCTTTCTGCCTTCTGCTTCTGGTGGTGTGGAAGGAGAGTCTAGCTGGAAGCAGTCTTGGAATAAAGCTGTTGTGTTTTAAAACTTACTCCCAGTTTGTCAGTGTGTGTTGGGAGCAGCTCAGGGTAAGGCCCAGCCAGTTGGGTATGAGTCCATGGGGCAGATTTCTGCTCTGCCTGAAAGCTTAAGCCTTAACCCTCCCGTAAGAAGGTCTCTCACTTTGCGAGCAAAACCTCACCCAGGTTCTTCAGCATCTTTGCCAAGACCTCCATGCTCACTGTAGGGAGGACAGGACCTCACCCAACTTCCTGCCATCTGCCTGTGCATCTGCAAAGCAGCCCCTTTTCCCAAGGGCAGCAGAGTCCCTGAGTTGGCTCTGAGCCTGCTGACCCCCTCCTTAGCCACAGCAGGCTCTGTCGGTCTGCTCCAGCACCTTCTGCTTTTTGGGGTTGCCATTGCTGCATCGCTGGGGTGCAGCTGCACCCATCAGCAGGGAGAGCAGCTGTGGGATGGGGAGGAGATTTCTAGGGGTGAGGGTGGAGGAAGACTTGTGGAAGAGACTGTCGGGAACACCATGGCATTTGAACAGCTCCTCTGGTGTTATATGTTGGCTATTTAAAATGTATACAAACCGAGGGGCTCGCTCATGGCTGCTTTTCAAAGCAGTGACATATTCTGGGGCGCACTTACCTCTGGTTTATGTTGTTAAAGGAGAACACCAGTTTTAAACAGTTGCAGATATTCTAAACCAAAGTGGTGATGTCTGGGATAGTAGGTCTGAGGGGCAGGACTGCTGTTTACCTGAGCAGGGATTTCATTGTGAAATTGAACAATGCCATGTTGATTACTCTGCTGTTCATTCAAATAGAGCAGAGTGGTAGGACAGTATCCCCACAGGGACAATCTGTTGTGTCTGGCATCATTTTGATGCTACAGGCAAGCTGGGGTGAGAGACTGGAGGAACATGCCTCTGCTTCTTTTTCCTTTCCTACTTGGTCACCTTAGTTTTTTTCATGAAGGATACACCTAAACTTATAAATGGGCATCCATCAAGCACACGAACAGCTACTGACCAGCTGTAAGTCACATCTGAGCAAAGCTTAAGAGACAATAGGAGACAAACAGGAGATGACAAACCTGTGTGCTGAAGCTGGCATCAGCTTCAGAAGCAAGTTCTTGCTTGCCAGAAGCAAGGATTTACTAGAAAGAAGCTGTCCAAGATGCAACTCAAGTTTTCACTCTCCAGACTTAAGTCCTTCTGACAGCGGCACTGACAGCTGTGCAAGGAACCATCCTGCCCGTTCGTTGGGTGCACCATGCCTCCAAGACAGACTTTCTGCTCCCTAGTGTTTCCCACCAGCCCTGGCCCCAGGGGAGAGCCATCCTCTGCTGTTCAGTGACTGTTTGGCCCTGGAGCACTCACAGGGCCCTTGAGCACTCCAGGAAGGTGAGGCTGCAGAGCCACAACAACCAGCAGCCCTGATCCTGTAAGGAAGAATTCCGTTGCCCTGAGGCTACCATGTGCTGGGGCTCCTTTGCACTCTTCTCTTCGAGCAAAGCAATCAAGTCCTTAATTTCCCACCTCTGCCACACAGGGGCATTGCTGCCTGGTTTCCCCTGGTGGGAGTCTCTGGGTAATGAGTGTTTGATCCACCTCCCACCATGGCCAGCAGATCCAGAGAGGTGATTCTTCCCCTCTGCTCTTGTGAGACCCCACCTGGAGTACTGTGTCCAGCTCTGGAGCCCTCAGCACAAGAAGGACATGGACCTGTTTGAGCGGATCCAGAGGAGCGCCACGAACATGAGCCGAGGGCTGGAGCATCTCTGCTATGAGGACAGGCTGAGAGAGTTGGGGTTGTTCAGCCTGGAGAAGAGAAGGCTCCAGGGAGACCTTATAGCAGCTTCCAGTATCTGAAGGGGGGCTACAGGAAAGCTGGGGAGGGGCTGTTTGCAAGGGCATGTGGCGATAGGACGAGGGGCAATGGTTTAAACTAGAGCAGGGCAGGTTTAGATGAGACATTAGGAAGAAGTTCTTTACAATGAGGGTGGTGAGGCACTGGCACAGGTTGCCCAGAGAGGTGGTGGAGGCCCCATCCCTGGAGACATTCAAGGCCAGGCTGGATGAGGCTCTGAGCAACCTGATCTAGTTGAAGATGTCCCTGCTGACTGCAGGGGGTTGGACTAGATGACCTTTAGAGGTCTCTTCCAACCCAACACATTCTGTGATTCTACGGCCTTGTGACTGGTGTCTTCCTTATTGAGGCAGTGTCATTGTTATGGTCTGACGGGACCCTGGAGCATCGTGACTGACTTTGGCCATGCCTATTCCTTCATATCTGTGCAAGTCGTGCTGACAGTGCATCTCTCCCCAGCAGTGCTGGCATTCTTATTTTTGGAGGAAACATAATGGGCTGCCAAGTCACACTTGACTGCCAAGTCACACACTACCCTGTGATTTAGTAATATGAAGTCCATGTCAAGCCGTTGTAGCCTTTCTCATCAGGCACTTGATTATTTTCTGACTCTTTGCCACCAGCTTGTTACAGAGGTTAATGAGATCTAATGGTGACCTCTGTAAAGACAGATGTTACTGCAGGCTGCTGCAATACTAAATGGAGGCCAGTCTGAGACATTAATGTGTTCACTGTATCACAGCATGGGAAAACTTGCCTGGCTACTAGGTGTCATTTATTTAGTTATTATGTCTAGAGACACCGCAGTTGTCAGGAAAGCCAAATGACAGCACAAATACGTGTCTTTTTACACACCTCTGCAGGAGATTCACTTTTCCCATACCAATAGCATTGGCCTTTTCACTTGATACAGTTTGTAGTTTTGATGTTACTTTAATAAAATCATGAAATGTCCCTTGGCTATCTTTGACTTCTATAAAAAGCCCTGCTACAGCAAAATTATTTTTATAATTTCAACACTGCCTTCTTGTGCTCTTTGTAATACTTCTCTGTAACACATGAAGAATTGCCACTTTGGAGTCTTTAAGCTAAATCACAGTGGGAATTTAGACTCCCTCTTTGTTGTGCTCATCCTAGGGGACTGTTCGAATAGCTGGAGTCAATTTGAGAGGTCTCACATTTGACCTGTGCTCTGGAAGGGCACCTAAAGCTTGTTCAGCCCTGATGGGGGCTTTAGCTTCTGTGCTTTTCTCTGAGCCTTTCTGAGCACTGGGATGATGTGATATTTCATGGCTGCTCACTGCCTAAGACACTTGCAGGAGATCTGAATGTGCTCCATGAAGAAGCCTATGGTCCATACAGCTGACAACAGAGACGTTGTCCCCAAAGCCATAGCAGTAGAAGCCTGGTCTTAGCCACCTCCTGTGATAGCTGTGCCCTGTGGTATCTGCAGGGGAGCAGTGAGTTCAGCACTCGGACACTCCAGCAGGAATGGGACTTCTGCTTGTTGACCGCTAAGGGCCAAACAGAAACCACAGACCTAGGGCTGCAGTAGGTAATGACCTAAAAAATGCAAATGCACTCCTCCTTCCCTCCCCTGCTTGGGACTGGGACAACTAGTGACAGCAAAGGACACCCCACACCATAGGCGCTGATGATGCTCCGCGGCAAATCATGAGCACTGTGTATGCAATGAAGAGAGGAGAGACCTGTACAGGTTTAAGGTTGTAAAGGTCTCAGAGAAAGCCCATTTAGATCATATGGGTACAGGCTGAGGAGGAAGGAAAGTCCTGCACTCTAGGAGGGAAAAAATGTACATTTTTGCCTTAAGCTGTTTTGAATTTCAGCTGCACTGCATGCACTTGCCTTTGGGCCAGGTACCAACACTCAAAAGTGGGGCTCTTGGCCCATTTTTGGTGTGATTCAGGGCTCTGTAGGCAGGTCTGAAGAACCTACCATACATCATGACAGGACTCATCTTTCCCTGGGATAGGTCCCAGTGCTTGGAATGGAAATATGCCCTACAACTCACATCAGGGATTTCATTCCCCAGTGCTGCATGAAGCAGCAGGGAGGGATTATGTCTCCAGGAGACACAGCACACACAGTGCTGTTGCTGGTTGGAAGTGCTGTTCAGCTCAGAGTGATTTTTAGCGGGATGTTAAAGACCAGAAGGGTAGCAGGGATAAATGCCGAGCAGCTGAAGTGCCTCCTGCCTTGACACCTAGGCTTTGAATAATTGGGCCGTGTCTTCAGCAATGGTTTGGGACCACTCTTGGGCAAGGGAGGGTATTGCTAAGCTTCTTCAGAACAGCTACCTCAAAACAGGTATGAGGTGTCCAAAAGCATCAACTACTTAGTTTCTCAAGACGGTTTCTTGAGATATTAAAAAAAAAAAGCCATCTTTGGAGGCTTTTGCACTCTTGCTCTTCTAGATTTGTGTCCCCTACAGAAGTGCTCTCAGCTCTCTTCCGGTGAAATTCCTCTTTCTACCTTTCTATCTAGGATGTTTTTAAGTGCAGATGATTGATCCTATTAAAGAGATATTAAAAACATTTGGGGAAAACAAACAAACAAACAAATAAATAAATAAAAGGAGAAATACAAGCTGTTTGAGGTGGCTTACGCTGCTATTCAAATGTGCTCCAGGGCAGTTTGTGGGGTATATAAGATTAAAGGTGTGCAATAAACAGCAGAGCTATGTGTGTCAAAAGAATATATCACTACTGCAGTGACATAAATGTATACACTTTTAGAGCACTGTGTGTATTCTGCATCAGAGTTAATCTAGAAAGCATGACTAAAAGCTCATCCTGGCTCAGACACTAGAGAACCCATCAACTGTAAAAACATACACTTGTCTCTACAAGGCGAGAGGCGGGGACGTGCAGTAATGAGGACACTGGTGGTGGAGGCGGGTGCGTTCTTTCTTTTTGAGGCGCCTCACCACTGAGATCTGCTAGGAGCAGAGAATGGGCAAAGCCCTGCAAGACACTGGGCATCCTCAGCTCATGGTGAAGAGAAGAGAAGGCAGCTGACTGGGCCGTTGGTATACGGACATTTGGGTTCTCACCTGTACTCTGCCAACACATAACTAGATGGCCTCAGCAAGTCACTTCCCCTTTCTGTGACTCGGTTTATCTTGCTGTTCAATGCAGAAAACAACAGCTACTGCTTGATGATGTTCGTCCATAAACATGGAGACAGAAGGATGTCAAAGAGGGGCTCTGCACTTGGAACAAACACTCTCATTGCAAGGAGTGCTCTACTGTGAGATTAGACATTCCCACCTTCCCCCTGCTGGATCAGGACAAAGCAGAGCAGTATGGTATAATTGTTGATCATCATCTGACTGCTAATGAGAGTAAAATCTTTCAACTGATTTACCTGCAGCTGAAATCACTAAGTCACCAAAGGCTGATTCCTTCCTCATCTGAGTTTCGAATTCTCGTCACTTGCAAATCCAGACACTGAACACAAAAGAATTAAAGGCATAATTCCCACCCGTTGTGTGAAATACCAACATTACGAGATGCAGGAAAGCTAACATTTGCTGGTAAATAATGCATTATATGTCAGACTAGTAAGAACCACAGCAGTGATTCAGTGTTTTGCTTTGTTCCTCGTGAAAATGGTCTCAGTTTTGAAAAGCTGTCATATTTATGGGGGACTGCAAGGTGCATTTTGTAACTTACTGTAAATGTTATTTACAGGGATATTTCTGAAATCAATTTGCTGTCAGATACAAGGCTGTGTAATTTACACTACACTGTATGTGTTTGGAAATCCCATAGGCGTATTTCCTTCTGCCACTTGAAACTAATTTTGCAGGAAATAGCTTACAGGAAAGAGAAACAGTTGGGGAGGGGGAAGGAGCCCAGGCATTGGCTTTCATTGCTCTAAGCATCAAAATCAAGGAAGACATCTACAATGACATACCTACATGGAATGCAGAATGCATACTGAACGCACATCACAGGATTGGGAGGCCGTGAATTGGAATCTGATGGAGATTTGTGACCTGTGACGGAGGGAAAAGCCCTGTATTAATTCCATTTGGGTGTGAACTACTGAGAGGAGATGTAGCTTCCCCATCTCATTTCAGTTTGGCGTTATGCTAGTCCTGACCATGCATAAAAATACTCACTAGCACGGGATAGGCATTTTCCTGACCCACCTTTCTCAACCTCCCTCTTTGGAACTGATCCTGTTTAGATAGGCAATGAATATTCACTGGCTTGGAGCAAAACTGGCCTTGTTACCTTGTGGGTCTGGCTCTCACCTGGCCAGCGGAAAACCCAGGGTCAGGTTCTTGTTCCAATGATTATTTCACCATTTATCCAAAGGGAGTTCCATCAGAGGAGACAAAGAGCACACTGCCTTTGTGAGCATGAATGTGGGCACTCTCCTGTGGTATGGAGGTCAGGTTCATACTCTAGGTGCAGGCAGAGCTGCGCATGGGCTGCTCCTAGGTGGTGAACTTTTACCTCTGGGGTTTCTGGTTGCCTTCCGAGATGGTCTGAGAAAGGCCACCACAGAATAAGAATATTTTGAAGTCCCAAGAGCTTCCTTGGAAAGGGAGAAGTATTCCTCACTCAGGTCTAATCATGATTTTGAATTTAAGGTGACATTTGCCATTCCTGGCAGAGGGCTGGAGTTTGAGGCTGTCTCTAGGAAACAAACAGGGACTGGGATCTCTCAAGGGCTAAAATAATGGAAGTGCTCCCGCATGCACAATGCAAACCTATGTTGGAAAACTAGGCACTGGCACTTCACTTTGCAGCCCCTCGGCCCACAAGAGAAACCGTTGTTCTCCAATTACCACTAACGCACTTTGCCCCCTTTTTCTGACTGTTACAATCCAGCAGCAAAAATAAGTTTCTGTGAGTGCTGCGCCAACTGCCTTCCACTGGGTCAGAGCCTGGGGATGAGGCAAACGGCACAGGAGGGCTGCACATGCTGTCTGTGGGTAAGGGGAGAAGAGGCGTACATCCCTTCACCTTGACCTGTCCCCCACAGCTCTGGACTGAGGTGGCTTGGTGTGAGCTTCATCAGTTGGTGCTTACCGAATGCAAAGTTCACCAAAATCAGGTTGCATCCCTCACTCGTGTCACCAGGCTTGGGCTCAGGCTGGAATCAGCCAGCATTTCTTTTGATGTGGCTTGCCAAGATCTAGGCACTCAAATGTCATTCTCCAATAAAAGAACTTTTTAAGTGCTGCAAAATACAACTTAGAATCATAGAATCATAGGATTGCCTAGGCTGGAAGGGACCTTTCAGGTCATCTCGTCCAACCATCAACCTAACTCTGACAAAAGCCATCACTAAACCACACCTCTAAGCACCATGTCTACCCATCTTTTAAATACCTCCAGGAATGGTACTTCAACCACTTCCCTGGGCAGCCTGTTCCAATGCTTCATAACCCTTTCTGTGTAAAAAATTTTCCTAATCGCCAATCTAAACCTCCCCTGGTGCAACTTGAGGCCATTCCCTCTTGTCCTGTCGCCTGTTACTTGGGAGAAGAGTCTGACCCCCACCTCCCTACACCCTCCCTTCAGGGACTTGTAGAGAGCAAACTTCCCTGTCAATGAAATGGAGTACATTAGGGTGATGCTGAGCTACTTTCCCCATAGTGTAATGAACTTTTCCACAGCTGAATGCACTCTTGGGGTTCCCAAAAGTAGCTTTCTGATCCCAACCTTGCTTGCAGCTGTCAAGAAACTTAATTACATCTTGTTCCGTACTGAAATAGAGCTTCATTACAGCACATTTGTTATGGTATAACAAAGTAGATGAGGTAAGGGATATTGCAAGGAAGGGAGGCTGATGAGGAGGAGTAAGTGGAGTTGGAGGAGCAACACAGCATAATCGAGAGAGACAAACGTGTGTCAGAGCAAGAAATGGTAGCACTGACAGGTGTTACCCTAGAATGCCAAGAAAATGCTGAAAAGCCTTCCAAAGGACTAAAAGGGTATAATAAACAGGTCAGCTAGAATCACAGACCACATTAGCATGGAAAGGCTGAAAAGTAATAATCACAGGAACAAGAACCACCATGTTTCCCCATCTGCTTTAGGGGTCAGTTGTTCTCCTGAGGTGTCTTCAGCCATGTGTTGAGGCAGGCGGTTTGCTAAGACCTGGAGGATATCACTGAGCTGGGGTTTTGGATAAGCCATCATTTATTAGATTTGAGACTTCTCATTCTCAGATGGCTGAATATCACCTGTTACCCTCAACATATGTGAACAGAGGGGATTGTCAGGAAGCTCCGCTGAGTGGTGCTGGCATCGCGCTCTCTTCTGATGCACTGCGGCACCCCTGCTAAAAGCCCCATGGGGGAATCAGGACATCACACTGGCAGGTCTCTCCAAAACCCAATCTCTGAGTTTATCATTAGTATAAAATACAAAGTAGCATGGCAGATATTACTGTAAAAGGGGAATTTATTTTTTGCAATTGCCCTATGAATTCTCAACTGAAAGGAAGATAGTAACAGAGACTGAACCAACCTCTATAGTTTGCCACTATAAATGACTTCCTATGCTTAGCAGTAGGTCTTATGTCAGGGCTCCGCTGTGCCAAGTGATGAACAAACATGTCAGTGAAAGATGGTCTATCCAAACCAACACAATCATCAGGCTCTTTTGCTGACAGAGCAAACTGACTTGTCCAAGATACTGTGAAAGCAATTAGGCCTGAATCTACCAAAAACGTTCTCTGTCCATTTGCGAGACTGAGACGTACATCCAGGCTCAGCTCAGAGGGTAACTGAGCCTTTGAAAACCTCAAAAGTCCAGGGAAGCAGGCTATACTCAGAATGGAGAAGCTTCAAGCCAAGCCAGCACAACACACCTTCATTTGAGTGGGACAAAAGCTGCCTGGTTCTTAGAGGGGCTGCCAGGGTTGCTGGCACTGCAGCGCAAACGTCAGCCCCTTGTACACAGGTCAACGCATGGCCGTTTTGCTTTCCTTGGATTAACAAGCCACCTGCTGCGGCAGAGCTTGAAAACGTATTGCTTTTGGTGTGTCTCTTCTTGATGGGTTGTAATGATCCATGGCTGTGAACACGCAGCCCCCCTGGCCCTGCCCGGCTGTCAGCCAGCTGCGCAGAGCTCTTGCTGGCAGAGAAGGATGGAGACAGCAGCTTTGGCCTGGGCCCACATTTGGCCATTCCCACTTCCACGTGTGGCCACCCACTGACAGATGGAGAAGGTCTACAGTCATCCAGGCAGCCAGAGGCTCTAAGGTACTTCTGCGTAGGGCATGAAATGATGGCTAAACCCCAGCATAATGGGCGAGTTTATCTGGTCACTGTTGCAGAGAAGGAACAATTGCCCTTGCTTCCCAACACCAAGTACAGTACTGTTGTTGTCTTTTTATCACTATCCTCCCTACACAAAATTTCAAACATAAAAAGCCCAAACTCTACCCAACTTTGTTGCCTTCACTATCTGAGAGAAAAAAACAAACCCAAACCAAACCCAAGCACTGAGCTATCCGTGAAAGCAAAGACAAACCAGAAACCAAAGAGCTCAGGAACTTCTAGGAGAAAGGAGCTGAGGCAGCTGCTGGTGTGGGATGCAGAATTATAGCCTGCAGATGAGGCTAGCTCACTTCACTAGCTCACTGATCAGGACCTAATCCTGATGACTCCACAGCCTTTCTGCACCTGCAGGTATTGCAACCCCTTTGCCTTTTTCTCCATCTCCCAAACCGAAGACAACAGAACTTAGTTTGCCTCAAGTAAGTATTCAGGTAATGCACTGAAAAAGCCTCTGAAGATTTAAAAATGTCCATAAATCTACTTATATATATATTTTTTTTTACAATTAGACATTGTTCCCTACTGAAAGAAACTCTCACTCTACCAACCAGTAATACGCACATGCTAATGGACAGTACAACACGTGCATAGCGAAGGTGGTGTGCAAGCTTGTGATGTGCATTTTTAAATGAACCAGTACAACTTTGGGGAGAAAAATAGGTAGATTGTGAACAATTTACAGCCACAATGCACAGAACCTGCAAAACAAAAGTAGCATCCACTGACACTAAAGCATCCAGGATTAGAGGACTCAATGAGAACAAGTTGAGAACACTACCTTTCATAATTCAATGCCCCAAAGAGCGTGGCAGAGTGGAGTAATTGAGGAGAAGAGCCATTTCCTCACCAGTAGTTAAGAAGTATCGTTTTTCATGTCCCACGGCACTAATAACATTTTCTGCATTTAGTCGTTTATCCTGCTTTCCTCCTCTCTGAAAAACCTGTATTCAAGGATGACCGTAAAAATAATTTCTGCAGGGAGGCATGTCACTTGATTCCCTCTATCAAGAGCAAGAACCAGGAAAGGAGAAGGCGGTGTTTTTGCTGTAAAAATTCTGGGGCAAGCTCTGTGGTTCCAACAAATGCAGAAACTCACTGGAGCAAGATTCTAACCCACCACCATGTGAAATCCACACCTCCCACTAATCTTCAAAGTTACTCTTCACTTCAGAAAGCTCTGTAC
Source organism: Rhinoptilus africanus (assembly GCA_013400135.1). NCBI lineage: Eukaryota > Metazoa > Chordata > Aves > Charadriiformes > Glareolidae > Rhinoptilus > Rhinoptilus africanus. The sequence goes on along the minus strand of VXBO01013262.1, from coordinate 194,573 downwards.
AGTGTATTTTAGCCCAAGGACTCTCTACAGCCTCCAAAAGTGTTTCAGAACACACCAATTACCAGACTTTGCAGAGAGAAGTGTGTTATTAGCAGATGCTATAGGATTTTCCCCATGCATTAGCAAAACAGATCAGGCAAATAAAGCTCTGGATGGGAACACTCTTCCAGCTGGGTGCAGACAATCCTTCCCTCTCCTACCTCCTCCTCTTTCGGAGGCATCCGCGCACACAGACCACCCAGCAGAGAGCTGCCTCCTCTTAGCATTTTCCTTACGATCCATGTGTCATCGTGCTTACTACCTGTTACCCAGGACACAGGAATCGGCTTCCATTTCAGCAGAAGTCCATAGCACAGGGCACTGACCCTGTCCTTCAAGGAAACTTGCTATTTGAGCCGATTTGACAGGAGGAATCATCTGTTCCCTAATTTTGACCTACAGGAATCATCCAACTGCTTTCTCAGGCATCCTCCTGACTTTGAATATACGTTTAAGCAGGCTCAAGGTGAAAGAACATCACCTGCGTAAGACAGCTATTCTTAGCAATGCTTCTTCCTGGTGAAGACACCAAGCCCTGTTTTAACTATCACAATGCTTAAGAGGATGCACGGAGACAGTCACTGCCTGCTCGCCCCTCTGTGTCTGTATGCTGCACTATTCTAGGCTCATCGTCCTTCAGCCCTCGTGCTCTATCCCTGAAATACTGCAAACACAATAGTAAGTCAAGCCACAAAAAGCTGTGCGCTCCAAGACGCAGTTGTTTGCATTTCCTTCCACCAGTTTGATCGCATGTTCCCCGTTACCTGGCTGATAATCGTCACTTCACTCTTCTTCAAACAGAAGATGGGAAAGTCCTGATCTCTTCATGCATTTCTTAGGTTAAGGTCAGAGCACTGACCCCTCTGCTGTGCAGCAAGACAATACATGACCTCCAGCCTTTAAGTGACACCCGTGGTCTAACAAAAGACTTAGAGACACCCAAAGTGTCTACCTCAGGCAGGACTCCTCAGCATGATCAGTGGCGTTCACAGGACTTGCACATTACAGCCGGCATGTCCTCTGCTGGCTGCACCTGAAGGCAGAAGCAGCGTTTAGCTATTTTAACTCATTGGACACACCACAGCAACTAGGAAGTTCCTGGCAAGTGACATCAGGGGCTGTAATTTTTTTTCAGTAATGAGTTTCATAGGATATTCTGTGTTCTAACATAAAGTGCAAATATAACGTCAGGTACTATTGATTAGTTTCACACCAGTGCTTCCAAGAGATCAGTGCAGTGAAAATACTAAGCCTGTAGTGGTGATGAGATGGTGAGTGACTTTGGAAAACAAAGGTGCGAAGAGAAAACTGGTTCAGTGGAAGAAAAAGAGCACGGAGCTAAGAAGAATCTGTGGTTCAGTTCTTCCAGCGCTTCAGTTCAAAATGTTTGACTTCTTTACCTTATTTGTTCTTAATAGATAATAACTCTGCGATCACTTAGGAAGCCTGACCTGACTCTGTGTTTAGTGTAAGACCTACCAGTACTGTGACCTGCTCTCACCCCACTGTCCAGCACTGATACAGACTCTACACCAGTTACCTGTGTTGAGTGGAAAGGCCAATTACTACTGTAGCAAGCAAAATAAAATTACTCAAATGATTTTTGTGTGTTAAGACACTTCTAGGTACACAGGTCAGCACTAGATTACAAGCGTTCTGCTTTTATCGGTAGTGGTTACTGGCAGAAGCAAGACATCCCAGGCACTTCCTGGTTGAGGTATATTTTAACTAATAATGATTTGAATTTCAACATGCAATTCCAACGGGAGAAAAGATTTTTCTGAAATTACTGTACAGGGATAGATTAATGGTTTTAATACTGATTAATAGCAGAAAAGAAAAAGTAAGAGTGGCAAGACAAATTGATGCATCTGACACTAATTACTAGAGTCTGTAGTTTCTAAGAGAGAAGCTTCCATATACAACATTTGTATCTTTGACAGTTAATTATACCTTCATACATCACCCCGTCCCTCATGATGACACAAAATAATTTGAGGCATTATAACTTAAAAATATTACAACAGCTGTGTCAATTTTTCCACTCTTTTGAATACCTCCATCTTTGAGCCCAGGCTCTGGATTTCGCAAAGCAGATCCTTCCACACCCAAGATGAAAACAACACAGCCAGCAAGTTTAACTTCTTCAGGGGAGCAATGGTTTTCCAAAGAAGTATCTTTACTGTTTCTTTGCCTGGATCACATGCAGCCTGCATAGCAACACAGAGATTCTATAGTTACATTTGTTAGCACAGAGAGTCTGTTTCTAGAGAAAGCAGGCATTCAAGGGGGAAAAAAAAAAGCTCCTTTAATGATAAAATGTCAAACCTACGTTTTAATTCAACTAACATCTAACATACAAACTTCCTGCTATACTGCTTTACCTTCTTTGCCTTTGTACGTTTCCAAGCTTGGACTGATTCACAGCTGCCTCTTCTATCCATAGAGATTTGCAGATCACAGAATGGTAGGGTTGGAAGGGACCTCTGGAGACCACCTAGTCCAACCCCCTGCCAGAGCAGGGCCACCTTAGAGCAGGCTGGACAGGAACGCGTCCAGGCGGGTCTTGAATATCTCCAGAGAAGAAGACGCCACCATCTCTCCAGGCTGCCTGCTCCAGTGCTCTGTCACTCTCAAATGAAAGACGTTTTTCCTCCTGTTGAGATGGAATTTCCGATGTTCCAGCTTGTGCCCGTTGCTCCTTGTCCTGTCACCAGGCACCACTGAGATCTTTTTTGTCAAAGCATCTAAGATACTCAGCTACACTGCAGAATAATGAGTAGTCATGACAGGTTTGTGGTCGAGTTACTCTTGGTAATTAAAAGGAAAAAGCTACAAAGAGCCAACCACTGAAAACAAAAAAGACAGTACTCCTTTCTCCATTGCCCACAAAAAACATCATCGTTCCCACGATTCACCACATCAGACCCCCACAAAACACACACAATATGAATAGTTAATGTTACAATTGCACATCTTCAAGCTCTATCAGGCCTCCTCCACAAGATTCTCCTTACTGAAAACGTTTCAGTATGCTACACCTTCTGCAAGGGTCTGTACTCAGCTGGTATGTATGAAAGCAGTGCCATTTTCCTCATACCTCATGCACCAACCTCTTGGCCCTCGTTTTCTTACTCATGAGGGATAGAACTGTTAACAGTGCTTACTGTTTGCTTACTGGGTTCAGGCAATCCCCTGCAGATGGAAACAGGATACCTGAATGTCCCTAATCTGTAGACTACAACCCTGGAAACCTCATGGGACAGCTAAGTTATTTCTGCAAAGGACAGAGCTGCTTCAAATGGGCACTAATTTAACAGATGCTTTCTGATTTCTTGTTTGCACTTAAGTTCTCCTGTTCCCTTTTGTTTTCTAAAACTTGCCTCCCTAGGTGAAGCAATGAATGTACTAGTATAATTGGTATTAGTAAAGCTGTGGAGATATAAACACATGTATGTAAGGACTATTTTTCACTCTAAGTTACTTGGTTACCTGGTAACACGATCACAATTCCAAAGTAATTTACCTTAAGATCAACAGATTTTCTTTCAGCATGGAGCTAGAATTGGTTACCACAGATAAAGACAGGAAGGAAAAAACCAAACAAAATGAAGTACGCCAAGTGTTGAAAAAGGTCTGATTAGAAAAATGTGATCTTTTAAACAGAATTGTCCTTGCAGACAACACTTTCCATCTGAAATGTCCAGAGAAGAGTTCTTTTATTTTGTCTGTTAAAAGATTGTTTGAAATAATTGCTTTTTCCCCACTTTAATTAATTTTCATATTTCACAAAACAAAGTAAGAGGCAGGCTCACTATATCTAAGGACTTGAGACCAGATGATACCACAACAGCAAACAGTACACCAGCAATGTTCCTGCATACAGGGAAAAAAAAAGAAAGACTGAATGATGCATTTGATAAATTGATGTCTATTTTGATGGACAAAGTAATTTTTGTCTTTAATTGAAGTCAAATATAGTAACTGTACACAATAATAAGAAACACAAATGCCGACAGTGTGTATCTCTTGATGACTCTGGTTTGGACATTTATTTAAGGGAAGCACAGAAACAGGGAAGAGCAAACGCCATGCACTTCACGCACCAAGGAAGTCTTACATCTGCCTTTGACCTGACAGAGGGACAGAAATACAAGATAAAAATTGCTGTTCAACAACATTGCTTTTTCATCATTAGAGCTCACACTCCTGAAAGGGAACCACAAAAATCCAGGGAAAAAAAAGGTTTTAAGAAAAGTAAAGAAATTAAAAGGTCAGACAGTTCCTGCTTCGGACAAAAATCAGACCTTGCAGTTCTGAGAAACAACATTCCTCATTCTGCCTCAAGTCGAGGTAAGACAGGAAGAATAAGATTTCCAAATGCAGAGTCTTGAGTTATGAAGTATCCTGAGGAATGTGCATGTGCGTGCTGGAAAGAGAAAACATTTGTTAAAGCATAACTCCCCGCAGCACCGGTATAATTCAGAACTTTACAGCTTCTGCAGCAGTAATTATTTATTTCTCCCAGTCTGCTCTTCAGCTCCGATAATCAAATTCAAACCCAGCATTTTAGATCATCCACATCTGAATAGGGCCCACCAAGGGAAATAACTTGGTCATTCCCTGCTGCTCATTTTTCATCAAATCCCATGGAGGTGGGGAGAGTGGTAAATGAACCCTTGATCGTTCTCCTTTGCCTGGACCCCATGCTTCCACTCCCATCTATAACCAGCTTGCAGCTCTTGGGAGGTGTCAGCTGCCACATATGGCTGCCAGAAGCGTGCATCAGTAGCGTCACACAACCCGAGGCTGCATGTACAAGTGACATGCGGCCAGACACACTCCTGTACAACATCAGACACCAGCATTCTGCTCATGGGATTACATACGCTTGTTCACCTGAGGGGGGCAGCTGATGCTTATGGCTCTGGACAACCTTTGTAATCATACGTAGGCTTTTTTGGTTCAAAGACTGGACTCCAGTAAGCCAGACAGCCTGCATATTCCTTTCTTCCATCACTAAGGAAAAGCCTTAGTGGATACCAAATTTAGCCTGAGCCAGCAGTGTGCCCTTGCAGTGATAAAGGCTACCAGCTCAGTGGGCTGCATCAGCAACAGCACAGCCTTTAGTCCAGGGGAAACTAACCATGAGGCTGCATTTACGATACTGTGTTCGGTTTGAGATACAAACTGGAGGGAATCCAATAGAGACCCGAAGAGATGGCTGAGGACTGGGCTGGAGCTCTCAGCGTCCAAGGGGGTGGTGAGAGCACCGAGTTTTTTGTGAGAAGAGAAAGCTGAGGGGAAATCTTATGCAATTTTCAGATACACAGTGACAGTATATAGAGAAGACATAGCTCAACTCAGAGCCAAGAAAGGCTGTGAGAAGTCCATCCTTGGAGAGCTTCAAAACTCAATTGGACCATGCCCTGAAAAACGTGATATAGCACTGCTGTTAGCCATTCTTGGAGCAGGGCACTGGACTAGAAATCTCCTAACGATCTTCCCAGGCTACAGTGTTCTGAGCTCACTTCTGCTCCCATTCGTTTTGGGAGAAGCAATCTGGGGGACTTTACTGACAGAAATACAACAAGGATATGAGAACAGCATTGTTAATTTGCATCTCAACATTTTTTCCCATTCCTGTGCTGCCTGACAAATCTGTCTGGAGTGCCAGGAAGGCAAGTGGCCATGTACTGGCTTTCCTGTTCAATTTCCAAATTCAACACCCAAATCAGTCTCACCTGACATGAGCAAAATAGCAGCAAATAGAAGCCTGTAAATGTACAAGTAAGTTTTTCAAATCTTTCACCCCGTCACTCATAACTGCAAGGTATTTACTTGACATCTACTCAGATTCAACCAAGGAAAGCCACATGTCTAGTTCTCCCTACACTGGCATTCGGAAGTATAATCAAACTGACTCATGACTGAGATGTACAAAACAACTATGATGATACTGTAGGCTACATTCTTACAACCATATCAAGGGAGAATGAGCTGATAGATTTAAGGTTTCATCATAACAGAAGAAGTAACTTTATTTGTGACAAACACAGAAATATACAAAACCTAACCTCTAAAATGGGCTTTTCATTCTCTCTAGGTGCAGGATTGCTCTCTGGAGGGATGCACACCTAAAACAGAGCCAAGCTAAACTGAACCTCACTATTGGTTTACCTGCAGTGCAGCCTTCTGCTGTGCTGCGATGTGCTGTTGCTCAGCATGATCACGGAAATCCTTGTTCAGCGGTGATCTTGCAAGCGCAATGCTGCAAAAAACAAGATGGTATGACACATACAACAGGAAAAAAATTTGTCCTTTGTCGTTTTAGCCATAGATTCCATGACTTCCACAGCTCACAATTTATTTGACTCATGGTTTGACAATTGTTAACTATTGTTTAGAATTACTATTTGCTAAGAGAGGAAAGGAAAATGGAGTGACCACTGCTGTATCATTGGACATAGCAAGAACTGGTGCCAAACTAAACCCAGAAGACTCACAGTCCTGAAGCCTGTTGTGGATTTCGCTCAAGGGTGGAGTCCCACTGAAGTCAGTGGAACCACTGGGGTGAAATGTTAGACAATGTCAGCAATTTTTAAAACAACTGCTTCTTGTTTTCACCACTACCCAGTCACTCAGTGACTGTTCTAAAAGACTGTGATAAACAGAAGCACTAACAAGAGCTCTGCAGTTTTCAGTATAAGAGCAGTTCTTCAGCAGGTGGGCAGCAGCTCACTGCTTATGGTAAAGGAGCTTCCTATGATCTAACTGAAATAACGATCCTCTGATGATGGCTCAGAGTACCTAAAATTGATTTTGCTTATCTATATCTCAGTGCAGCACACATTAGGTTTCAAATTAAAACTTCTAAATATGTTTTCTTGGCTTTTGCATCTTAAGGCTCATTCACCTTGTTAACCAAAAAAAGAAACAATCAATTTCCTCCCCCTCCAACTTTGTATAAGTAACATAATCAGCCATCCTCCAGAGAGAAATCAGTGAGGACTGCCATCAGAGCCATACTGCAAGGCAATTCATAACTACCTCTGAAATTGCCTCTGGAGGCTGATGCTGAAAGCCCAGCTCTCCTCAGTCATAGAGACAAAAGTATGAAGGACAACAAGGGATCCCAGCAAACACATCAACCGACCTTTCCCAGCAGCTTCAATGTCAACAGCTGATTTAGTAAATCAAAAGCAGCCATGCTCATGAAAAGATCTTTAGTCAAATCTATCCCTAAATGCATAATGAAAGCTAAATAACAATCCTCTGAACAGATTTTATGACAAATATTAAGATAAGCTTCACTGCTGGAGAAAAGAACTACTCAGTTTACTTATAATATTTTCAGGTTTTTTAAGGTATTTATTTTGCATTTAATTCTGTACCCTCTAACTTTTCAATCAGTTTTCTGTAGATAATCTTAAGGCTTCACCATAACATTCATGATACTTTTCAAGAGAGGTCTTCTGTTCTTGGATAAATGATTCCCTAAGGGTTCCCAACATGTTACCCTAAGGTAACACATTCACCCTTAGCTGGTCATGGGCGCATCAAACACAAAATCCCTACTACAGAACTGTCAGTTTCTCAAAAAATCACACCTCAGCCCAACATGTGAAAGCAGAGAGTTTGGCTACTGCTTTATAGGTTCCTCCCCCCCACCATCCCCACCTTCAAGGTTAGTAAATTCTAAGTCTGCTCACTAACATACAGTGTTACTTTTCCTTAAAGAAAAAAGCAAGCAAATAAGCATGGCCTGAAACTCTGACAGACTTGCAATAAAGTACAGAAACATTGTTATCAGGAGTCAGAGGTTGTACAAAGCAGGATGATATTTCTATTTTCTTCTCTAATAAATAATTTTTCTTGAATAATAACTGTATACAGAGTGAATCAGAGATCCAACTCGGGTGATTTCAAATATTCTGCATGCTTTTTCACAGTATGAAGGAATTAAAGGTGAGCTAGAATTTCCTTGAAAAAAGTCACAGGCAATACTCAGACTGTATCCAGAGTCTTTGACTCCGCATGTAACCTGAGAGTAACAGACTGTGCCAGGCACTGCACTCTTTTCATGCTAACCCACAAGTTCAACTATTTCAATTTCCCCAAGTAAACCAGAGTGTGATTTTCTAGTTACAGATTTTTAACAAAAATCCAATCTTTTTGTCTTAAATGGGAGAAATCCCAGCGACAACCCCTAAACTCAAGATTAGGTTATTACACCTTACAGTGTAGAATTATCCTTACAACACACCATGTTTTACAAGAAGATCTGCAGTAACATAAACTGGCTTTGTCTGGCACACAGGGAGTTTCAAGGATAACCCACTCTCTGCTGTAACTGCTCTTCTCTAAACACACAGTACCCTGAGACTAATGGTCTGCTACTTCCCTTCCTTAGGGCATTTTAGCTTAATAATTAAATGCTTTCTCAGTGCCTGCTCCGATTCTTCTTTAAGGTAGACTTTAATACAGTTGAGTAGGCATATCTGCTTCCCCCCTTCTCAAATGGAAACTATGTAAGCCAAAATGCAGGGTCTGTAAACAATTTTAAATACCAATATGTTCCTAAAGTGCAAGGCATCTCTGACTGATTATTGAGGACGGTCAGAAACCTTCCGATTAGCATTTATGTAAGTTTACAGCTCACTTGCTTTTTTTTTTCCTTTGATCTAATCAGCAATGTCCAAATAGGTCTAACAACATAAAATACCTGGCTCCAGGGTGATTTGTGGAAGACTGGTTTTGCATAAGTAACTTCCTCTTCTCCTTGTCTAGTTCTGCCAGGATTGCAACCCTATTTTTATTCTGGAAACCTGGTGGGAATGACAGAAAGATATTAGAATCATAGAATTATAGGGTTGGAAGGGACCTCTGGAGATCATCTAGTCCAACCCCCTGCCAGAGCAGGGCCACCTTAGAGCAGGGGGCACAGGAACCCATCCAGGCGGGTTTTGAATGTCTCCAGAGGTGGAGACTCCAACCACCTCCCTGGGCAGCCTGTCCCAGTGCTCTGCCACCCTCAAGGGAAAGAAGTTCCTCCTCATGTTTAGGTGGAACTTCCTGTGCTCAAGTTTGTGACCGTTACCTCTTGTCCTGTCACTGGTCATCACTGAAAACAACTTCTCTCCATCTTCCTGACACTCCCCCTTTACGTATTTGAAGACATTGATGAGGTCACCCCTCAGTCTCCTTTTCTCCAGACTAAAGAGACCCAGCTCCCTCAGCCTTTCCTCATAAGGGAGATGTTCCACTCCCTTAATCATCTTTGTGGCTCTGCGCTGGACTCTCTCAAGCAGTTCCCTGTCCTTCTTGAACTGAGGGGCACAGAACTGGACACAATACTCCAGATGTGGCCTCACCAATGCAGAATAGAGGGGGAGGAGAACCTCTCTTGACCGACTCACCACACCCTTTCTAATGCAGCCCAGGATGCCATTGGCCTTCTTAGCCACAAGGGCACATTGCTGGCTCATGGTCATCCTCCTGTCTACCAGGACCCCCAGGTCCCTTTCACCTACACTGCTCTCCAGCAGGTCAGCCCCCAACCTGTACTGGTACATTGTGTTTTTCTTCCCCAAATGCAAAACTCTACACTTGCCCTTGTTGAACCTCATCAGGTTTCGCCCCGCCCAACTCTCCAGCCTGTCCAGGTCCCTCTGAATGGCAGCACAGTCTTCTGGGGTGTCAGCCACCCCTCCCAGCTTGGTGTCATCAGCATCAAGATGGTGGAGAGTGGCTCAGCAATGACTTAGAGATGGGCCGTAGAAATCAAGTAAATTGGAGATTTACTTTAATTCTACGGCCCAACTCTAACCTTGTGGAACTAAAAAGTCCCTGTACAATATGACATTATGATGAATATACTAATCTTCAAGGCTTTCTGCCCATCTGAAAGGCTATTAATAAATAGGTTTAATTTTTCCTGTTCTCATTTTACAACATGAAATAGCTTCCTTAAGCTATCATACATATTAATATGTTTTAAAATACAGGTTTCTATGTCAAGTTACATCCTACCCGTTCCCAAGCCAGCTCTGGAGCTATAAACAAGGTACATTATCAAATACTTGCCTTTCAAAAAAAAGTACGCTTATCAGGTTCTAGATTTAAAATTCAGTCACTGAGCCTACAACTCAATTATAATAATGGAGTAATGTACTCATGGGGCCTAATTCTCCTGACAGTTAACTCAAAATATAATAGAAATTTTATATATGTAACAGGTAAGAATTTGAAGACCCCTAAGCCTCCACATGTGCTTAAAGAAAAAGTTACCACCTTTTATTCAAATCTACGCAGAAAATTTTTAGTTTTAATACACTGATATCCTTCCGTATACACACTACCCTTATTCTGACTATGGCCACAGTGCTAGAATAGAGAACCAAAAGTAAACTGTCTGGACACAATACGAGAACGCTGCCTTCATTTGCACTGTACATCATTCTCCCAAAGGGACCTTGTAGACTAGAGAAGGGGTCAGGAAGTACACTGACTGAGGCAACTTTCAAAATGCCTATAATAGTTGCCATTTGTGTATTTTCAAATTTGCCTTCTAAACGAAAATGTGGCAAAACTGCTGTACTTACACAGTAAAGGATCTTGTTGTGGCCACCGAACAACCAAGTACACAAGCCCCTGCCGTTGCTCAGTATACCCGTACAGAACAACAGAGGACAACAGCTAGAGAGCTGACCCTTACAGGCCTCTATGCCACTAAGGACACTCCTCATGTCAAGAATATACACTTCTTTTTCATCTCTAATTTGCTAATATTCTATAAATATCAAACCACTACACTGTCATATATAAAACATGTACAACTCAAGCCATCTCCTTTATTTCCTTCATAAAAAAAGTCAAAGTCATTCCCATTAGAAACTCCTGCATGTTGTGCCCCCGTCCCCATCCTGAGTGCTATGTTTTAGCAATACTACTAAAAAAACGTAGCCCACAAGCTGTTAGGAAGGCCTGACACGGTAACTTTTAAGGGGATTATTAGCATGTCCAGGTAAAATAATTTCAAATTTATTTTCAGTAGCTTCACCTAATGTTCACTCCCTTTGAGAGATCTTCTGTTGCTGCTCAATTACATAACACAATATTCCTTTAATCTGCATGGCTCAATGAATGAGACAATTATCAGGCAGAAACCTTCCACTCTAAATAATAATTTGCATCCGTATTGCCTTGCTATCAAACTCTCACCTTTTTCTTTTACTATGCCTAATACACACCCCTGAGCCTCGGTGTCTCAGAGTTCTCTAAAGGAACAGTCGTTTGATTACATTTTACTGTGGTTTTATGCAAGATCACCCACAATCATCTTTACATTTGTTACCACATATTTTAATTATATTTAATTAATTGCTATTTTCCCGTCTGTTAACCTCTCCTTCCCACATGCCATTAGTTCCACTTAACTCCCTCTGTTTTGTAAGTATATCAACTCAGGTCTTTGATGTTTCTCTGTTCTTTAGGCATTTTGCACTATCTTTTTTTGAACACCCTGCACTTGCAATGAGTTTGAAACATTAAAACACAGCTGAATGCATGCTCTAACAGACAGAAAGGCTGAGATCTCGACAACAAACTAAGATTCAATATTTCTGAGTTGCAGTTACCCCAGACTTTACTTTCTTATAAATTCTGGAGACAATGGAGTACTGAAGGACCTCTAAGAGAGCCACCATGTCTGTATGCTCATTCTACAGAGTTCTCAGCCATAGAGCTTAATACTTGATATATTACCCAGCAGCCTTCTGCTAATGTTCGCTTATCCTGAAATGCATAGATCTAAATGTATACTTGGAATTCAGATGATATAGCAACTGAGGAAAGAAAAAGGAGACCACTTTTAATATATGTTGCTGTTGGCTAAAAAATAAAGACTAAATATGCTTATGCTTACTGTGAAGCAGATGGTATGATACAGAAAGGCTTAGGACATGTAAAAATAAAATTTTAAATGCTTTTTTTAAACTGTGATCAGAAACTGTGCAAGATTATCAGTCTTCCATTTTAGTATGTCTTGCTATAGTATTATGTGGCAGAAACTTTAGAGGGATTCAGAAGAAAGCCAAGTATTTTTTCTTCCTTTTCCTAGTCCTCTATTACTAAGAGAGGGTTGGTGTTTGTTTTTGGTTTGTTCTTTTTTTTTAAAAAAGTAGTATTTGGCTCTAGAACTCAGACAGTGCCCATCAGCAACCTGATGTACTGAAAGTCATTGGTTTACAATAATTTGTTAATGTCAAGCAGAAAAAAAGGCCTACTTGAGAAAATGCAGGAGGACATCCGCAAGTACCTGTTAGTGCTCCTCAGCTGAGCAATGTGAAGTTCTTCCAGGTACTTTAAACTTTTTTAAAATGCAAAGCAAAACCTGTTAATTTAAAGTTAACAATGGTGAAGGCGGGACATAATAAATCCATTTCAGAGGGAAAATCTGTCATCCTTACAAAATAATTCATTATACCTGGCAATATGTAAGTGAGACTTCCATTTAGATTCTTCCCTGACCAGGACCCCAAAGTGCTTCCATAAAGACCAACTTGAAACAGCTATAGAAGTTTCCTACTTCAATTATAAGGAAAGTAATTTTTCCTCTGTACGTTTGGTATGTCTGTTCTGCCTTCTAGTACTAAAAAAGGGGACATGCCAAAAAAAAAAAAAAGCCATCCTTAGTACAGATCAGATTCTCATCTGTAAAAGGAACCATACATTTTCAGACACAGCAACATCTTAGTAAAGTTTTAAGTTCAGACTTCCCTAAACTAAGCTGAGTTGCCCTACTATTTTGAGTAGGCAGCTAAACAGATTAACGGCAGTGTCAGATGTCAAAACTGAGCACCTGGATCCTCAGATTACTCTCTAAGGTAGCAGATTCAGGATATTTAAAATTTAAACATGTTCTTTCTGACACCTCTGTTCCTGATGTAATGCATTATATTTATTGCATGCTCTGTGCAGGAGCTAAAAGTTGACTTGCACAGATGTTTTGCACATGGAAGGCAGAAAATTAGAGAAAGCTGATGCCTTGCTGAGTGATACTGGTAGCTTTAAGAGCTCATAGCAAGCTTCGCTTACACCTAATCCTACCACCCTACCTCACTGATCTCTGTCAGTTAGTTCCACTAGCTAACTCTGCATGGCAAGAAACAGTATCACCTTTATCTACTTTGAAGTTTTTGCTTTTCATCTGTTTCCCCTGATCTGTTGGTTGCTTCAAATTCACAGTATAAGTTTTTTCTAACACGCGTTATTTATCATTTGTCCGTAGATGTGTAACAGCACAAAAGTGCACTCCGCCAAGATACGAGAAGATACACTTCTACTTGGAAAAACGGTTTCAGAGCTGGATGTCTAGTCTGTACTTTAGAAAGCACCGTCACTGCACACTGTTCCACCTGTTCAATTCAGAAAGCATTTTACAGCAATTTCTTTACTGAAGTGCAGGCTTTCATAAATGGTAGCCTTTATGAAGCGAGGCAGCAATCTCTTTAAAACTAGCATCCAAAGACCTTATTAAACACAAAATGCTTGGGAAAAAGGATGGAGTAAGCATATTTTTATCTCCTCTTTTGCTTATGACTACTGGCATCACAACACATCATCTAATAGTCTGCTGCACATCAATACTTTTCAGTAACAATTTATATTCGATTATGCTTTCATATGTCACACATTATGTGACAAACAAAAGGCTTATTAGTAATTCAGTAAATTAACTTGAATTACTAAACATATATTAGCATTTTGTCCGTCCCTCCAGAAAACAGCTACATGCATAGGTCATTGAGTTAAGTCATTGAGTCTTTATGGCCGCAAAGTTCTCCAGGGAAGAAATATGCTACAGCCCTCAAATACTGTGCTTGCACACATATTAAACTCAGCTGCAGAGCAGCAAACTTTGCATATGATGACATAATTAAACACAGACCAGCACAATTTTCCTTTTTAACACAGACTCGGTGGTCAGAATGCTAAATCTAGCTGCTTAAACTGTTTTATGTTAATGTGCTCACATACCTTTAGGACAAAAGGATAAACACCCAAGAGGACAGAAAAAGACCTTGCAGAATTGCCACATCCTGAAGCTCAGAATTCTGCACAGTATTTCAAGAGCTTGGTTCTTCCAATGTACCAAAACTCTTCTTTACAGAAGAGTTCAGCCCTGTCTGAAGCAGGACCTGTACTTCTTCCACCTGTGAGGACCTAAAGGAGAGCTCCTTCTTGAACACAGTCACATTTCTCTCATCTCAGGGGGCTTCCTCTAGGAGAACTCACACATGGAGTCTTTAATAACATGCAAGGTATGCTCTGCACTTGCTGTGCTCAAGCAGAAGCATTACAAAAGCAGCCTGATTAATGCAAGTTGCGCAAGTACTGCGAAGTATTACTGGCAAAGCAGTGTATTACCAAGCTCCTGAAAGTAATTTTGAAGCTGATTTTTTCCCCGCTACCAAAATGTACCACTCTGATCTAGGAGCTCATCTTGTGGACAATACACAGCATGCTAAAAGCTTTTCTATTTATTTTAAATGCTGTAATCAGTCTCACACAATCAGTTCTATGTGGTGCTAACGGCCTGAAGTAAGGCCTTAATTCTATTCTATTTAGTTTTGGTGTGCCTATATGCAGCTCCAAATTTTTGAAATTCTAATCAAAAGACTGCTTTCCTAGAAGTCCAATGAATTAAAGAAAGTCCAGTCCACAAAATCTCAACCTTTGTAGTCCGTGTCTGAAATGAACAGACAACTCAATTAACTCCAAGGAAAATACCCCGTACTGATTAGAGAAAGAAAAAACTCAGAATTCAGAAAAATTAAAAACATGGTCTACCTGTGTAGAAGGCTAATGTTTAATTCATCCTTACAGTTCTATGTAAGTGCTACGATTCATAACCCTTCCTGTTTCAGTAAATCCCCATTTCTTTTGTCCAAGAAGGAAATGACAGAATGAATTGCTTAAATGGTACCAATACACATGCCATGCAGCAAGCTGAAAATGCTGTATTTGTCTCAATCATTTTCACTACGAGACTTCATCTGGCCAAGAGAAAGATACAGATGCTTGCTCATATTTATCTGTTCCTTTCTAATTTTCCTAGGTGTATTATTTAGAGGCTCATTTTGGCGATTAAGCTTGATATTGTTTCTTGCCTGCTTAGCACAAATAATTTTCATATGATAAACAATTCCTTTAGTGAGTCTCTAAAGGGTATCTCAAAGTATAAAAGCAGATTCCATTGCTCTATTGAATTATAAGCCTCTGGAATTTGGAGGGAAGCAAAGGCATTCTGGCACTAAGATTCCACTCCACTTCTCATTAAACTCTCATATTTAAGAAAAAGTAACTTTTAACTCTCTCTGACAACATTCTATACCTTGCAATGATGCTTAGTATTCACAAAAGCAAGATTTACCATTGTGTACCAAAAACTTCTCAGAGTTAAAATTTGCAAACAGATAACTACCTGCAAGATGCAGTACTTCTCTCTCAACACTTTACAAAAGCTCAATAAGCATTTCAAATGCGAGCTTATTTTTGTCAAGTAGCAAGCGAAACCTGTCTTTTGGACCAACACATTTCTGCTGGTTTTGTTCCAGAAAGCACCTGTAGAGGGCGGTTTAAGACCCTCCTTCAATCAAACCGTGTGATGTCCCCCACCCCCGACCTTCAGCTCCCTCTAACGCCTCGGCTGGACAGATGGACCGCTTCCACATCTTGAACGATTTTACGGAGGCAATTCAGGTACACCATCATGCAAATAAACGTTTAATCAGAGTTAGCGTTATGATTTTATCTGGCTTTTCCTCCTAGTCCTGGCCACTTGCTATCTGGCAGCTATTGCTGCTTGGGTCTTGCTGCTTCCATCATGACATGGAACATATTAGGCTTCTGGCTGTTCCCCGATGCTGAGTGCAAAAGCCACAAGGCATGTTCAGTGCTAAGTGTTGTGTCTGAAACACGCTTTAGGAAATAACCACAGCACCCACAGGCACGGCATGCACTTCCTAACCTGAGCATGAAGGAATGCACAGTAATTCAGAACTCCCTGGACATCACTGGTCTTTTTTAACCATTTAATATGTGTCTTCTCCCTGAGGCTTGCTGACATTCTGCTACCTTGAGCCCTACCTTCCTGCCCCTCTTCCTCTTTTTGGCTCTTTCTATAAAATAAACTTATGGTTTTGGTGACTTCACTGACATTTCGCACATAGCCTTTCCACTTGAGAACTTAACTTAAAACTTACCTTGTCCTGAAGGATTTGCTGCCATCCTTCAATTTTCAGCCCTACTGTTATGAAGCTGCAGTTCGAATTTTTCAACCCCACAAATATCTGCAAAACAGGCACAATGCACGATAAATATACTCCTTTAAAGAGCTCGGATTTCATTGTTATAGATTTCATAACTGTTACAAAGCATAAGCCAAAAAAAGCACGTGTATTGCCTAAAATATGTAACACTGTTTATATTGTTCTGACTGAAACGTTTAGCTTGAAATATCGATGCTTGTGATCAATTCTTTTTCAGATTCTAGCAACTTAAGTATAACCTTCAGGGATATTCTGGAGTCATGTGCACTTATTCCTAACAGAACTGCCTGCTGACAAAGCATGTCAGACTACACTTAAGAATCGCACCGAAGCGTTATACTCCTTAAATATTACAGCCCTGAAAGTCCTCAGCTCAGGCTCCAACTCAGGAAAACTGACCGAGGGAAGAAAAATAGAAAGAGAAGGCCTGCCGAGGGCTATCACCCTGACAGCGGCGGCAAAACCGAGGGGGATGCCCTCTCCTCAGCCCTACATCAACTTGTTCCCATGCAGGTGCCGGGCTGGGAAGCGCAGCGGCGAAGGGCTCCAGCTCCGCCGGGCGACGGGGAGGGCCGGGGGCGCCGGATCCTGCGGGAAGCGCCGGCCGGAAGCCTCGGGCGGGATTCAGCAGGAGACACAGCCACCAGGCACACCCCCAGGCAACGCTACTGCAACGAGAAAGTCATTAAACAACGTCANCTCCGCCCGCCCGACCGCCTTTCTGCTTCCCGGTCGACGGAGAAGCGCGTCACGGCGCGTGGGGTGAGGGGCAGGTCGGAGAGGCCTCTTTTAATTTTTTTTAAGAATTATTTTTATTTATTTAATCGCAGGCGCCGAGTTTGAGTTTAAACGCAGCGTTATTTGGCAGGGGTTCCAGAAACGCGCCGCGCGCTCCCGGCGCTAACGCAGGGTTTGTTCTCGAAATGTCAATGAAGATGAGTCTGTGATGACGTGATCAAGCCTGAGCCCCAGAACAGCAATCTCTGACCTTCATTTTACGTCCCTGTGGTTAAAATAACCGCCGTTGGTTAAAATAACCTGAGCTGGGAACTGTGGCCCTTCACAGCTGCAGCTCTGATCATACACAGGTAAAACCAACCGCTAGGAACAGCAATGAATAAATGACGTGACCTCTGGCTAGCCAAGAAATCAGCCACTCTGCCTGCTTAAATTTTATATGCAGGGTGTGGTTGGGTTTTTTTTTAAGGCAGCAAAATATTTTTATGAAGTAAAGGCCTTTTTTATTTTAGAACCAAATTTAAAGACAAGTAGAGAAAATAATTTTTCTTTTTAGTAAATCTTAGTTCAAGGTATCTTTAGTTAGATACACTTTTACTGCAGGGTATTAATACTGAAATTATGGTGGTGCATATTAACAGGCAGTTCTGAGCAC